>JAXCLR010000050.1:21166394-21181136 GCA_035584095.1 Annona squamosa | reverse complement strand
AGAGCATGATTCCATGGAGCGTTAATGTCAGGAAGGAGTAGAGCGAGGTTTAGGAAAGAGTTGATGGGAGCTTGTTCGCCCAATGCAGAGCATGATTCCATGGAGCGTTAATGTCAGGAAGGAGTAGAGCGAGGTTGGAAGAATGTTTCCAGTTGCCATTCTGAGAGGAGTAGATATCTGCTCTTACATCTAGCAAGCCCTTTTCTAATCACTCGGTGGCTACTACTCTGTAGTGAGGGAACTTGGGTGGATCAAATGCGAGGCCGGAGAAGACGAGGGGGCGCCTTGTCCCATCCCGAATTTTGATGGATGGGTTAGATACATAGAGTGTGTTTGTTAATGAGTAAAAGTTGTCAAGTTAAAATTTTTCAATCTAAAACTTTTCACTTTCCACAACTACCATATTTTTTAATCATTTCTTCACATTTTTTCTATACAACTATCATACTTTTCAATCATTTCTACACAACTACCCACACAACTAACCTATCTATTTTAACTTTATCTTATTTACTCTTCATAATTACCCCTATCATATAACATCATTTGACAATTTTTACTCTCTACAACTTTTCATAAAAAGTTCTATTCATTCACAAACAAACCCATAGAGTATTTGGCGCATGTAACTTGGGATACGAACAGAGCTCTCCAGCTCATGGTTTGCTTCACACGAGAGGAGTCCGAGGAGTCCACCGCAGGAATCCATGATAACGCTGAGAAACGTTATTCGTTAAAATCATAATCACTTCAGTATCCTTAAATCTAAAGGAACGGGTGGTATTCTTGAATCTTAGGAGTGAGTTTTCCACGTTGGTGTCTAAGGTTAGGCTATTTTTTTTTAAGGATAAGATATTAGAAAAGAAATCACTCTGCATAATTTTCACATGTATAAAATTACTATAGTATTCTGTGTTTAAAAATCAAAAAATATATAAATATATTCAAAATTGTAAAACTTAATTTATATATTGAATATACCTAACTTAACATGTTTATAAAAAAAATCCAATTGCTACCAGCCATTAAAATCAGGTCTCTTTTAAAGGAGCATGATTATATACATGGAGATATATTTTAGGCTAACATATAACATTCATTTATTTTTATAATTATTTATATTTTTTATTTTCTTCATAAATATATTTTCCTCAGCATATTCAATTTATGTACCAAGTTTTGTCATTTTATAATATTTGTACATATTTATTTTTATTTTTAAAAATTAATTTTTTAAGGGGTGAAAAATGACTTACATAGCCTCAAAATTGATGATTTTGTAAAAATAAAAAAATATATAAGTATTTTTAAATGGAAAAACCTGGTATATGTAATAAATACACTTAGGAAGATATGCTTAAAATGAAAAATTAAATAAAAATAAAAATAAAAATAAATGAATATTGTATTTTAGCACAAAATACATTATAGTGTATATAATCATGTTCCTCTTTTAAATAGGGGGTGCATGAGCCATGATACCAAATTTATACATATTCGGTACTACTTTTATTTTAAATGGAAGCTATTTCATGTAATCTTTTTCTTTTTTAATGTCTCTTCTTTATTTAATATCTTCATGTTTGATAAAAAATTTACTTCATTTATTATTATTATTTATTTAAGTGAGAGCTGAAATTTCATTCAAGTGAAATATTAAAATATTAAATTTAAACTTAAAGGTTATGTCTAAATTTGTTTTCTAAATAAAAATTTTAATTTACAAAAAATTTAATTAGGTTGTTCTTTCACTTCTTAAGTCTGTGAAGAATATATTGCTGGCAGCTAATATATTATTCAATAATAATATATTTAATAATATATTTTATGAGTATTCTACACAAATTCTCAAGATGAGGGCAAATTTTACTTAAAACCTCAATATTAAAAATATTTTTATCACATTATACCATATTAAATAAATATTTTTAAATATATTTTTAACAAAACCTCAATTTAGAATTAGGTTAATGAGATTATAACACACAAAATAAAAATTTGCAAAAAATTAATTTTTATTATGATTTTTAAAAGTAAATATATAAAATTATGTGGGATCTTGATTTTTAGGATTTATGGCGCTACAAAGGAGGAGAATTGTATAAGTGCTAGTTTACAAGTTTACAACTAGTGTTCATTGACTTGCATACTAAAGTCAAAGATGACTAGTGTTTGTTATTAAAAAACGAATATTCCAAAACAGCCCGTGTGAATAGCATTGGCCCCTATTCATGCCCATAATATAATAGTAAAAGTGATCCACTTAGCTTGAGATAAACATTTCGAAAATTCT
The DNA here is from genome assembly GCA_035584095.1 of Annona squamosa. NCBI lineage: Eukaryota > Viridiplantae > Streptophyta > Magnoliopsida > Magnoliales > Annonaceae > Annona > Annona squamosa. Next base: position 21,178,843 of record JAXCLR010000050.1, on the reverse strand, counting down.
ATTTAAATTTTTTTAATTTTTCCATAAACTTGTTAATATCAATGTATTTAACATATAAACTAAGTTTTATCATTTTTAATTTGTGTATATATATGTTTAACATTTTTACATATATGATTATTTTAACATTTTCAATCATTGAAAATGACAAAAATATCCCTTTGTTTAAAATTTATATATATGTATCCAAAAATAATAAAACTTGGTATATATATTAAATATAATTAGATAAATAAGTCTACAAAGAAGAAAATTTAATAAGCTTTTTAAAGTAGGCTAAATAAAATATTACTTAACCTAAGCTAACAAAATTATTTTGCATATCACAACAACTAGGGTAGAAGGAACATGTCGAAAATGATAAAGAGATTGAAAAGCTATCAACGACAGAAATAAAACCAAAAATAAGAGGCTTGCCTATCCCTTTTTTATATAGCAACACTTATCTTAATAATGCATCAACAACATAGAAAGAAAATTAATGCACCAGCATTCATTCAATTTGAGGATATGTAGGCGGGGTTGGAAGACTCTTGAATGAATTGTTGAATTTTGAAAACACATATATAATAATTATATATACGCTATCATAAAGCATAGCTAAAATTATAAAGTGATCTTATAAGGTTTATGAGCCCGAATTATCTAATAAAGTATGAGTCTCCTATGCGTATAAATCTTTTGTCTATTTTCTAATTTCTATTTTTATGATGGGCTAAATTAGAAATGTGAAAGATAGGTAGCTATATAAACTGTTGCAATCCCCAGGTTATGCACTTTTAGGGTTTTTTTTCTAAAATCTCATCACTGAAAAAAAAAATAAAAATCCTAAGGCACTAACTTAGAATACCAGAATTTTTAAACTCAAAAACAACTGCTCCTATGGATTCAAGTACGCTTTGGCTTATGGTTTATATTTCTTAGTGATTTAACATAAAAGATCCTAGGGTGATTAATGATTTTAAGTAATAAGGTTTTTCCAACTAGTGGTATTAGAGTCATCTTCATGTTTAATTGTTGAGAAATACTAAGATTTATGTAATTTAAAATTTTCATGAGCCGCATATGGATATCAACTTATGGATCCAAAGTAGAGAATTGGAATCCATTTGCGAATGGTTTATATCAAGACACGAACAATGATTTTTTAACTGTCTTCCATCAATTTTACGGATGTTTTCTGGACTAAGATTCATGGATATGGATTTTGATTATATGCTATAAAATTATTTTCAATAGGTCTCGAGATAGACTTCAAGGTTGGTTTGACTCTTACTTTTTTTCAATAAGTTTCGGAATAAACTTCAGGTCGGTATTGGGACAATGAGTCAAACAAAAATAGGGTTAAGCAAAACGATTTTAAGAATTTATAAACTAATTGAGTATAAAGACATACCTATGCTAAATTCAATATCGGTCTTACTTTTATGTAGCCAAGTTACATAGAAGGGACCCATGTAACCTTTCAAAATTTAAGATTTTGATCCTTAATAGAAAATCAATTCATTTATTATATTTAACATCATTTTTTTTATCTTGAAGGCCAAGTTTCATCCCAATCAAATATGTTTATGAGCCACATTTGTTCACATAAACATGCTGATTGAGATGATAACTTGATCCCTTAGATAAAGAAATGATGTTAAATACAATGAATGGATTAGATTTTTCATCAAAGATCAAAATCTTAAATTTTGAAAGGGTTATATGAGCCTGCTCGGAGCCCATTAAATATTGTATGATTCGAGTTATTATTAATTGGTCAAACCAAAACATTATTATATAAATAAAACATGAATATTGATTTAACTTTATTAAAACTAGTTAATGATACATACCTTATTCATGATTTGGACATTTGAATTACTAATTTCTTGAATTCAGTTGATGTCCTTTGTTGTTTACTTTTAACAAAAATAATATGGATATCACATTTGGAGTTAAATGAAAATTACTTAAATATGTAATATGATAGTAGTTAAATTTTAAAATGCAAAGAATATTAATAATACTTTTTGTGTTGTTTGACATCCTATAAAAAATATAATGTCATAACCTAAATAATACATATGCAAATGCGATTAATAAAATAAAACCACATACAATAAATTTTCCATTACAATTTTTTAAGAGCATTTTCCATTACAATTGGTAGCACATATATGCACATAAAAAACAAAAATCACATCCAATTAAAATAATAGCATGAGTCATTCATCCATCATGAATTAAAGTTCTAAGTTTAGCAAATACATATGAATTACACATTTGTCTAACATATCAAATTTAAACACCTTGTTTCTATTATAACACGTCCAATTGTTTTTTTAAAAGTATTTTTTATGGAAAAGCAATAATTGTAATCAAATTAAAGTAGGATAATCAATATTGATAAACATAATACAGAAATGGATAGATAAAAGGATGACTTGACAAGGATTGTATACAGGTGTATTGGAATATAATATATTTTATAATGTTGCATTTAAAAAATATATTTAAAAGTCCACCAAATAAAAAATTATGTGAAGAGAATAAGCTTTATTAATACAGTTAAGAGGAAAAAACATGGTGAATAATAGTGTAATATATTGAATTTTGAATATTGCATCCTTGATTCAAATATATCAGGTCGATTAGGAATGCAAATACAAAATGGAAGATATATATGAAAAAGTGTGTAAAAAAATGGTAATGTGAACATATTCGTAGTGAAAATTAGTAGAAATACAAGAGTTGAAATTCATGGAAAAAGGCAACAAGTGGGTGGCCGAGTGGGTGGTGGGGTGGAAAATGTCATGCCGACCGAATAGAGGGAACAGAGAGACTAATGCAGAGAATCTCTTTTATTTTGAATACCTAATGCAGTGAGCTCATGATGTAGTTGTGTGATGCCCTACAATTGTTATCGTCTATCCTCTATTTTTAGACCCTAGCCTCAAGATAAATCTGTAATTTTTAATGCCCTTCGGGCTCTTTCACCCTTTTCACACTCTCCCTCTATGAAGACACCGAACACATTGCCTAGGAGACAAACATAGAAGAAAAAAAATCTAATCCAGTTGGGAAAGGAGAAACAAGAAGATGAAATAAGAATGGAGGAAATGCTACTCACTGGAGATACATGCTTCTGGAAACTAAGACGACATCAGAGATGGGGGAGAAGGCTGAAGTCAACGCTGGACAACCTTGTGCAGGCCACTATAGAAGAAATCTAGCAATAATTTTTGTTGCTAGAGATGGAGCAAGGTTTTGGATGTTGTCGAAGGTGAATAGAACGTTAGCATTTTGATTCAGTGATGCATTGACAGATAATCTCTGATGGACGGCAAAGCGTGCTTGTCGGCTAGTGTCTTGGAAACGAAACATAGTGAAATTGCTGCCTCTATAGTTTTAATTTTGAATATCTATGGAACTATGCAGATTAGAAGTGATATAAGTATGTTCAAGACCTATTAGGTCCGACTTAACCCGAAAATTTATTTTTTTACCATTTTATGACTCGGCCTGCCCTGTTGGGTTGAGAACTATGCCCCACTCCTATATAAAATAGGGTTAGATTAGGGCGGGTCACAAGTTGACTTGCCTCGATTCTCACCTTACGGTTAAGCCTTTTTGTTCATGTCATGTTGGACTCGTGGCGCCCCAATAGCCATCCAAAGTAGATCTTAACATATTTTATGATGTCAATATCCGATTTAGACGATCTAATAGTGTTTTTTTTTATGTTTTTAGATGTTCTAAATTAAATGGAGCGGGTCTGATTGAGTCAATTATGTCCAAAAATATGATTTTTTATGATTTTTTTGTGCATGAAATTTGGAATCATATGTGTGATTAATTCATATAGTTAATTTATGAAAATTTAAAAAAGTAATTTATGAATAATTTTCATGCATTTATGATTTATTACTTTCTATTAAAATTTAAATTAACCTATTGTCATGTAATGGTTTGATATTTTGAAGAAATAACGTTTTAATAATTTTTTTGACTTTTTTGAAAATTTAAATTTGAATAATGGTACAAGTATTTTTTATGGATGTCTAATGTTTTAAAATAAATTAATCAAAATAACATGTTACCAAAGTAACCTCTCTTGTGTACGTTAACTTATTTTTAGAATATTAAAATAATTATAAGTAAATAATTCATGTGAATATTAATCGACCCAAACGAAGGTTAATATTTGGTTGAATTATGTGCACACATGTGGTAACAAATATGTGAAAATTATTCAATTTTTATGTGAATAATAGGTTGGTCCAAAGAAAGACTTGTTGTTTGACTGAATTTTATTGTCAATCTTTAATTACTACACTAAAATGTTGTAGATAAGTAATTAATGCAGATATTAATTGGCCTAAAGGAAGGCCAATATTTGGCCTATTACATAGACACCTATGGTGATAAATATGTAATAATTATTAGGCATTCCATGTGAATAATAGTTAGTCCAAAGAAAGACTTATTATTTGACAGGACTTTATTATAATATTAAAATTTGCACCAAGAGTATTATTTATAAGTTAATACTTTTGTCAAAGACTAAATACTAATGTTGTATTAGGTATCTTATAATGGACCCTACTATTATTTGAATTACTAAAGTTCTATGTAAAACTTATATGAGCATATTATTTTGTTCAAATTGCGATTAATTTATTTAGTTATGTTATATCTGCCAACATTATTCTATTTTCATATTGAAATATTGAAAATGAAATAATATTATTGCTTGGCTTTATGAATTTTAACCTTGTACTAAGGATTAAAGAACTCACTGCTCTTGCGATTAAAAGTTTCAATGCGAAAAAATAAGAATTTTGAGAAGCAAGATTGATCAAAGTGCATGAGTTTTATAATTATAAGTGTAAAATTTTAGAAACTTCTAGAGGACATCATGTTCGAAAAGGTAACTAATGTCAAATTTTCTATTAAAAAAACTGAAAAGCACTTTTCTAAAGGTAATAAAGCTCAAATGATTATGATTCAGTTGAACTTGATTTCGATAAAGTATAAGCTTAAAAGAAATATAAGGGAGTACCTATCTCATTTTACTTTGAAACTAAAGGCACTAAGGTTAAAGTGGTCTATAGATTAGTTTGTGCATTTAGTTTTGATTCTCCCAATATAATTTGATAAGTTTAAAGTTAATTATGACTAACAAAAGAATAAATAACCTTTTAATGAACTCATTTTTATTGTATGCATAAGGAGAATAGGCTGAAACAATAAAAGACTAAAATTACTCACTTGTCAAGTACCTATAAGGACATGAATAAGAAAACTACAGGTAGTCCAACACAAAAGAAACCAAATAAGAAAATTTTCTATTACTTTTGTTAGGCTATTTGACACAGAGATAAAAACTGTGCCAATAAGAGTACATTTTTCACTTTGGTTTGTTTGACAATTAATTTAGTCTTAGTCCCAAGACGCGTTTTTATGAATAGATCTAGTGTTACTATTCATGTAAGGGTGTTCATTCGGAGTTACTTGAGTTGGCAAAATGTCAAATGATGCTGAAAAATTCATCGACGGAGACGATAACAAATCAACTATAATTTAGGCTATATGGAAATTTAAGTTATTATTATTAAAATTTAATTTTATTTGAATTTGAAAGAGACATGTGGTACCATTTTTTAATGAAATTTGGTCTCTATTTCTATATTAAATAAATTTGGTCATTCTTATTCATTTGGAAATAGCTAATTTAGTCATTTTTTTAAATTTGAATATTATTGGATATGCTGAACAATTTCATAATATAAATCAAATGATCTCACATTCAGCTCTTTTGAAAAAAAAAAAATCAGTTATTTGAGGATATTGAGCTTAAGGGGGAGATAAAATTAGGAATTATGTCTTTAAAGAAAAATCTTATAAGGCAACATTGAAAATTTATCTGATCAAGATAAATAGGTCATTCCCAATAATGAAGCTCAACACCCTAAAAATGGATGTCATTGAAGAAATGTACTAGAGAAAGGAAAATGTGGTTTCTAATGATTATATCAGATTTCTCCAATACATCAAGATGATATTAGATTGGTGGAAGGTGATCCCATTGAGTAATGCAAAGTAAAAATTTTTAAAAGTAAATTGATGCCATAAATATGTGATTAAGTTTATGAAAGACAATGATGATTTGATAGCATCTCCTATTACCTGAAGATATAAAGTTGATTGATTATAAATGGATATTTAGAAACAAGAAGGATTCGAAAGGGTAATGTAGAAAGGCATAAGGCTTATCTTGTTGCTATAAACTTCGCTCAAAAGAAAGACATTTATTACAAAAATAGTTTCTCTCTAGTTTTATTGAAAGTCTTTTTTAAAGCACCAAGTTTTAACTTTGAGCTATATTAGATGAATGTAAAAATAATATTTCTCAATTATGACATTGATGAAATGATTTATAAGGTGCAATTAGAAAATTTTGTGTTAAAAATACAAAGATCAAGGATTTCAGTTTTTTAATAAAAATTCATCTATGAGCTAAAGCAAGTTTTCCATTAATTTTATTAAAAATTTCATCAAATTATTATCTCATTCGGTTTTGAAATAAATTAAGTTGATGATTGTATATACGATAACTTCAGTAAGAGTAATTATAGGTTCAGTGGGAGTAGCATACCAACATCAATATCGATATAAGTTTATCGCATAAAATTAAGATATTTCTATCAACAAAATTTGAAATGAAAAATCTTAAAAATTCATCTTTTGTATTAGGAATTCAAATACATTGAAAATATTTCAGTATATTCTCGAATTATCATAAAAGACGTGTATCGAAAAAGTACTTAAAATATTTGGCATGCAAGATTACAGATCAAAAAATACATCATTGATAATGGAGACAAGTGTAGTCTCAATCAGTGCCTCAAGAATGATTTTAAATATAAGTAAATATATAAGATTTTCTATGATTTATTAGTAGAATGTTTGATATATGTTCAGGTTTGTATGCATCCGGATATTGCATACATTGTTTGGGTATTGAGTAGATATCTAAGTAGTTTTAGAATAGAATGAATATTTTAGAAGCAGCCAAATAGGTATTAAAGTATCTTTAGAGAACAAAACACTACATGTTCACATACATAAAGTTGGGTAAGTTAGAGATCATTTGGTATTCGAATTTTGACTTTATTGAATGCAAATACAGTTTTAGATCTACTTCAGGCTATATATATCTGCTTGTTGAAGAAGTTATATCAGGAAAGAACGCTAAGTAGACACTCATAGCTTTTCAACCATGATAGTAGAGTTTATAACATATTATGAGACATCTAATTGTGGATATGACTACAGAATTTTTGTCATAGGGCTGCGAAATATAAATAGCATGGAAAATTCATTTAAATTATTTTGTGACAATAAATTAGTAAGTCTTATATTCCAATAACAACAAGAGTTCAGCAATGTTACTGATTATTAAGGAAAGGATTCAAGAAGATAAAATATCTATAAAACATATTGCAATAAACTCAAGGTTGCGGATCTGCTTATTAAAGGTAACATTTCAAGGTTTTTCATGAACACATTACTCGTATGGATGTTATATTATTTAATGATATGCTAGTTAAGTGGAAGGTTGTATTTGTTTGTTTTTCTAATTTGGACATTTTATTACGATTATGGATATTTTCTGCAGAAATAAAGTATTTGATATTTTGGTTATTCAGTATTTTGATTTTGGTTTGATCTTATCAAATAAAGTTGAACTAGTTAGAAATAGACATGTTAAATCACATTAGATTTAATTTCCATGCTACTTATGTATACTTGATCTATGTCATTTAGTTTTGTTTAATATATCTATATATATATGACCATAGACGGGTCTAGTTATAATGAATATGACAAAGGGTGCTTTGATACTATGTTGGCATAACTGACGGACGAGATTGTTTGGACATGATTTTGGTTATGATAGCAAAAGGTTTTGAGCTATCAAGGTTATATATAACTATAAAATTATATATGGTCCAAGTGGGAGATTGTTGAATTTTGTATACACATATAATAATTGTATATATGCTATTATAAATAGCAGCCCAAAATTATTAAAGTCATTTTATAAGGTTTATGGGCCCAAATCATCTAATAAAGTATAGGTCTCCTATGTGTAAAAACCTTATTGCTTATTTTTTAATTTCTATTTTTATGATGGGCTAAATTCAAAATGTGAAAGATATGTACATTATATAAATGGTTGTGGTCCCTAGGTTATGCGCTTTTAGAATTTCTTTTCTAGCATCCCATCATTGAAAGAGAGAAAAAACCCTAAGGCACTAACTTGGAAGATCAGAAAACTTACAGATTCAAGAACAACTGCTTCTATGGATTCAATGTAACTTCCTCAAACAGAGAAAAAATTAGCATATCTTTTGAATGATATACAAAGAGGTTCGTCAAAATATTCGAATGATAGAAAAAAGAAAGGAAAATAGAATTTAATCTAAATATTTTTGTTACAATTTAATCTAAATTTGAGTAAACATCAATCAAATTTCAGAAATTGAAATTATGGATGAGTAAATAGCAATGAAATTTTCTAAAATGGAAATAACAATTAACGAATAAGGCATGTTGAGAAAAGAAGATAAAACTAATCATATTCTCAAAATACTATTAATAAAGGTTCAAGTTATGATTATTAATTTTGCGGCCTACTTATATCTAATCAAGGAACATATAAACACTTCCCTGCAATCTGCTCATTTTTGTATTTTGTTTATTGAAGTGTATTTGAGAAATGATGAAACTAAAAAAATTATGTTGTAAAAGTTTTTGAAATAAGAAAAATGATACGATATAATAAAGTTAATAACAAGGAATGGAGAAAATAAAATTAAAATAGATAAGATAAATTATACGAATATTTGTGTAGAAATGAGTAAAATATAAGGTAATCACATAAGAATATATAAAGAAATAATTAACAAATAGAGTTATTGAGGAAAACGAAAAGTTTTAAATAAAAATTTAATTTAAAATTTTTTATTTGTTTCCAAACATGCTAGTAAAATTTAATTAGTTTATTATATTTAGTATTATTTGTTTAGCTAAAAAATCAAATTTCATCCAAATAGATGTGCGTGGTGCACATCTACTTAAAAATAGAGATTAAAAATATATTTTTTATTTTAGATAGTTTAGATATTGTAAAATAGTAATTAATTTTTAGTATTAAGTCATTTTATTAGGTTGATTTTACACATTTGTAAATAGGGACATACATAATAATAATTGAAAATGAAAGGATTTTATAATAATATAAATAATCTTAAATATGATTGATAGAGTATATTTTCAATCAATCATCAAAATATTAAAATAAAAGGTTATATAAAAAGGAAGTTAAATAGAAGCATGCCATCAATTCTCTAAATTTAAATTACACTAGCTTAATGTGGAATTTTCTTCATAATGCGAGGGTCGGTTATTAGGTGGAAGCTCATTTGTCTCCCGGATGCGTAAGGGCTTGACAGTAATATCAAAAAAATGTCTGAATTGTATAAAGTACTTAAAAAATTCCTATAAATTAAAATCATGTAGCTTTTATTCATAAGGCATGATCTGTTATGCGCACGCGGATAAAAATTTCTATGCGATCGCACTAGAAATTTCACGCGGATTATTGTAAAGTAATAGAAGATTTCCTTCATGCTCAATGAAGTTTTAAGATTTTATTTAAATGCATCCTTATAAAAATTATGTTATTAAATCTTACGAAGTTGATCTACCTAAGTTCATATAGTTTTGTGATTTAATTGTCATTGTTTCCATGATTCGAGATAATTATTTTATTTAATCCCTAGGATATAAAAGAATAAATATGAAATTTTATTTTATGCATTAATAGATTTAGAAAATTTTATATCCGAAGTCAGATGAAATTAAAAATGTTTTAAAAATAATATTTTTTTTATCCACAAATTGACGATCAATGTATAAGATTTTTGTTTGAACTTTGAATACACAGAAGATTTTCTTATCATTATGATATATTACATACATGTGAACTTATATAAATAAAAAATGAAAAATGGACCGTGAACAGCATCCTATGATGCTGCTGAAGAAGCGACTCACCGCTAGTCGGCCACACTGATCTAGATGGACAGCGGCCGGCCTTCTCCCCCCACTTCCCCTGCATGCTGGGTCAGGCCCAGTGTGCAAGATGGTAAGACCAGCACTAGCCCCCCAAGCGCCAGCAGAAGGGGATCACGGTTTTAATCATAGGAATAGCCTCCAAATAAAGTAGGAGCAAGACTTTAAATTTGGACAACCTTTTCCATTCCAGTCGATCTTTTTAAGTTTTAACAACACCCACTTGTTACATTTTTGGAAAAGAATAACATCTTGATTTGAAGAGATGGTCTTCATGTAACATCTTGTTACATTGATTTTCATGTTACTTGATAGGCGAATGGTTAAACATCGATCGGCTTACTTCATTCAACAAAATGAATATGTCAATGCTTATGGAAAATTTACTTAATCTATTATATTTAGCATCATTTATATTATCATAAAAAATTTCTCATTTATTTAGTATCCATGCATGTGGGTCGCATCTATAAATGTGTAAAATCAATATAATAAAATAATTTAATATTAAATATTTATTTTTAAGTAGTATTCTTCAATATCTAAATTATCTAAAATATCATTACTATATGAATAAATGATTTTATAAAATATTATTACATTCTAATGCATATACAAACAAATCTAAGTATTTTTCACTAACACACACACACACACGAATGTACTAAGTTTTAAGCAAACGTGACCCATATGCATATTTCATTTGGGTGAAACCTAATCTCCTAGTTAAACAAATAATATTAAATACAATAAATGAGATAAACTTATTCTAATAAAGTAAAATATTGCTACATTCTAATGCATATACAAATGAATCTAAATATTTTCACTAACACACACATGAATGTTCTAAGTTTTAAACAAATGTGATCCATATGCATATTTCATTTGGGTGAAACTTGGTCTCCTAGTTAGATAAATAATATTAAATATAATAAATAAGATAAACTTATTTTAATACAGTATATTATCTTTATTCATGTTTTATTTTAGTAATGATATTTATCTATTAATTAGTAAAATATTAAAACATATAATATTTAAATTAGCATAAATATGTCTTTATATTTAATATTTGTATAAATTCTTAAAATTATACTATTTGAACCGCATTTTTATAAGCCCACAATCACAAAAACAATCTGAGACTAATTTGAAGGTTCTCTCGATACTTATTGAAAAAATGTGAGGGTCAAACCAATTTTATCTGAAATCTATATAAAAATATAGTTAGATGAATTTTTTTAAAAAGTACAATCAGGATTGGGCAAACATTAATTTAATACGGCCCCATCTCAATTTTCACCTCTAGGCTTGATACTTCTTGACATTTAAGATGAATAAGTTGAGCTACTTGGAGATTTGAACTTAGCTTTTTTATAGTTGGATAGCACTTTGATGGTAAAATATTGATTAATTAACTTCTTAAAACGTCATTAGTATTTTATAATCCATAATTATTCAATAGTTGCTTTGTTTAATGGCTAATGATCTGGTGACTTGAGCAGCTTCAAAGTGCACCAGTCGCACAACCTAAAGTATTTAATTTATAAACTAAGTTTTATCATTTTTAGAGATATGTATATTATTTAAGATTTTAAATAAGGTATTTATTTATCATTGTAAAAACTTTTATAAAGACTAAAATACTTCCATATTTAAATCCAAAAAATATATACACATGTTTAAAAATAATAAAATTGATTTACGAATTAAATATATCTAAATTAACAAGTGCATAGAAATATAAAAATCCAACTATAATTTGCAGCTAGAGCGACGAGGGAGCAATTATAGCTGACAGCATGGGATTTGCCCCATTAATTTCTTTTTATATATAGTTTTAGCGAATGTTAAATTTACTAAAAATAACAAAATATGTTTGTTTTAGGACCCCACTTGTTATATAACTCATTTTTTAAAACTTGTTTGAAATTCATATGTGGGTCCAAGCATAAATGTCTCATGTATATTTTAACATTTTTTTGATTTTTTTAATATTTTATTTTGAATTGTAAAAATAAAAATTAAAGTATTTTCATGTGCTAGGCCCATATAGATATATAAAATATTTTTAGCCCATATAAAGATATAAAAGAACTTTTTTAAAAAAAAAATTTGTGTATCACACCCGGTTCATTGAACCCAATTCCTTAGTTTTTGTTCTTGAGGAGCTATCCTGTTAGCCCGGGCTAAGTAAATATCTTACTTAATTTATCTCGAAAATTTTATTTAAAACAACTTTTTTTGTTTTTTTCTTTATACATTTGTTTATCTAAGTGTATTTAATATATAAATCAAGTTTTACCATTTTTGGATAT
>JAXCLR010000050.1:21143238-21166294 GCA_035584095.1 Annona squamosa | reverse complement strand
TATATATATATATTAGATTTTTAAAAATAAAGGTATTTTAAATATATATATATATACACATAGATGTTTAAAAATATATAAAAAAAGATAAATATATTCAAAAATATTAAAACTTGGTCTATATGTGAAATACACTTAGATAAATAAGTGTACGAAGAAAAAAACTAAAAAAAGTTATTATAAATAGGTTTTTTAATGTGAATTAAGTGAAACATTTACTTAACCCAGGTTAACAGGATCACTCATCTTCCTCTTTGAGGACATTCTCTTCTTGTAAGAGACATGAGATAGGTTTTGTGAGCTAGGCGGGGCAACTTTGTGGGTTGATTGAAGTTTCTTGAGGGATTTTGAACTTGGGTTTGGTAGCAGATCGCCCACCCACCCCCAAAGTCGATCAGACCCACTGTGCAGAGATGGCACGTGGCAATATCCACATTCTCTTGCGTCCGTAGAATCATGCATGCCGACATGAAATCTTAGGATCCACGTGGGTCCCCGCCCATACGAACTGCAGCATGTTTTCCCTCTCCCCGCGGGTAGCGTCTCTCCGCAGCATCCCTTTCTTCCTGCCTGCCTTTAAGTCTTTAACTAATCGATCGTCTGATCCTTACTCACCCACCGACCCTCCACATGGCATTGCATGGCTTGGGGCCACCGCCCCTTTAGTACATTCTTTCTGCGCACCCAACATGTGTCTCTTGATATGCAGCCAACGGCCATGTCTCTATCCACGTGGAAACATGCTGCACGTGATTAGGTCCCATCAATTCAGTTACACTGCATGAATCTAGAACTAAAATTAATCTCATTTTACGTGTCGTGATGCTTTGATTGGATTCAAATATTTATTCAATATATATTGTAAGTGTTTACAAAGGTGTGTTTATATACAACTAACGATTTTCCAAATAATTTTTTTTCAATTTTTATAATTATCCTATTTTTAATTATTTTTCATATTCTCCTATATAATTATCTTACTTTTTAATCATTTTTACACAACTATTTATGCAACTAACCTATTTATTTTAATTTTATTCTATTTATTTCTTATTATTACTCCTATCATATCATATAATTTTCTCTAATTTGAAAAAATTTTATATTAAAAAATTTCTTCCAAAAGTTTTATCACTTTCTAAATACAACTAAAATGATAAATTTTGGGAAGTGATTAAATTGTTGGAAGAAAATTTTTTTGTTTTAAAATTTCTGAAATATAAGAAAGCGATACGATGTGATATGAGTAATCGTTAAAAATAAAATAATTGTCTAAAAATTATGAAAACTGATTAAAAATAGTGATTTATATAGAAAATTGTAGTGAAATAATTAAAAAATATGCTAATTATGAAAAGAGAACATTTTAGTTTAAAACAAAATTAGAACCCATTTTATTATTTTAGAACTCGTGTTCAACGAAATTTTATTATCCAAGTTAACTTGGTTTTAGATTCGGTAACTGAAACGAATGAAAACTTAAAAATTTTATTATCCAAGTTAACTTGGTTTTAGATTCGGTAACTGAAACGAATGAAAACTTAAAATATTACTTTGAAAGGTTGTCTTTAATGCCTAAACTCTAGGCATATACTTTTTTTTACCAATAGTCCTTTTCTAGAAGGAAAAGGGACATGAAGAAATGAAATTTTTTTAAAAATTATACAAGATAACAATTTTTTTTCTTTTACAAAGGTTTCTCTCTCAGAAGGAAAACGCATATGAAAATATGAAAAATAAAAAAAATTATACAAGATAATAATTATACATAAATTAAGGAAGTGTTTTGTAATATGAGACTGGAATGTAATTAGAAAAGAACAAAATTTTAAAATTCTTAATTTTTTTATTTTTATGCATGGATTTCAATCATTTTTTCATATTTTTCGTACAATTAACCTATTTATTTTAATTTCATTCCCACTTTACTTGCAATGAAAAATCCATGTTTAAATTTTTTAAAATGTTTCATAAAACTGTCAGTATATGTATATTTAATTTATAAATCAAGTTTTATCATTTTTAGAAATATGTATGTATATTTTATTTTTTAAATAGAGGGTTTTGGTCATTTTTAAATGATTATTACTTTTAAAAATAAAATATAGATATTTTCTATAATAAAACTTAAAACATAATTAAATATATTTAGATTAACAGTTCTATTAAAAAAATTTAAAAATAAAAAATGAATTTTACACTTGGATGTATTAAAATTCAATGCATTTCAGTAGATGCATTGAAACATCACTCGTAATCATAAAAGAGAAATTTTAAAAAAATTTTATTCATGTGTTTCTATCTTTCTTGCCTGCCACCATCCTTAAAACGTCACTAATAACGTATTAAAAAAAGGTAAAGTTGAAAAGTATTTGTTGTTTAAAATAAGACCGACAAAAGCTCGGCCGTGGACGGTGGCAGGCACAAGCAGAGAGTGAGAGCCGAGGGCGCCAGCAACCCCGGAAAAGTAACGCGGATAAAGGAATAAAAAAAGAAAAAGAAAAAGCGTTGGAGATGAATATGGACCAAAGATATTAGTTGTGGAATGGGGACTGTCATGTGGAAACCTCTCCAGCCACAACCGGTAGCCCTCACGAAATTAACGGGCTACGTGGTTGTCATCCGCAGGAGGATGCAGATTAGCGGTCAGGATGAGATTCATGCTGACAGGGAGGGCAGAAATGCTAGAGACAGCTGTTGATCATGGCCCGTAGATACCAGAATTGGATGATGATGCCCACTTGGAGTAAAAATCATCACCGTTGATGTCCAATCCTAAGCTATGATCAATGGTCTGGATTTTAAGCATACAATCTAACGGCTCGTCATCTATGCTTGGGAATTTGTTGCGTTTGATGACCGGCGATTGGAGGAGGTTGGAAGTCGTTGGTTGTTAAAGGGTATGCTTCTAGCACCGGATAATTGCGTGCAATCTCAGGGAGTCCCGATATTAAATAATCGCTAATCACCACTAATTAAGGTACATGTGTTCTCCAGCCAGAGACGGCGTGTTTTAGGATAAGATAAGAAAATGACAGGGGAAAAGTCGGTTGCAACCGACGTAACCTCGGTTCATTCAATGCTGCACGTAGACAACTTTCGTTTCTGGTGTGCATGGACCGAATATTCTTCAGATACTCTTCGAGGGCAGAGCAGATGATGGTTTGGCGATTTAAGATGCCATTTTTTTTTTTTGCCAACTTCTTCACCAAAAAGATGATTATCTTATTTTTTCATTATTATTTTTTAAATTCTAATTTTTCTTTTTTCAAATCTTTTTTACAACTACCTTATCTTAATATTTATTTTATCTTAATTATCTTTATCATATTGTTAACTCAATCATATCAATCCTATTGTTTTCTTACTTTCTAAAAATTCTTTTCATAAAATTTTCCTCCCTGTTTTTACGTCTTGCCAATTCAAGGGCTTATTTACTATTAAGTAAAAAAAAAAATCAACATTTATACTCACTTTTTTATATGATTTAATGTTTTAATTACAAAGTTACTTTATATATTATATTTTAATCTTTATATTCTAATTATTTGTTATATCTTTCTATACAACTATAATATTTATTTTATTAACCTTTAATCATTCACTTCGGAGAAAATAAATTTTTACAACAATTTTATGCAGTAGAATAAAATTCTTTTGTATATAATATTAAAAGAAGTATTTATTTATTGCATATAGATAAACATATGAAAAATGTATGCAGAAAATTTCAGTGCAATTTTAGTTACTAATTATTGCATTTATCCATATACCACCACGTGATGGTATATGCAGTCATGTACTGGTTAATGATTAGCTGCCCATACACCCCTTCAGCAAATAAGCTTGCTGCATAAATAGATTTTTCTTATTGTGATTACTTTTTATATACTACATTTCTTTTATTTTTTAAAATTTTTCTTGCAAAATTTCCTTGAATTTCTTACATCATATCAAATATACCCTAAATAGTATTTCATGGTTAGGAATAACATTCTCTCATGCCAATCAAACTTACTAATTTACGGATCTTTGGTCTTCACCTGGATGTGCTGTATATGAAAAAATAAAGAAAATAAAAATGTGGAATAATTCCAATGAACATGAAAGGAGAAATGTTGGACCTCAAAATGCTTAAATTGACAAAAGGAATTACTATAATTTGAATAGTAGATGTATTAGGGGATCCAAATCCAAGAAAAGAGCAATCATGTTCAAATAAATGACATCCTAAAATTTTTTGAAAATTTCTAAGAAAAATTATATAATCTTTTTTAAATTCTAAAAAAGCTATATAAAATTTGAAACCCCCTCTGAGACCTCTATAGATAAGCTTATGAATGGAAGTATTCAGAATCATATAATTAGATGGAATGAGAACAAAAATGGCAGAAAAGTTTACAATTTCTTCATTTTCAATATAATTTACGATTTTCAAATATATATAGCAACCTTACATTTTCCATTTTGAAATACTACTTTTTATTTAGGGTTTGTTTGAAAAGTGATAAAATTTATTAATGAGAATTTTTAATCTAAAAAATAATATGATATGATATGATAAGGGCAATAACAATAAGTAAAAAGAATAAAGTTAATATATATATATTAGATACATAAGCAGCTATGTAAAAATGATTGAAAAATAAGGAAGTTATATAGAAAGATGTGAAGAAATAGTTAAAAAATAAGATACTTATGAAGAGTAAAAAATTTTAGATTAAAAAATTTTAGTTTGACATTTTTTACGGGACTTTTCAAAATATACTTACTATGTTTGATCATTATCCTAAATATAACCGCTACTTTTCTAAAATTTCAGATTTCTATCTTTGCAATTAATTATAAAAACACAAAATTCACTAGTTAATGTCGTTAATTAATGTGTATATAAAATTACTAATATGCAAAGCAAATTTTGAACATAATTAAAACTTTGAATATTATAACTCATCTGCATGAACTCTAAATTTGAAAAGCCAAAATTTCATTTTTTGTTTATTTTATTTAATCTTTTATTATTCTATAACAGAGGTATCTTGGATATTTTATGAAAATTTAACTATCAGTTTTTAATTGAATTATATTTTTCAAATTAATTGTAAACATAGTAGGCATATCTAAAATTTTAAAAACGTGATAGGCAGATTTAAAATTAGGGTCAAACATAATAAATATATTTGAAAAAAATACTTTTTTGTACATTGCTAAAACAACCTTTAATATAATCATTTTATTTTTCAATAGATAACAACTATTATTCATCCGATCTCCTCATCCAATTTCGATCGTATTTCAATGAATATCTACTAAGTTATCCGAAAGACAAGCAACAGGAAGGGCCACCGTGCTAGTGCATCAGTCATCTTGAAATGTCATAATAGCAAACAACTCCCACTTGACTAGTTGCTAGGAGAACTAATTCAATGCACCAAAGTGCACAACTCTATTTTTTATATTTGTTGAAACTTTTTATAAAATTATTAACATAACTTTATTTAGTCTATATGTCAAATTTTACTATTTTTTGATAGATATATATATATTTTTTTGATTTTTTAAAAATAAGAGTGCTTTAGCCATTTTTAAGTGACTCAAATACATTTAGTTTTAAAAAATAAAAAATATATTTATATATCTCTAAAAATTATAAAACTTAATGTATATGTTAAATCCACTTAAGTTAACAATTTTGTAAATAAATTTTTAAAAAATATAAAAAAAAATTTTGTATGCTGATGGATTGAAATGACCTCTCTTGTTGCTAGTCCAGTCAATGCATAGCAGTAAGTGCGAGGACGACAGGATACTCTCGGTCCGCGAGCGCTTGCAGATAAGATTGCGGCGCGCGCATCATCATGCTTGAAAACGAACTCGGATTTTCGGAGGCGATAAAAATTCCTTGCGTACTTTCTTCTCATTTTCTCGATGTTCTCCGCTAGAAATATGGAGTCAGTTTTTTCGGTTGCTAAATAGCCGTCGAGATAACGGCATCAAGGGGTGGTCTATTCGATCATTAAAAGGAACTAAATACTAGATGAGAAGGAGAAGATACCCAACCTGATAATTGGTTCAGATGTTCTGGATACTTTCTGTTGTCAATGATTCAATCCCAAACCCACATGCGCGCGAGAGCGGGGGAGGTAGTGGACCCCAGAGGCAAGGAGGAGCCGTTCAGGAGAATTGAGAAATCGTGTGGATCCCACCGCGTGGAAAAGATACCATCCGCAGCATTAGAAAAAGATCGCGCGCGCCCTCCCCACCGGAGGCTTCGAGGAAGTCGTGGCGGGCGGGACACGCGGCGCAACGTGGGTCTCCAGATTGATCGACACGACGCAAGCTCGGGGACTCGGGTAGCCGACGCCTAGCCGTTGGAAAGGAGGCGAGCGGTTTGCTGTTAGGCTCCGAGTGATGAGCTGGCCACCTGCCATGTGGATGTCTGGAAGGGCACCAAGATCGTTGAGGGGCTTCCCGCGCCTTCCTGATGCCGACACTTGTGGAGGTTGTGGGGCCTGTCCACACGTGTCAAAAATCCTGGCCACGATATGGAAAATAGCCATGCACCAATAGGGGACAATATTTATGGGCATGTTGACGTCGAAGTGTGGCCGCGGCCCGGTTATCCAACGGACAGCATTTTCTGAAGAGGATATGTCGGCATGGTAGAAATGGGCGAGGATCAGCGAAACACTTGTCCGGGAAAGAAGCCGCTGCTGCCTCCTAACCGGAGACCCACCAATCAACAACCACGGTTTCACTCACGTGCCTCTCTTTCACTGGAGCAGACGAATCGCTGCATGGTGCCGCTGAGGTACCTGCTCGCCTGATGCCTTCCTCCCCTGTGCTTGTCCGGCCCTGCCCGGATCCGTTCGCGTAAGCTGGACAATTGCGTTGCACATGGAATTTAGAAGCAAATAACCGCCTTTTTATGGCTATGAGGTGTTGATATGTTGAAAGATGGAAAATTCTTCTACTGACGATTCAGGATTGTTCTAGAGCGGAATAAGGTCTTACATTAGAATGCGGCATTAACATTTATCCGACAGAAAAATTAAATTATATTTATTCATGAGATGTATGAAATTGAATTAGAAAAGTATAAATAATTAAAAATTTTTATAAGAATTGACATTAATATACATAATTTATTTTTTATTGGCATGCACGTTGATACTACTGAAAAATAATTTTTTGTAATATATAAGATGTATAATTTATAATATTATTTCTCATTTTCCAAAAAAATTCATTTCCTGCCTCGCAATACCTTCGCCCCTTTTGCACATTTACATTAATGTAATCGGAAAAAGCCTGAAGGAAACGGATTCAAAATGGTATTTTCGCCCTGCAAATTTTATGGGTTACCCCACAACCGGTGTCTGATGGCCCATGGTAGAAGCAATGAATTTTTGTTCGTAAGTCTGATCAACGGGGCCCACAAGACGAATAAATGATGCAAAAAGTTGGAAATGTTTCAATGAAACTATGATATGGTTAGTAACTTGAAATTAATTTGACCACCCAAAAAGTGAGCAAAGTGCACAAACCAGCGTGACTGGAACATTTTGAAAACAAATAAATAGATAAAAAGAGGTGTGTTGATGGGGCCTTAGTGTTCTTTATACTAACCTCCTTGTATCAAGGACGGACAGTAGGTCCGTAGTCTTCCTTTTTTTTTTCCCCTAACGAATTCCCCAGAAAAGTGGCATGTTGGAAGGAAAAGATGATGTTGTATTCTCGTTGAATGCAAATTGGTTGGACTCCTCATCGAGATAACGATACAAAAATAAAACGCTGTTATCAGACAAAATAAAATATCAATTCAACAGCAATAAATTAAAAAGTACGGAAATATAGGCTCGTGAAGAGAAAAGTCTTATGATCCGATTCAACTGGTTTTTGGTTTTGTTTATATTAGCAATAAAATTTCAACAACGATCCGTTTGATGATAAGGAAAGGTTTGAAAAAAATTTTGAAAAAAAGGGATAATCTTATAGGATAAAGACACAATAATTATGAATAATAACAATAAAATGGATAGGGCGGTTAATCTAGAAACATATGGGAAAATGAAGCAAAATGTAGATAATAATAAAAAGATAAAATAGTTAATTAACTAATTAAGATGTATTATACAAAAACCTACCCAGAAATGAGTAAACTTTTTTGCTATTAATATCGCCAAATATTCCTAAAATCTGAACGATGTTGATTTACCAATATGAAACCGAATATATAAATCTAATAGCTTTATGATATTAAATTTACATCTTTTGTCAAATAAGGCTTACAAAAATATTAAAGGTGATAACGGTGTTTGTAACATAGAATTATTTCCTTGCTTATATGCCCTGTCGTTTAGCTCACCGCCATAAGATGACCAACCTACGGTTGAGTGATAGTGCTTCAACGATATTGGCACTAAAAGTTGAAATGTGATTAAATGCATCTGAGAGCAGCTAAGTTTAGTGCACCTAAGTGTATTTATCTTATTTTTTAAAGATTTTTTTATACAACTACTAATGTTATAATTAACATGTATATCAAGTTTTACAATTTACTATAAATGTTAAATAAATTTAAATTAACAGCTGCATAAAAAAATTTAATTTTTTTTTTAAATGGGTTTTTGCACGGGGTTCATAGGGACAAAATCTTAAAAATTTTACCTACTTTGTCTAACTTTGATGAATAAATTAATATTCAATTCACTCATTTTACTTAGTATTTCACATAATATGCTTGACTTCCACTTTTAGGTTTAGGATGCCTCAGTTGAGCTTTTAAAACTTTTTAGATAAAAAATTTTATATCTAAAATTTTTCACTTTTCACAATTCCTCTATTTATTAAATTATTTCTTCGTATTTTTCAATGCAATTAATATACTTTTTAATTATTTATACACAATTGTCCATAAAAATAACTTATATATTTTAACTTTTTTTTATTATTTTTATCCAGGCACATTATTTTCTTCCATCTTAAAAAAGTTTACACTAAAATTTTTTCATTCGACAATTGTATCGCTTTCCAAGTGCATCTAATTAGAAAAATTTTGTTGGTAAACAAAAATTCCTAATTTTAATAAATAAATTACTTTAGACCTAACGTGCAGTTAAGAGTTCCACTGTCAAAGTGGGTCAAAAACGGTGCAGTGTTGCCGACACCATTGAAGCACTGCCACCCGTAGAAATCCAGATGGGCCAACCAGCGTGAAGGCATTGCTTCTCTGGTTGGAGCGCCAGGCAAGTCCGGGACAGTCCTCCAGACGTCCACATTTCACTAGCCCCACATGATTTCTGGACCCGATTACGGTTATGTTAAGGCGATCCATTTCTTTTTCTTTTTTTTTTTTAATTTTTTTTGAAATAAGGTGATCCATTTCTTGATTCCCACTTCTCAAACATAAAAGATGTACTTTCAACACTAACCTCCATCTCAAATCCCGACCGTTCATTGCCTGGCCCCACAAATCTTTTGGGTCAAAAAGCCTTATCCGGTTTCCCCGGTCATTTTGATTGCAGGATCATCTGATGAACGTCCTGTCTTCGTCACGCGTGTGCTATCTTCCTTCTGGTCGAACCACCACTCTGCCTGGTGCAAAACACCTCCGTAGCCCCGTTTCCCCGCCTCTCTTCCAGTCTCTTCTCCCGCTCCACGTGGAGGGTCAATTCCAGAAGCTTCCCCACCCACGCCATCCCACCGTAGGTTTCCTCTTATCGCCACGTGTCGGCACAAGACCCGAGATCATACGAAAGTGGAGCCCCACGAAAATGGCATTTCGGCGGTTTTCCCTTGCATTTCATCGGCATTTCGTCCTCTCCCCATGCC
Source organism: Annona squamosa (assembly GCA_035584095.1). Lineage (NCBI taxonomy): Eukaryota > Viridiplantae > Streptophyta > Magnoliopsida > Magnoliales > Annonaceae > Annona > Annona squamosa. Next base: position 21,156,460 of record JAXCLR010000050.1, on the reverse strand, counting down.
TATAAATTCCACGCCCTGCTACCCTTTCCCCGACTCAAACAAGCCAGCAGCATCTAGTTGTCTACGGTAGTGTTCGCTTCTCTACTGCCCCTCTAAACGTTTCCTTTCCTCTTCTCTTCTCCTCAGCTTTGTTAAAGCATTCAAGATCGAATCATGGCTCCGGAAATCATTTTAAGCAGCAAAAGTACCGTTGGTATGAGAAAACCGGCTCGTGCTCTTCCCAAGCGGGCGTATGTTACGTTCCTTGCCGGGAATGGGGACTACGTCAAGGGAGTCGTCGGCCTCGCCAAGGGTCTGAGGAAGGTGAAATCGGCCTACCCGTTGTTGGTGGCGGTGCTGCCCGACGTACCGGAGGACCACCGGAAGCTCCTGGAGTCGCAGGGCTGCATCGTGAGAGAGATCGAGCCGGTGTATCCACCGGAAACCCAGACGCAGTTCGCTATGGCGTATTACGTTATCAATTACTCCAAGCTTCGCATTTGGGATGTAAGTTTTCTGACCAACCAATATAACGCAATCCATTTGCGAAAAGGAGTTTAGTTTTAAGCAAAGGACCCCCGAGGAAGTGCTTGTAGTTTTCTCGTCGGGTGGTTATCGGAGGGCATTTTCGTCTTTTTGTCATACGATGTGGAACCAAAAGAGGACTTTCGGTTGTATGAAAGTGCCCTCCACTGTTTTGTATCAATTTCGATTTCGTCAGGGTATGGGCGGGATTTGATTTGACTGACGTGTTTTGGATGCAACCTGTTGTCTTGTATGCAGTTCGTGGAGTACAGGAAGATGATCTACCTGGACGCAGACATCCAGGTATACGAGAACATCGACCACCTGTTCGAGCGGGAGGACGGCTACTTCTACGCCGTCATGGACTGCTTTTGCGAGAAGACATGGAGTCACACGCCCCAATACAAGATCGGTTACTGCCAGCAGTGCCCCGACAAGGTGAGATGGCCCGCAGAGCTTGGACCGCCTCCCGCTCTCTACTTCAACGCTGGCATGTTCGTCTTTGAGCCCAGGAAAGCGACCTGTCGGGCCCTACTCGATAAGCTCAAGGTCACGGAGCCCACTCCATTTGCTGAGCAGGTATTGACTCAAAAATTTTCTTATTGATCTATATTTTTGGGTCGGGTGGATTTTGGAAAGACGATTGAATGTATTATTGGTTGGGAAATTGCAGGACTTTCTTAATATGTTTTTCAAGGATATTTACAAGCCAATTCCTCTGGTGTACAACCTGGTACTGGCCTTGCTCTGGCGCCACCCGGAGAACGTGGAGCTGGACAAGGTGAAGGTGGTCCACTACTGTGCTGCGGTGAGTATTCTTGCTTTTGGGAATTTGCAGATTGTTTCTTTGTTTAGGATGTGGAGTAATGGGAGATGGGGGATTTTGGAACAGGGATCAAAGCCGTGGAGGTACACGGGGAAGGAGGAGAACATGGACCGGGAAGATATAAAAATGTTGGTAAAAAGATGGTGGGATGTGTACGATGACGAGTCCTTGAATTATGAGTCTTCTTCAGCAGTGGAAGACGAGGCGGAGGAAACACAGTCCAACATCTTGCATCCTTTCCTTGCAGCGCTCTCCGAGGCGGGAGTGGTGCACTACATCACAGCGCCCTCAGCCGCGTGAGCATGGAGCTGCTGCGTTGACGTGGGTGAAGAGTAAATATCCGCGGAAGCAAGGAAGAAATATTTTCTTTTTCTTTTTTTGTGTGTGTTTGGTAATGTGTGTAAAAACTATATAGCTGAAAACATTGGGAATATTGTTGTAGCTAAGATTACGGGGAATATGGTTGTCTTCCCCGTATGGTTTTCTTTTCCTTATTGTTTTTTTTATGACCCAATTTGGGCATAAAAATTGTATTTTTTTTTTTTAAAGAAGTAATGAAATTACCTTCCTCTGTAAACTTGGGCGCTCGCGTGCGCGCTCTCTCTCTCTCTCTGGCCTTCTCAAATTGAAGTACCGGTTTTTGTTCGCGAAGAATGCGAGCGTGGCGTGGTAGGAAATTTGGAAAACGAGTGGTTTCTTCTATTTCAGTGTGACATTCGTGGAGGGAAGGTCTACGGTTGGAAATTTTTTTTTTTTTTATAATAAAAAAAAGACCTGTGGAGTCGTAAACAGGTGTTTACCTACGTAAGCACGAAAGAGTCTTATGGGTGGTCGAACGCATCTGGTCCCGTGAATATTAAATTTCGTGAAATCAGTAGGTTTAATTAGGCTTAAATACTGAAAGAACGTGTGGTGATGGTCATACCAATGTGGGACCATAGAAAGATTTCTGAAGTGGTCTTTGTAGCAAGTTGGGCCCGCGGGATGATCGTACCGAACCGAATTGACGTATGGAGCGGACAAACATGCTTGCGCGGAAATTCAGTTCAGGGCAGACATTAGGGTAGGGATGGACCACTGGGCATTGTGATTTGTGGAACAATTGAAGCTGTAGTAGTGCAGAAAAAAAGCGCCTACTCTTTTTAAGTAAATCGCCGATGCTGATCCTTGTTCGAAGGTATCTTTGGCCTCTTGGGCATGCAACGAGATGGGAGGGAAGATCCAGGTAGTGGCCTGATCACCTAACCGAACAAGGAGGCCTACCCATCATTGAAACTGAAACCAAAGCAAAACCAAAAGCGTCCACTTCATTATGCAGACGATTGAAGCATTGCACCCAATTTCATCCGGACTGAAATTCAGCCGTCTTGGGTTGGGGATCTACGACGAAGACGACAATGGCAAGAAGTAATTGGCTTTTGCAATACAAGCCACGATTTTGTGGATCTTGGGCGGGCTGGGACTTGGGACATTGTTATTAACGGATCCGACGGGGGTTTGTGGCTTCCAAGGCGTGGAAGAAATGTGGGAATGTTCCACCATTACGAATTTGGAGGCTGTGGTGGACGACGTCCGAAAGCAAAGCTGCGTCTGTAGGAGAAATATTTTGCCGTGGATTTAGGGGAGGCGACCAAGCGGCTCATGGGAAACACTTACCCGCGTCTTGTATTTCCGATATCCTCTTTGATAACTGTTGTGTGTCAATGAATTGAACGTTATTTCGGGGGAAAAAAAAAAAAAAAAGAGTAATGGATGAGGCTTTTATCAAACCAGGTCCAAAACACAAGCCATTTTGCTGATTTTTTTTTTCTCTCTTTATTTTAAATAACTATTTCTGCATCCGCTTGCGGGTATATTCTGCGCCCACCAGCTGAATGAGGCAGCGCAAGGCCGCGCCCAAAGGAGCGAAACCGGCCAGAGCAGCCACAAGTGCGGAGGACCGGCGGGCGCTGATCAGGTACACCCCGGCTAAATGCTTCCAGTGCATACACTTATTTTTTAAAAATTTTTTACAAATGTTAATCTAAGTGTATTTAACATGCATATAAATTTTTAGCATATTTAGACATTTATTTCGAATTTTTAAAAATCAGTAAAATTACTGCTGATTTTTAAGAATCCAAAATAAATATTTAAAATTTTTCAAAAATAGTAAAAATTGATATATATGTTGAATAAATTTAAATGAACAAGTTCATGAAATTTTTTTTTTAAAAATAAGTGTATTGAGACTTGATGTACCCGGGTTTACCTGATCAACGCCTGGGGACCGGCACATTCAGGAATCAGAACCATGTTGAGAATGTTAATGAGATCTTAGCCATTTCCATGCTTCGAAAATTTCGGTACAGTTTAAGAACCAAACGCAGGACATTCATGAACCGCATTGAGGGTGCTTCCTGTTTACAAGAATCAACGTTAAATGTTAGGTAACCTCCTTCGGATGCTGGTTTATTAGCTAAAAAAAAATTTCGGCAATTAAATAAACGCGCGTTTACGAAACGGATATATACAGAAAATTAAAAAATGATCCTGGGCTATTACCCACCTCAAAAGAAATCATTAAAAAAAATTTTTGCTTGTTTCTTGGTACATCTGTTTATTTAAATGTATTTAACATATAAATTCGGGTGCAACTTGGGTAGAATGCTTGTGAGTAGAACCATTAGGTACCCTAAATTAAATAGAATAGATTTATATTTTTATACCCACACAGAGGATAGGTTTAAGTAAAAAAAATATTTAATTCAATATATATATTAATAGGGTAAGGTATGCTTAAGATCAACTCAACCTAAAATAGAGTATGACAGGAATTTTTAAAAATAGGATAAGAGTAGAGTCAACCCCAATTGGACCTACCGGCTTGACCTAAGTTGCACTCCCAATATAAACCAAGTTTTATAATTTTTGGATATATATATATATATATATATTTATATACATAAGGATATTTTAGCCATTTTAGAATATCCATATGTTTAAAAATCTAAATATATGTATATATATGCACAGATGTTCACGAATAGTAAAACTTAGTTTATATATTAAATGCATCCATATTAACAAGTTTATGAGAGAAAAAGTAAAAAAATGTTGAATTAATTTTTTGAGATAAGCTAAATAAGCCATTTCTATAGCTTTGACTAACTGTATCATTTCTCTACAAAATTTGCATTAGCACAAATTTGCATGTTGTGCTAATGATAACTTGCATAGATAGCTGTGTGTACACGATGGTTACTCAAGGGGCCGGCCCAAAATTTTTAGTGGCTAATGCCGTTCATTTATCATGTTTACCACCTATGGGGATGAATTTCAAAATTTGCAAAAAGTCCGTCTCAATTGAACACTCATGATACGTGCTTCAGATTTTATCTTATTTACAAAAGAGGAATATAGGCTACAATCAAGAGTGTAAATAGAGTTGTTTTAACTCGAACTCAACTAATCTAATCCGATTTATAATAAGATTAGGTCAAATATTTTCGAAAAAATAGATTATATAACCCAATTTGAATTGACTCAATTTCAAAAATAAGCTTGGGTTAAATGATTATCAACCCGACTCAATTTCGTATGTTAGCCTAAAAGACAATAGATTATTAAAAAAAGTCATCTATATAGAATGTAGTACATGGGCATTAATAAGTTTAATTTAGGGTTGGGTTAAATTTGAAAAATAGAATTGATTGCGATGTTATAAGAATTAGATCAAACTGGCCGGTTCGACCAGAAATTGGTCTAGATCCGGTTCGTTTATGCTCGGTTCAATCTAATGCATTTGAACTGTGCAAACAAATGAACCTATGGTCAAACCAAAACACACAGGTTTAACAATCAGCAATTGTGCTGTAGCACCCGCCGCGAGCGCTACGATGGGCTCGGAATAGTTTCCCGGGCTTTAGAAGTTCGGATCGTGTTGAACAGCAACGTGGGCTTAGATTTCCTGCATTCACATGGGGTAAAATGCATTAGGCTTCATATCTTTCAGGAAAGTTGGCGTATGGGCATTTTCTTGCGGGTTTGGCAGCATAACGGCTAAGATGGGGCTTTCCGTACATGGATCTAGTCACGAATTTGGCAGCATAACGGCAGCGTATTATGTTGGAATCCGTGGACCCGCGTGCAACTGCCTTGCCAGGGCGTTAACTCAAACATGCACACACAAAAATAAAGAAAAACGGAGTCGCCACTGATCTTTAAAGGGAGATTAGCTCCTATTTGATGAAATAAGGCATTAGTAGTATAGAGTCTGGGTTCCGACCTTCAAGTTGAAGCAAATATGGAGAAATCTGCCAACCTGAGGCAGTTTACACAGCGTGAAAGGGGGAAAATAAAAATGTTTGAGAGAATGGGAGAGATGGAAAGGGGGAGTGTGGAGAAGAAGCGCGTTGCTTGGAGAGTGTGAAAAGCGGCACACCGGAGCGTTGCTGCAGACTCCCGTCCTCTCCTCTGGGATGCCTCTCCTCAAGTGTCTCTCAAATGAGATGGGTGCTCCTCCTTTTATAGATGTTGGAGTAGGCTTCGGGCTCTCTTGGGCTCATGGACTTAGTCCATGGGCTTAGACTTAAATTGGAATCATGGGCCTTAGGCCATTTGAAGGGTTGGACTTGATCCATACACTTAAGGTTGGGTTGAGATCATGAGCCTTGGGCCACGTGAAGGGTTTGGACTTGGTCCATATGCTTGAGTTTAGTGGACTTGAGCTTGGCTAAGCCTGTTATTTTTTGGGTGGACCGTTGTGGAGGCCCAAAGTTGTAGAGAAGCCTGCTTCTAAGGCTTGGTAGGCTGGATCTGGTGGGCTAAAGCTTGGCTAAGCCCATTTGCTGTATTTGGGCCGCATCGTGGAACCCGTTGAGGTGACTTGTAGGAGCTTCGCTCTTTGTTGGCCGGATCTAATTTGTTGAAAACCCTGCTTCGAGGCTTGGTGGAGCTTCGCTCCCGTAGGCTGAGTTTGGGATGACCCGCTTAGCTGGGTTGAACTCCCTTTTGTATTGAATTTGTTTGGGCTTGAATCTTGTGTCAACTTATCTGTTTTTGGGCCCTGAGGGTGGTGTGTCAACATGTGCATTAAAAAAAATAAAAACAAAAAGTAAAAACTACTTCTTTTTATTTTCAATTCCCCCTCTCCTCCCAAGCTCCCACCCAAAAGCCCCAAACACAAACCCTAGCTCCGACTCCTTTCCATTTTCGATTTGTCTCTGGTGTTGCACACGCTTAGCTTGCCGCTGACCATTTCACTCTCCTCCTCTTATCGTCGACGGTCAGTATCATAAAGCCACAGAGCAGCAACTGCACATAGCATACCTCCCTGCTGTTTTCCTCTTCATTTCCGACAATATTCTCCAATCGTCGGCAACAGCAGCAGTCCAGGATTCTTCTGGCGCCTAGCTCCCTGTCACTTTCCTCATCATTTCCAGCAAGCAGCCTCATCGATCGTTGGCAAAGTCACCATATCGGCAACAGCTACAATTCCAGTGAGCAACGTCCCTCCATCTTGATCCTTAAAACCATTATAATCTTGACCTTCTATCTACTGATAACCATTTTATTATTATTATTTTTGTACAAAAAATACAAATTGGAAATCCATTTGTTATGTTCAATGATTATATCAATGGTTTGAAATAATGAAATTATGCTAATTATTTTGTTCACGATCTATTTTGGCCAAAAAGTTATACTATAGTCTGCATCTGCATTGATTATTTTAGGTAGTTTTGTAATATTTTCTAGATTTGCTCTTATGAATTATGATTTGCAGAAGAAAAGGCTGAAACTCAAGAAAAAAGTAAAAGAATTGGCAACAAAATTGGAAACATATGATATGCTTTCCCACTTTTAGGCTTTTGGCATCATTTTTTGTAAAACCTCATAAATGGGGAGAATTCGAAAATCAAGAATCAACATGCAAAAGCTTATTACACATTTCAGGTCAGTTAATAAAGTTAACTTTTTTTAATATTCATGCTTAGAGATTTTTAGAAGTTTTTTATTAATGTTTTGTTATAATGCTTAAAACCTAATATATAAATTTAGGATTTATAAAGATATAATTTCAGTATCTGACCAACAATAGATAATTAATTAAAATTTATTAAACATTTATGACATCATAATTATATCATACTGACGTCATCAATTCAAACTGATTTGATTAACTTGTCAAACTGGTTCAAAGTAGAACAGTTTCTTTATCGATTCAGTTTTGAAGATAATTATTGAATGTAAAATTGAGTTAATATTTTACTAATAAAATTAGAGTTGAAAAGACTGTCAACCAGACCCAAACTCAATTTACACCGTTACATGCTCACGTTCTAGCCTTATGATTCTGCGCTTTCCTTTTTCCGTTCCCCTCATTTCTTATGTTGACAGGGAACAAAAATTAATATGCCTGAATTGACTCGTTCAAAGAGACATGGAAATAAGCTCACCAACCCCACATCAGCAGACTGAAAAAAATAAATAAATAACGAAAAGCATACTTGGGCGAAAAAGAATGGAACTCTGGTAGCCAGAAATTATTCAGAAACTCCTCCAGGGGCAAAAATGCACCAATATCCAGGATAAGATAGAATGTCAAGAACAGTTCCAACAAAAAGAGAAAGAACCCAACCTACTACATAACAAATTCCGGATTATTTTTAGGTGCGGCGATAACAAATAAGAGACTCCAAAACTACAGGAAAAAATAAGGCCTCCCCATTGCCTCTGAAAAGGAAAAAGGATCCAACATAATGTATCTACTTCACTTTGACAACCGAGTGCATCCAGGGTCAGCAACTTCTATGCCTGCAGGAAGATCATAAAGAAGCGAATAATTGCCAAATGGACTTTTGTTTCAGCTTTTCTCTTTTTTCTTTCTTTTTTTCTTTTTTTGGAAAGTGTGGGGGGTAGGAAGAATTTTGCCAAAGCCCAGCTGCTCAATGGCAATTCTTCTGATGGCCGAAATCGAATCCTAGCAGGCGGGCATCTGCACCCACATGTGAACCAACTGCCTTAAGGCAGGTTCACTTTTGTTTCGGCTTTTTCTTTAATTCTTTTTTGGTACCTGAATGGGAAGATAGGGTTTGTATGAGCGAGTCTTTACCTTGTTAGCAATGTTGTTGGAGAGCCAGTCCAGTCCCTCATACAGCCCTTCACCTGAAGTGGCACACGTGCTCTGAATGTACCTGCAAGATAAGAATGCAATGAATTACTTGCGTGCATAAATGTACCAGAGAGAAGGGAATGTGTAATGCAGAGACCCAGAAAAGTGATCTTCGCCCGATGCTTTTATTGGATCAACCCTCCAAATCACATTTACAAAAGGGGATCTCTCGCTCGACTTACGAGCACCTCAGCCGCATGATTTTATGCATTATACCATATAACCCACTTACAAACACTCAGAAACTCCCTCCCGCCCTCCCTCTTTTTCAATGTAAGATTTGGTTCTGAATTATTACAGAATGTATAATCTGAATGAGGAAGGACAAGGATGTGAAATCTTACCAGTGGCGTTGGCGGAGAGAGTGAAGACCAAGCTTATCAGTAATCTCAGCTGCATTCATTGCATTTGGAAGATCCTGTTTGTTTGCAAAAACAAGCAGTACAGCATCCCGCAACTCATCCTGCCAAAATAAACTCAGTAGGGCAATGATGTACAATTTTAAACCATTCAAGCATCATGCAATAATGTTATGCAGGCATCAAATGCAAACATAGCTCGTATTTCTTCCATTGAAATTGTGTAGATTGTTGCTGCAATTGAAATTTGAAAATTCATTTTGAATACCGAATTTTGTTGCACTGAGCCATGACAACAGAATTGCATAACAAAATCATTCCAATTTGTGGCAAACTTCCATGATGATTCATGCAATGGATCCAACAAACACTGCATTGACCAAAGAATAATTCCACACACTCATGATGATGAGAGTGGCTACAAACATTGCAATTATGATTCTTCCAGCTCAGATTAATGTAATTGCATATTGGAATCTTGCATCCAGAACTTCAAGGTGATCGCTAAAACAGTTCAACTGTTCCCCCCTCTATGCTGGGATAATAAATGAATTTAAAAATTCATTTTGAATACTGCATTTTGTTGCACTGAGCCATGACAACAGAATTGCATAACAAATCATTCCAATTTGTGCAAACTTCCATGATGATTCATGCAATGGGTCCAACCAACACTGCATTGACCAAAGAATAATTCCACACACATGATGATGAGAATGGCTGCAAACATCGCAATTATGATTCTTCCAGCTCAGATTAATGTAACTGCATATTGAAATCTTTCATCAAGAAGTTCGATGTGATTGCTAAAACGGTTCAACTGTTCCCCCTCTATGCTGGAATAATAAATGAACTCAGATACATTGGAGTCAAAACATATCCAACTCTTGATTTGTACAATGTACAATACTCACAACAAATGCTTACCTCGTTTAACATCCTGTGAAGCTCATCCCTGGCCTCAACAACACGATCACGATCATTACTATCAACTACAAAGATAAGACCCTGTGTGTTTTGGAAGTAATGCCTCCAAAGAGGTCGGATCTGAAAATTGCAATAAAGAATAAAAATAAAAAATCAAATCAGAAATTGATCTTCAACATTAATATGAAGCAAGGAAAGCCCAAAATGGTAACTGCAAATTAGTCTAATACATAGGATTAGCTATATCGAGCAAATACCTTGTCCTGACCACCAACATCCCATACGGTAAAGCTAATGTTTTTATATTCCACTGTTTCCACATTGAACCCTGATAAAATTGTAGAAAGAAGTCAACGAACTAATTTCAAGAAAATGGTTGAAAACGAGTCAGATAAGATCCCATATATCCTCAAACTGTTCAAATGGTAATGTACATATCAGTTTATGGCAACTGAAACACTTTCATAGGCATTATTGAGAGAGATGCATGTATCCTCTCACAAAATTGGAATCCAGAAGGCTTCAAAATCACAAGCTTCCCTGGAAGCCCAAACAAAGTTAACTGGCCACAACGTCCCATTGCCCATCAAGAAAGATCTCCAAATTACAATGGCTATATACTAAGTTGCACCATGCAAAAAAATCTAGAACGCGGACAAGAGGCCTTGACACCCAATTCCGATGAGCAGGGCTGATTTTAGGGTAAGGCACAATGTCAGTGTAAACGAGCATCATATTTTGAATTTCCGAGGAAAGAAATTCAGCAACGTACATAAACCAGGATAAGGGATGGTGCAGAATGAAATTTCATCCCTCAACAATAAAAACAGCCAGCAAAACCAGAAATTGCCTCTGGATGCACCATTACACCAGCAACATAAAAAATTGACTCCACCTTTCTGATAAGCAGAAAACATACCAATGGTAGGAATGGTGGTGACTATCTCTCCCAGCTTAAGCTTGTACAAAATGGTTGTTTTACCCGCAGCATCAAGACCAACCATAAGAATACGCATCTCTTTCTTGGCAAAAAGCCGACTGAAGAGCTTGGTGAAAGACAGCCCCATCTTCGTTACTGAAGGCAAAAAAAATATTTTTAAAAAAAAAAAAAACGAATCTGACGTTTATGAGATGATCATCATGTGGAAACACAGCCTTATATGCCAACAAGACAGCACCGGTTGCAACTTTCTTTCTTTCGCTGGGAGCAATACCTTTATAGGTTGTCATTTTCCCCCCTGTATTCCCTATTCCAACAGACATTTATGCCAATCTACCATAATTGGACAATGTTAGGTATTTAAACAACAATGGACCGAAGACCCAACAACCATTTTCAATATGATTTACAACTCACGCAAAACCTGACATATGATACACATTATGTAGTTCATTTTTCATATGTACTGGCTTCCATTTATAATGAATGCAGTTTCCATCTTATGATCTGAACCTGATCTACAACAGACATCCATTCACAGATGAACCGACTAAATAAAATTCCGAAGATCCGAAATTAATCACAGGGTTCAGACAGACAATTCATTTCAAAGACAAAATCCGAAATTAATGATTCCAGAAAAATTGAAACGTGCCAAACCGGATATATAAAATGTACATACCGACCAATTCTCACAGGATTCGACCAGAACGACAAGCACAATAACCACGAAAAGCATCCACGATAACAACACAATACAAAACAGCAGATCTCAGCTAATTAAAGCTAATCAGGGGAGAGATCCCATCGGATCGCTTCAAACAATATTAACGCAGCGAGAACTTCCATCGGATTGTCTCGAGGAGGGGGTCGGGAGAGCGGGGACGAAACACGAAACTAATTGGAATAGCTTCATGCTGGTTCGTTCAAATCTAATGAACAAATAAAGGAATTCAAACAGATCATTTCGGAAGAAGCGGAAACCATGAAAAAAAAAAACACGATCTGTATCCAAATCCCTTGGAAAAGAGTATGAAAAGCTGACAGAAGAAGAGAAGAGCCGGATCTCCCCTTCAATTGGGTGAAGAGCGGCTAGAAGAAGACGTGAGCGGATAGATCTGAGGAGAGAAGGAAGGAAGAAAGAGAGAGGGAGGAGAGGGAGACAGCGCTTACATGCGAGCGAGAGAGGACGAATTAAGGCGAGGCGAGGCGAGGCGATCTGATCTGGAGACGGAAGGAAGGAGAGATGCTCTGCCCCTCACAACTGATCCGGCTCACCACTCCAACATTTTACTGCTCTCCCTGTTGTTGAGCTGGGCCTATTTCTTTCCCACGAACCACGACCCAGCTTGCCGCTCACGCCATTTCTTTTTCATTTTGCCCCCTTCCTAATAACAACAGTAACAAAAACAATAGTAGCAGTAGGGGCACAACTGCACAAGGTACTGTTGATGGCATACTGGGCATTTTTTTTTAGTGATCAGCCTTCGATTCTTTTTTATCGAGTGGGAGTAGTTTTATAATTTTCCTTTGCTGTAGGGTAGTTTTACAATTTCTCTCCTGGTCCTCGTGGTGTGGGAGCGTTTACATAGAAAAATTGTATTGATGTGTACGGTTATAAACGTGTCTTGTTGTAATATCAGTTATCATAATATATAAATACCAATAAAAAATAAAAGTAATAGTAATAAATAAAATAAGAAAATGCATGCAACATTCCGGCCAAAATGGAGTTCGGAGTAGATTAGATACATTCAATCATACTTTTTGTTTTGATTGTTTTCATTAATTTATCCGTTTAATAAGGTGTTCTAGCTTTCGAAGGCTTGCGTTATTGATATTTGTGGAGAAGTAGCTAAAATCAAACAAGTGAAGATGGTTAAACATAGTTAAGTAGATGGGTTCAAATAATCGATTTTAAAATTTTTCCAATGATTAAATTGAAAAAAATAGTAAGCGTACAAAGATATAAGCTATAGTTTATTAATTGGTTTAAAATAAGGCATAATTTGCCAATGGTTTTAGTATACTCTAACACAAAGTGTCTGGGAAGTAGTAAAATTTTTAAACGAAAAATTTTTTGTTTAAAAGTTGTTATATTAATAGAAAATGATCTAATATGATTGGAAAAAAATAAGGAGTAAAGAGGTTTGTTGCATATGTAATTGTGCAAAAGTAATTAAAAATTAGATAGTTGTGTAGTAAAATGTGAAAAAATATTTTAAAATTAGGATAGTCACAGATAATGAAAGTTCTAAATTGAAATATTTTAAATGAAAAGTTTTACCTGTGGTCAAAGAAGCCCAATCATTTCAAACTGGTCTGAAATCCAAAAAAAATTTACGAACATGTTAATTTGATTCTATTTAATTTATAAATCAAATTTTGCCATTTTTGGATATGTATATATATATATTTTGTATTTTTAAAATAAGGGTACTTAAGTCATTTTAAATGACTTAAATAACCCTATTTTTAAAAAATACAAAATAAATATAAACATAGTAAAT
>JAXCLR010000050.1:21130205-21140329 GCA_035584095.1 Annona squamosa | reverse complement strand
AAAAAATTTTACATAAATAATTTTTATGTGTAATTGTATATTACCCTATTTTAATAAACTTATACTATATTTTCAAATGTTTTATTTTCTTAATTATGTATTTTTAATAATTAGTGAAATGTTGAAGCATATAATATTTAAATTTAGTATAGATATATACTTATGTTTGATAGGTATATAAATTCTTAAAATTGTCTTATTTAACCCGACCCACTATCCCAAAACTAGTCCGATACCAACCCTAAATCCATTTCGGAACCTATTAAAAAAAAGTTAAGGTCAAACGACTTTGTTCTGACTCGGTATAAAAAGATAGTCAAATTCAATTTTTAAAAAATAAGGTCGAAGTTGGGCAAACTCTGACCCGGTATGGCCCGCCCCGATTCCCACCCCTAGGTGACGCTTTTGTCAAACCCGTATGCAGATAAGTGTTTCTTCTGCCGATACGTGGTTTATTTTAAAAAATAGATTTTGACACTGTTTTGGGCCCTTTTTTTAAAAAAAAAAATGCGAGTCCAAGTGTAAATAGCTCATATACCAACTTTTACTATTTTTGAATGCAAATTCTTTTACAAAAATTTGATAATGTCACTCACCCTCTAGATCGTAGCTCTGAGCTCTAAAGTACCATTAGGATAGGAGTTCCGGTGAGTCGACCTGTGACCCAGCTTTGACTCAAATTCAAAAATAAGATTGGAATAAGCCGACCGTGCCTCGCCCCGCCCAGCCTCGCATATATTAATTTATTAAAAATTATAAGTATATATTTAAATCTTATTATTATTTTCTTTTCAAAATTCTAACATTTTTTGTAATTAACTATATCCACAGTAGAAAATTAATTTATCCAAAAAATAATATAAGAATCAATAAGAGAAATTCGCACATATACATATAATCTTATATATAATTATATAATATATTAATTTATTTTAATAAATCTATACTTTAATAAATTTATACTATATTTTCTTATATTTTGTTTTAGTAATGAAGTGATTTTTAATAATTAGTAAAATATTGAAACATATAACATTTAAATGTATATAAATGTATCCTTACGTTTGATAAGTACATAAATTCTTAAAATTATCTTATTTGACCCACATTTTTACTCGAACTTGAAACCTGTCCGATACCAACGTTAAGTTTGTCCTGGGACTTATTTTAAAAAAAAGATAAAATCGACATTATCCCAATCCAATATAAAAATAAGATCAAACTGAATTTTTAAGAAATAGGATCAAAATTGAACGAATCCTAACTCACTACAACCCGTCCCAATTCCCACCCCAAATACCATTATTTGAACCCGTCAACCAATTTTTACATAGGCCAACATATATTTAACACATATACTATTAATTTATTCTTATAAGTTAAAAAATCAATAATTTTCATCCCCATTTAACGTTAAATAAGTGCGAGAATTGTTTATTTTCAAATTATAAAATATATATTTAAAAATGTTAAACTTTGGTACATATCTCTTATTTCTTTGGATTCATTTTAACTTTTTTGCCAACATAGATGCAAATGGAATGCCCACGAGTCCAAACGGTGAACGCGTGGATACCTTGGCCAGGCCTCTAGAGAAAGCGAATCTAACAAATTTTTTTATTTTATTCTCCATTTTAAGCCAACAGCATGAAGCAATTTCCCAGTTATTCAGATCTGACCCCTTCTTGCCCTTCTTTCTTTCCTTTTTCCATCTTATTGTCGGCCAAAATATCCAACTGTTTCAAAGTAAAAAAGAATTTTTTTTTTTTTTTAAAGAGAGACAAAGAAATGATGCAGCAGAGTAATTATTAGAAAAGGTAAAATAGATAACTTATTATATTTGTGAAGGGATCTGATATTGTTATCCCTAGCTAACATATATATATATATATAATATACAAAAATATTTAGGCAAAATTTCCGGTGCAGCATTGCTGAAATAGGCCCCACATGATCATCAAATCATAATCTACTTCACCAATTGTATTTAGAATAATATATTCTATTACCGTACCAATTTTCATCCCAATCAGATATGTATATAGGCCCTATCTGAAAATAGTATAAATTCAACGTAATAAAATTATTTAATGCAAATAATAATTTTAAAATGATTTTTTCAACATGTAAACTATTTGCTATAAAATTTATATATAGATAAATGATTCTATAAAGTTTTTTTTACATTCTAATATGTATTATGAGGCCCATTTTTAATCACATATATAACTGTATTGGAACAGCTCCCATATATATTTATTATCAAAAGTATATTTGATTCACACAGCAAAATATATAGATTTTTGAACGTACATATACACACACATTCTTGAATTTAAAAAGTCTACAGTTTTTAGGATCTTTAAGTCAATTTTGCCTTTCCAAAGTGTTAACTTTTGAAATTTAGAAAAAATATAGACATCAAAAATTATAAATTTTGGAACGTGAATTCAAAACACGTGGGTCTACATTTTAGAGGGAAAAGGACAGAATAATAAAAATAATACGCCCATTAGCCTGGGTTAAGCCTGGACTAACAGAAACAGAACCCATTTGAAAAAGTAATAAGTAAAAATACGTATAATAAAAAGAACGCATTTGAAACGGAAATAAGTTAAAAGAGATGATCCATGCGTCCGGGCGTATGCGACTCCTCTATGCGTCTGGCCATAAGACACCGCCAAAAATATTTTTTTTTTAATTTTTTTTTATAAATATATGGAGCTTAATGTATTTAACCCGTAAATCAAGTTTTACTATTTTTTAATGCTTTTAAGTATTTTTTTACTTTTAAAGACAGTAACATTTTTGTAATCTTCTGATTCAAAATTAGGAAAAATGTTAGTGTTTAAAAATTAAAAAGATGCTTAAAAGCATACGAAAATGATACTGTGTTTAAAAATTAAGAAATACTTAAAAGCACCGAAAAATAATAAAACTTATTTTATAAGCTAAATACACCTAGTTCTACACAGTTTATAAACAAATTTTAAAAATGGATTTTTTGACCAAACGTATGGCTCCCACCATGCGCCATGCGCCCGGCCACACCCAATCGTTCCAGTGCAGCATAACTGCACATCGAAACAGCAGTACATTTAATCAAAAGTGGGCGCCGCACATATTAGAATGCAATGAAACTTTATACAAGGATTTATCCATATATAACTTTTATAGCAAATGGTTTACATGTTAAAAAAATCACTTTAAAATTATTATTTACATCAAACTATTTCATTACGTTGAATTTATACCATTTTCAGTTGTGGCCCATATACATATTTGATTGTGATGAAAATTGGTATAGTAATAGAATATATTATTCTAAATACAATAGGTGGAGTAGATTATGATTTAATGATTATGTGGAGCCATTTCAGCGATACTGCACCTGAATATATATATTACCAAGAAAGAAATAGTTATCGAGAGGCGGAATAATGCCAATTAAAAGAAAACAGTGAATAAACCAGTAACAACATGCCATGAAATTTCAAAATTGATTTAATTTAAAAATTCGTGGCATTCACAAATTTCCGTGCAATATAACACTTTGCTTTCATGGAATTTCAGAAACCAAAAGAGGACCTGAAATCATATGTGGTATCATGGCACAGAGGACTGCCTACAAACACGGGGGAAAATGTAGACGAGAATGAATATTGGGGAATCAAGCAATTTTCCACTTAGTGAAAATAATCTACACAATTTTTACATCTCACCTGATCAGTAAGGCAGACTCAGTACACCCAGAAGCCAACCTCTGTCATTTTTAACCATTTGCTTGAAAATGCTTAAGACTGTTTGTGTACTCACCGGATCGAACTGTAGCTTTCTACAGGGTCTGAATCTTCAAGCATGGATGCAGCTTGGAGGCAATCAGATGCTTCAATCATCCGGCCGTCTGCTTTGTGAACCATGCCCAAGTAGTACCAAGCCAGTCGATTGGTGGGTTCAACTCGCAATGCATCTGAAAGGATACTTCTTGCAGCAGGCAATGATTTACAGCCAGCCTTGCATAGCAGTCTACCAAGCGAAACTTTGCCAGGCACATTCTCCAAGTCAAGGTTTAAAGCATTGTTGTATGCAACCATTGCTTCTATGTATTGCCCACGGGCCTCGTGAATCTTACCTGGAATATAGAGAAGAGTATTGATCATCTGCCAGATAAAAATAGAAAGATTTTCTTCATGCCCTTCCTTTTTGTTCCCATATGTTGACTTCTACCAGCATATACTATGGATTACAAATTGTCGGAATTGCATAGGCTAATGTTGTTGCCATTTTCAAAGAACTAACAAAAATAGGTGGGGAGAAACTCTTTTGACACCATAGTCAGTAGCAATTATCATTTTGCTTGCAAAAAAATGTCATACTTCATCTTAATTCGTACTTTTGTGAGAGAAGTTGACAGCAGTGGACTCAGGGGTTTAAAAAAAATAATAAAAAAGACGAAGCCCTCAGCATCAAACAATTGCTAACATCTTTTGGTGATTTCTGGCACTATTATTTTAAAACAAATTTATTATTATTATTATTATTTTTCAAAGAAACTTCAAAGACAGAAAGTTTTCCTTTCTCCCTAAATGGTGTTTATAATAGGCCTTCTAAGAGAGATTTTGATTCTTGCCTTCGGTGATGTATAAAGGAGCCGAAAATGGCTTCAGTGCTCTAGCCCTGTCCAAGCATATTTCAGCATCTTCCCAAAGTGAAAGGCTGGAGTACAAATTTGAAAGCCCTAGCCAAACTTCGGATTCACTAATGCTATCATCTTTGACCTATTAGAACAAGAAACATTACAAAAAGATCAAAGTTATGTCCGCTAGGAAGGAAACTGCAACAAAAATTATTAAAGAAAAACTAAAAAAGAACAAGAGGTAGGATATCTGTCAAGACAGTCAGCAGCAACACCAAAGCTTCATCCTACCAAGGACAACTAGCGTCTTTGCTTTCCAGACAATCTTCTCAAAGTGTGGCCTTTTCCAAATATTTTCTTTTTGTTCTTGGCTATATACGCAGAATGGAGAGGAATTTGAGATAGCCATACACTTAAGCAGTGTCCGTTTTACCACAATCGCAACTCAAAGAAAAACATTTGCCATTGTTGCTTCATGGTAGTTTCATTAACAATGTTGCCTTTTGCTGAGGGACTGAGAAAGAATGGCCAAGAAAAGGTGCTTTCCTAATCTAATTCAGCAGTAGATGGCCACTAAGGAATCCCAAAGAAATTTGAAGATCCATAAGGATGCTCTCCAAACAAGGTGAAGTCAGTGAAGGCCATTGATTGATGTGTTTGAAAGTCAGTTTACAACATCTACAGAAGGCAAAGACCACACCATGAGGCCAGTACCTGCAAACATACTATCCAAGTGGAGCCATATAATGTAAACTTCTTTTTTTTTTTTTTTTTTTTGGTTCATAGACCTATTCTAAGCCCCAAGATGTTTCTTGTTCGCCCTCAAATTCTATGGTAAGGTATTTTCAAACCTTTTTAGCTCAAAATAAACTATTATTACTACGCATTTTGTGTTTTCTAAGCAGCAGTTTTAAATTAAATTCCTCCGGCTTCTAGTTACTGGTATGAGTGCCTTTCCTTTCTTTCTAACTTCCACAATACAAGCAGGAACTTTAATGGTACAGATATAAAAACCAATTTCAGGATCAACATAGTTACCAGGCCAAAGTAATAATAGCCTTGCTAGGTCTATTTTCTCACTGACGCAACTTCTGCATATGATTTGACCTATGGAACTTGCACATCCAGATTCTAGCTCTTTTGACATTTTGACATTTGTAATAAACAAAAGTTTATGATTATTCTTTTACTTGTAACCATCTGATATTGGATGGCAGTTGAGCATATATACAGTTTCATCTTAATACACCCACATTTGCCTTTAGTTCTACCACAAATGCTTACCTGGGTAACAATTTTGAAGGACCCAAACGACTTTCTTTGTGCCTGAACTAGAGCAAGGAGCAATCGATATGTCTCCACTGCATCTACGGGCAAAGACCGAGCAATTTTCAACTTGGCCTTTGTTCTTAGAAGTGGCCCTTGCTCCCACTTTGTGGTTTCATCTAATGCCGCATCAATAACCACCTCTGCCTCAGAGAACCTTTGCTGAGCAGACAAAACCAAAGCTAGAAATTTCCACCCTTTTAATATTGATCCACCAGTTGCATCAACAAACTCCTTTGCACAATGCAATGCAGCATTTGTATTGTGCTGTTCTGCATTTGCAATGCCTAGCTCAAAAATCAAATCAGGGTTATGGTGCTCAAATGAAACAGCCTCTTCTAAACATTTCAAAGATTCAGATTGCAGAAGAGATCTTTCCAGATCTGACAAGGCAATTTCAGCCTGTTTATTCAAGCAAGCACCCAACAAGTGAAGACCAACACCTTTTATGTGCCCGTCTGCCCCTTCAGCATTTGCAATAGCCCTCCTTGCATATGTCACTCCCTCAGAAGCAAGAAGGCAATCCTCACTACAAATCTTGGCTGCCAACAATAGTGCCAAAGGATCATCTGGTCTTTCATGTTTCTTTAAAGACTTCCTTAGTAAATTTAGTGCAGTTTTATTTTCTCCAGCTCCACTGTAACAGAGTGCCAAAGTGTTCCACCGGTCACAACGAGGGTACTGGCCAGGCAAGAGCTCCTCAAGCTTCCTTGCCAGGAGAGATGTCTGGCCACATAACGATAGTGCAAATGTAAAATGTTCCATTACTGAAGGATCCCATTGAGTTCTTCCAAGATAACATTTCCTTAACAGTATCATTAAAAGTAGAATTGCTTCCTCAAGATTATTTTTTGGAACAAAAGAGCCATCAATCTGAACCGCTAGACTTGGTGCACTAACGTCTACACCTCCATACAACAAAAATACAGCAAATTCTTTCTGAATCCTGGCACAGCATTCATTATCAAGATTCCACTGACTAAGAAGAGCACGCCTGTAGGCAGCTAGGGCTTCTGGATAGCAAGCACCTTCCTTCCAAAGTTCCGGAAGTAGTTCTACAGCCTTGCTAACAGTTTCCTGTAATTTATTATCCACCAGTACATCTGGTATCCCCTGAGGAAAAATCTTTTCCACAGCATCAAGGACAGTTTTGCATTCCTGAGCAGCCCCTGTGACAACCCAAACATCCTACTTCAGCAAATCACAAGAGGCAAAAGGGATTGGATACTAGAGAGAATAAGCAAATAGAGAGGAAAATGCATTGGCCTATTACAGTCCACAACAATCAGAGAAGGGTACTAGACAGGCTGTACTTGGTGCTTTCCCAAGCTTTTGAAGACACTTGGCCTTTAGATATATGGCTTCAAGCACCAGGCTAGCAGCATGTTGGGAAAGGGAGTGCAGCGACTCAGTACGAGGCCGGTTCTTTTTTGATGACTGCTTCACGGAAAAATAAGGTTGGAACCGTAAGATGGCAGCCTGAAGGTCTATTCCCTCAAATACCCGTAAAGCAGCTTGTATGTTGCCCCTTTGATACTCCAACCTACCGAGAAGAGCTCTTGCTTCCTGCAGTAATTTAACTCCACAATCATCACTTCATCATATACTGATTATGCTTCATGAAATACTGAATCCAGAACAAAAAGCAGCAGAGAGAGAGAGAGAGGAGAGGAGAAGGATGACCACAGACAAAATTCCTCACTTCAAATTGCACATGGTTTTGATTCTGTTGACCTATAAAATAGACATCATACAGTTTGAACAAACCTACCCATCAGTCTGTCACATCACCTCATGAAAGCCTCCAATCCAATTTCTTCTCTACTTATAGGGATGAAGAAGTAATGATGCATAACGAAAATCGTGACAGACCAAGGAATCAAAAAGCAACAATTAAAGAAAATACTATTTTACAACCCTACCAAGGAATCAAAAAGCAACAACTAAAGAAAATACTATTTTACAACCCTACAAGAGAATTAGTGCCTGAAGGCTTTCCCTTCATCCTGCTGAAAATTGCCTCTTCCAGGAAAGGCTAATTACCGCATTTGCCAGTGTTCCAACCTCTCAAACAAACTATAGGACCACAAGAAATGACGCATCTATAGCAATTGAGGTTGGCATGTTCTGGGACAAAAGAAAATTTGCAAAATACCCCAATTGACAAAAAAAATTACAAGGCCGAAATCTCAGCTGTGCTTATGATTTCCTCATTTGCAAGGCATAAGAACTTCCACACTCATTTTGAACTAAGCCAATGCAGTTGGTTAAGGAAGTACTTCCTTCACAGAGAACACTGGCTCAATAGGCCTTAAGCCATGACAAAGAAGAAAACGGAAGGACCCAAATTAGAAACAATCCATGCCTGCAAACAAACAAATCCATCCGCTTTGGCATCTGTGAGATTTGACGATGGGGGAAATCATGAAGAAGGTCCTCTCATGACCCATGCATCCAGGCAAAATAAACACACGACCATTGCGAACACAAGCAGAAGTCTGAGATATGGTCCCACAGTTTGGTGATATCCATCTAACACCAACGTCTTTGAGTTGACATTGTAGAATTAATTGTTAGAAACCAGCATTTGCAATCAAAATTCCTTTTTTTTTTTTTCAGTACAACTCCTTCTAGCTTGAACCCACAGAAAAATCAAGTAAACAGACAGACTATATCTATTAACCTATCCTTCAAATATTACATCATTTAGGCCCTCAATGTCACTGTATCTTTCTGTTCATTCATCATATGCGCACGCAATGGGCATGTTGAAAGCAGATTGATGGAGATTTCTGCAACCAGCAAGGCAATTCTCAGAGGAATAAGACCTTCAGCCCAAACAGAGAAGAAGATTGCTGGCCAAAAATGCCACATGCCAATGGGGAGAGAATTTGCAATATGTTTGGAGAAAAACACCATCGAATCACAACCAACATCGGCACAAACAAAAAAACAAAAAAACAACTTGCACAAGTTTTACGGTCACGCGGATCGCATTCCATTATCGAAGACACGGACCTCGTAATTGAGCGAAAGGCCCTCGCGCAATGATGACTCCGCCTCGAGAATGTTACCCTCGTCGACCTTAACCTCGACCTCTGTCGTCTTCCCGCTGATGCCGTTCGCCAACAGCTCGTGAACGGACACCTCATCCTCCGACGCTCGTCCGAATTCCGTCGAAGGCATCGCTTCCTATCTCAGATCATCCCATCAACAGGAACGAAACCGACTGAAAATGCATCTCGCGAAGATCAAGATATGCATTTTATGAAAACACGCAACAAGGAAAGATCTAGAAACGACACAGACACAGGAAGAAACGTAGATCTGACCAGGATTCCGGAGGATATTTCCGGGCATTCTGAAATAGAATTCGCCTCGAATTCATCCGTGGGAGATCGGGTCTTTGAGCTGTCTCGGCTGCTGGCCTCGATTTCTTGGATCGGCCAGCTCAGCTGCTGGCTCGATATGTGATCGACTCGGATTTCAACTCGGGCGGCTACTGGAATTGGGCGGCCGAGACCTGCTTCTCCCTCCTCTCTGGCGACTTTTTGCCGTTGCAGAAGTTTGAGAGAGGGAGAAAGAAGGGCATTTTGGGAAGAAGACGGGAAACAAAAGAGGAAGCAGAGAGCTAACGTGTGTTAGGAGCTAACACCACGGGGATGACAAGGTCAAGGGTTCTTCCAGAATATTTTAATTATCCAGGGCTAAAAGGGTCTTTTCGCTTACTCATTACTTTCGACGGGCACAGGGGAAGAGGTACACTGAGAGCAGCATCAGCGATGGGTACAGCGACCGTGATCGTGATAAAAGATACATGCAATATGTAAATCCGTTGGAAAAAAAATATCCATTTTTCCATTTCTTTTTATTTACTATTCAAAATGAAATGATTATGTATTCTTTCATAGCAATGGGAATCATGTCATATCTCTACGGTTGATTTGAAAATATGTCTTGATTCTTTAATTAATTTTTTTGTGAAAATGAAATAGATTTCTTTCTTTTTTGAAATTTTCTTATGTTTCTTATTTTTTATTTTTTAACCAGGGGTGTGTTTGGCAATTTGAAAAAGTTGTCAACTTAAAACTTTTCAATCTAAAACTTTTCATTCTTCATAACTACTCTTTTTTTAATTATTTTTTACACATATTTCTATACA
>JAXCLR010000050.1:21107517-21123482 GCA_035584095.1 Annona squamosa | reverse complement strand
TTGCAATGATGTTGTGGGAGTAGTGCATGCTCTATCAAAGAAAAAAGGATAAATTTCCCTTGATGTTCTATATATGCATTTGCTGGAGTTGTGGTATTGTAAAAATTGCATGGTGTTGAATCACATGGAGTTGGATACAAGAGATATCCTATGTTGGTGCAATGCATATATCCACCACTTTCGAGCTTCAAACATCATCACGCAAGGGCGGTTAAATATATGGGATTGTCCAGCATGGTGGAGAAGACCAATGCAGGTTGTCTTCAAGATAAATGTGGATGCAGGCTCAAGCTCTACAAACAATTCACAGGGTTTTGGAGCATCTGTGGGAGATTGGAGAGGACATTTTGTTGCTACAAAATGTTAGTCAGAGTAGGGCTATGCAAAGTCACTATGGTTGGAAATAAAAGTTTTGCTTTTGGGATTCAAATGGGTGGCAGACATGGGGATTAAATTCATTGAATGGAAGTGATTCACTAATTCTTGTAAATCTCCTTCTAGGTAATGGCATCATCATTACTTGTTTGAAATTTGTAATAGAACAAAACGAAGTTTTTTATAATAGATTTGCTCTGATCAAATTCATTTACATGCTGAGACATGGAAATGGAGCTGCACATGATCTAGCTAAATTTAGTCTCAAGAACAGAAGTACTAAACAGTGGGGGTCGGTAATTCCATACTAGTAAAGAGCCTCTCCAAAAGGACTTCTTGATGTGTAACTCTGCATAGTGCGACTTTTTACGCTTGTTCCTTTCGTTTTAGTTGGGGAATATCTGCCATTTTTGTTGAGAAGTTTTGTTGTCTTTCTTATAACCTTGTAAGCTCTGTAATAAAACTATATATAACTAGTTGATGAAATTCGAGATAATTTTCTTATCTTTTTTTTTTTTTTTTTTTTTTAACATTCTTCCCTATTTATTAAATTGTTCAATAACATTTTCATCCAAATAAATTATTTATAAACTAACTGAGCTACAGAGCATAGCTTGGTTGGCTAGGGGCTTGGCACGGGCTGCCTTCCATACAGGTTCGATTTTCGTCGACCATCATTATGTGGGGGGTAACAATCCCGTCGTGTGGGAGTAATAGTCTCTTGTATTAAAAGTTTTAGTCTCAGTATTGTAGAAAAAATTTGTAAAAATTATTGGAATTAATTTGTAAGGATTCTCATGGGTATGATTTGCAATAACTCGATGGAGAAAAATGAGTATGATTTCGGAATATAATAACATAAATAAATAAATAAATTATAAGGCACGATAAAGTTTAAAAAGTGATATTTTTATCGGCCTTGCTCTATTTATCTCTGTATTATTCTTAAATACATTTCACATCGAGAAAATCTGAAAATTTTTATTGGATTCGCTTCATTATTTACCATGCATAATTTATCTCTAGTTGTTACTTTCTCTTTGTGACTAATCGAGAAATCAATTTTCACCTTCATAACCATTTAGAAATTAAAATATGAATTTCATTACTTCGTAAAATTTCTAAGACACTTCGCACCAACTAATTAAATCAACGGATTAAATTTAGATTTTGGTTTATTCTGACCATTAACATTCGTCAAAAGCGTAGCAAATCAGCACGAGACAAGTAAGGCTAGAGCAATTCTACATAATCCTCTCAAATTTTAAAATTATAAAATTTAATGAAAAATTCAATACATTCATTATATTTGACATCATTTTTTTTTACATAAAAGATCAAGTTTCATCCAAAACAAATATATGTATAAGTCATATTTGCACAAAAATAAATATATTTATGTATAAATTAGAAAAAAAATGCGTAAATCCATTAAAAAATGCTTTAGAACAAAATAATAAATTCATTAATATACGTATTAGAACACAATAATACTCTATCTAATCATTGATCTACATTAAAATGATTTTTAAACAGTTTAAATGTTGAAAATACAATCTCCAAATTGACGTTTAATATTAATTTATTTTACTATGTTGACAATATACACATTTGTAAATGAACCATGTGCGCACTAACTTTGGACGCACTAACTTTGGACAAGTGAAAAAAGTTTTCAAAATACTATAAATGATGCAAAATACAATAGACAAAATAAATTTTACATCAGCCATCAAAAATTCAAAATAAAAGAGATTTTATAGAAATAAATTTTTCATCAGCTATCAAAAAATCAAAATGAAAGGGGTTTCTGAGAAGCATTCCCACTTTCAAATAACAGTCTCACCCATCCATTTTGCCGGGGACAGTCTGCTTCATTCAGCTGTTGGTTGCAACAGGCTTAATGATACACGTGAGAAATCCTACAACTAAAGTGCCTGAAATTCAATCGGAGCTGCCTACATGTGTTCATGATTCATGATGCAACTGAATTGTCTTTGCATACGAATATATCCCAATTAATTGGAAAGGGACCTGCAATATTCTTAAATTCTCATAGTACTCGCCAGCACATGATTAGCACAACTGGCAAGTGTCCCGCCTTAGGTACGGAAGATCTAGGCTTCAAGCCTTGGCTTAGAGAGTTTATTTTCCATTTTCCCGGAGCAATGTCTCCATAAGTATATTCTAGCCCTCCATCTAGCAGCATTAACAGGTCATTGCTTCGGAAAACATAGCAGCTACTCCTCTTTCGAACTGGAACGAACAACATCCAGTCAGAAGTGACAATTAACAGCAAGCCTTCAATCCATCCAAGTCGCGGCTGCCACAGCATTCAACTTCCCAGTTCCATGAATTAAAAGACACGTATGCAGATTAGAGAGTGGTCGAAATGTCAACTGTTTTTCACCGAAATCCTCTCTGCAAACGAGAAAAAAGAACAGGCAAGTTTGAATATCCATGTGCTCAGAAAGAAGAATGAAGAAGATGCCTAATTCTATCGCTCTTGAATGTTGTCTCAAGCATCCTACAGTGGCCACTGTTCAAACTGATGTCCTTCCTTGGATAGATGAGATAAACTGCATAATAAAAAATTCCATGGCAGGAATATTTGTCCATTTTGTCAATGCTGCATCTATTCAAGCAGGGTTCATTCACAGTAAGTCTGTCCAATACATGGTCCCAGTCGCAAGAACCAACGGGCAATGGGCAATCATCGCCTTAAAATGAAAAGTTCTTACTTGAAGAAAACAAAGCTCAGCATTTTCAAGTCAGGTTGGGACAATAATTATTGCAGACTCACTTATCAACTCGTATGTAACAATCATTGAAGTCCCCCACAGTGACATGTTTAGGAACCGTGGTCCAAATCCTCGATAGAAGCCCAGCCAACCATCTTCCTGGAGAAGCAACTTTGTTGTTTTGATGACTGATGGTCGTCCACTACCATAATTATCCATAACCTGCAGTTTAAAAGACACCCAAATGATTGAAATTCTAGACTAAGGTGGATCCGCAGCATACCATAAATTTGCATGAATAACCAAGCATTCATTTGTAGCATTTAAACATTTAAGCATGCAAATAGCTGGACGTAGACTGCATTATAGGCGGCTTCCTTAGACCCCCTCCAGATGGTGGCAGTGGCAAAGTGTACCATTCAAGGCATCCAGAAAGGCAAGGTTACTGGGACAGCTATTGAAAAAGAGTGAATGATCCACACGACCACTATGAGCTTTATACATTGCATCAATACAGATGATAACTATAGATTCCCAGTGCATTTCCACTTAATTCAAGAATTGCATCCCTGGGGTTAGTATGAGACTCACAGTGCATTGGAGTAAGAAAAATAAATTCCGCTCCAGAGAATATGAAGAATCGGCGAGAATTTACAAGCACTAAAGGAATTTCCTCTTTCCTAGTGTGCATTCTAGACATATGACTAGACACCTGCATGTTTGATCCCACCAAATTCTGATGAATTGGGGAACAAATGTTGCTCTAAAATGTTGCTCTAGATCATAGATTGCAACATTAGTAATAAACATTGATTCATCAATAAGGAAAAAGGACCAACAGAATCGGGTGCAGATTAGTTACAGGAAAAGGACCAACAGAATGGGTTGTAGACCAGTTGCAATTTGTGGGAGCAAGCAGAGGATAAAAGGGAAATGGCAAATTTATCAATGATGATAGAGTAAGTACTGATTAAGCCAAAGTTAGCATATACTAAGAAGCCAAACAACGTGCAGATTCCAAACATGGGCTAAGCAAAAAGGAGAATCTGGGAGAAACAGTAAGCAACTTGAAATGTCAGTGAGAATAACAGGGACTTCACTAGGTCTTGAGACAAATAGAAAACTCTAGTAAGTCCCATGCAAACAACAAAATTTAAAGGGGAAAACATGCAAAAGACATTCACCTGAAGTCGCGTCTTTATTGTGTCTACTGGAGTTGTAATCAGTGATGAACAAGCACCAGCAATTGTTCCAGCAGTAGCCTGAACAGTCACCATCTCTAAATGTGAAGGTCTTTTCTCTGCATCATTGCCATAGCCCAAGCTCCTAATACAGGAACACTTATATCAGAAATTAAATGATGATGACTTATCAGCGTGAGATAATGCTTCCTCTAGATATTTGAATAATTGAGATGAATTTGGGCCATTAAAGAATTTGGAAATACCTCCAAATAACATGTTGAGCACTACCATAAGCACCCCACCAAAGGGCTGAAGCTGGAGATTGGGTCACAGCTGTTAGTCCAAATCCTCTATACAGACCACGGAACCCCTCAGTTCTTAACATTTTGTTGACAACATCAAATGGGCCACTGTAAGTCGTCATTCCTGGAAGACCTTGCACCATTAATCTCTGACAAATCTGAGAAAATATATTTAAATAGTTAAAAGACTACGAAACATAGAACAATATATCCATTTGGAAGTTGGGAAGGCTCTCCAGATTTAGATATGAAGAGTCCTTAAATCTTGAACAGTTTTCCTTATTTGTGTGACATCTTGATGGTGACACTAAAATCCAGACACAGACAGAATTTATAATAGACCCAAAACAGCTGGACCGTGATAAGTTGTTTTGCTTTGGGGTTGGGGTGGGAGGTATGGGCAGGCGGAAGAGCACAGGGAACAATCAGGGGGTTTAAAAACAAAACCCCTGGTAGTGCACATTCAATAGCTTCAGAGGCAGACCAAATCTTCATATTCCAGTACGACATGATCAGCAGCAAGCCTAGTAACTGGAGGAAGCTAAAAGAAACTGAGACACCTAGTAACCAGAGGGAGCTAAAAGGTACCGAGATACCAAGTAGCTGGAGGAAGCTAAAAGAAACTGAGATATGATTGGTAGAGAGACGCATCCTATTTTGTTCTTTTAATGGTAGTTAAAATGAAATGTACATAACCACCAGCATCTGAGATTTTTCCCCATCTACATTATTGTGGACTATGCAATTCATTCAGGCTACCTGTATTCATAGATATTCTAGAATCTTGTATTCTCTAGTCCAGCCTTGTATAATCCAGTCCAATATGTGAAATCAGAATCAGAACAGGGGAGGAAAAAAAGAAGGTTGACTGGAAATCTTGTAAGTGAAGGATCAGTAGCCTTACCACATCCAAAGGTACAAAATACACGCACGAAACAAGATTTGAGATCATGCCTGCCACTCCATTCACCACACCAATACGTGTTGCCTCAGGCATAGCCAAACCCTTTGTGGATTTCATCATCATTTCTTTTGACACTTCAAGAGAAGTCAAGGCCAACACCCGTCCAGGCATAGCCCCTATTGCACCAGTTCCAAAACCTCTGAATATACCAGCAATTCCATCATTTCTTAGGATACTTCTAAAAACCGAAAGGCCATTCATGTGAGCTAAATCAGCTCCAGCCACTTGCATCCGAGTCTTCACAACTGTTGTAGGATGCAACACAGCAGACTGGGCTGTGAAGAGGATTGCTCCATTGATGTGGAATCTTGTCTTGTCCAGCCTTATGTTCAGATGAGAAAAGGAATTAGCTAAGAGTCCAACTTCGGATACTCAACAACAAAAGCATAGAATTTTTGTTGACTTTCATACTTCACTAACGTACGATATCAAAGAAAGAAACTGATGCAGCTCAATGCATCAAATACAGATGCTTAAGATATAAAATTCATATGATGATGATGATGATGACAATTCTAGAAGAACCTCTTGAGGACTCAAATGAGATCCATTCACCTAAGCTCAACCTACACAATATCCATAAAACAAAATGAGAGTACTACGCCAAAAAATAAAAAACAAAAAAAATGGCCCACTTCTAAATCCAAAGCAATATCCGAAATGCCATTCATGCAGGACCGTACCCAAGAGGCAGCTGGGTATCAACCGAATCTTAAGCCCGGTGCAATATCAAACCAAGGCAAAGGTGGAGCCCAGGCAGAGAAGAAAGACTTAGCAAGTCTTGGAAACGGATGCTAGCAGCAGAGCTGCAGAGTTGGTAATTAAAAGCAGAAATAGTTGAGGAACTATAAGAGATAAGTGGAATTGCCTGTATGAATTTTAGTTTTTGCTTCTTGTTTTCCTTATATAAGACCATTTTAACTTTACGACCAACAAGGAAGGGGGACAATCAGATCGAGGAAAAGCAAAGAACAAGAGCAAGTAATCCCCGAAAACTTCGAATATCGCCTTCTACAACTACAAGAAGGCCTATTTTTAAAATATTCGAGTACAAAACCACGTTGCGAAGCAAATGCAATAGAAATTAAAACAAAAAAAAACCCTCCTAATTCACCGACATCAAATGCAAAGTAATTCCAGAAAGACAATCACTAAAATCAACCAAAAGGACAAGAAACGGAAACTTCGTCAAACGACCCTACACCAGAAAAAATGAAAGAGAAAGAGCAAGCAATGGCTCGATCCCAGAAACATATGAAAAAGCCATTCGACGACAACACCTATGTTTCGAATCCGGATATCTACACATACATGTCGCGAAATACCGTATAGCGAAGAAAAAACAAACAGAACTTGGAGAAAAGACGAAAACAGGAATGAGAAAACCATACCTCGCCCAAAGTATATTCGTATCCGAAAGCACCTCCAGCTGTGAAGCAGCAGTCTCCGTCTCAATCGCCATCTTCTTCTGCCAGTTCTAAGTTCTAACTTCCGCCTTCAAGTTTCGAAACTTGAATCTGAATCCAGATCATGGGCTTTCCTCCGCTGCTATTTTTCCCAAGGAGGGTTTTAGCTGGGATTTCTCCCCATTTTGCGGGAATAGTTAAGAACTTTCCAGCCGCCTCCGTGGCGCTTTTTAAATACCGGACGAAGGGAAGGGGAGCGCGATTTCAGTTCACACGCGTCAGAAAGTATACGTGTGAAATATTTCTGCCGTCTACTTAATTAGGAGTTGCCGCCCGGTGTGGGCCCCAGTTGGAGGGACGATGCCTGCGCCACGCGGGGCTGCTCGAAAGTCAAATTGGACATGTTTGACTTGACTGGGCGTTTGTTGAGTTCTAACACGTGTATGGATGCGTGGCAGGGCGACTTTTTTTCTCGATGTATCAATACCGTTGCTGGTGGAATGGACGGTTGCCATTTGACACGAGGCTGTCTTCGCAAAGCGGTCGGCTTATGAGGGTCGGTGAGCTTCTGCCTAGTGTTTTCGTTATTCGCGTTTGTTGGGAAGTAAGCTGTATTTTTCTTTTTAGAATGAAAGTAAAGAAGGGTGTGTTTTGTAATAAATAAAATTTTCGATGAAAAATTTTAAAGAATAAAAATTGTTAAAGATATAATATAATAGGGATAATAATGAGTAGTAAAAAGAATCAAGTTAAAATAGATAGGTTAATTGTATGGATAGTTGTATACAAATGATTGAAAAGTAGGGTAGTTGTATAGAAAAATGTGAAAAAATAATTAAAAAGTATGATGGTTGTGATGAGTGAAAAATTTTAACTTGACATTTTTTTATTAATTGTGAAACACACCCAAAATTGGATTATGATGGAGTGTATCTGATTGTACTTACGTTCAGTGCACTCGAGTGTAAATATCTATTTTTGTATTTTTTTAAAAAAATTTTACTGAGCTATTAATCTAAATGTATATGACTTATATATAATTTGTTATCTTTTAAGAGTTTGTAGATTTTTTTAAAATTTTAAAATGAGTGGTATTTTTACATGTTAAATACGTTTATATTAAAAATTGTATAAAAATTTCAAAAAATAAAAAGGGTTAAATGCACTATATGCATTTTTAGGCATGTCCCACTGAAATTTTTAGATGAAAATTTTTTTGTAATAAAAATTTTTGAAATGAGAGAAAATGATGTAATATAATAAAGGTAGTGATGATGAGTAAATAAAATAAGTTAAAATAGATAAGTTAATTTTTTATATAAATAAATAGATTAATTATATAAATAGTTATGTAGATATAATTAAAAAGTATGGTAGTTTTATTGAAAGATATGGATAAATAATTAAAAAAATAAAGTAGTTATAGTAATTGAGAAATTTTACTTTAAAAAGTTTTTTGCTTAAACAAACACACCCTTAATTATTATCTTTTTTCAATTTGGGCTAAATATTTGTTGCCACCTTATTAATCATTCCTTTATTTTTGAAGTGTACATAAAAATTCAACTATATTTTTTCATAATTGCAAATATAGTCGCATGGTTTCAGAAATTGCAAATAATTTCATATAATTTGACTATAATGACAAATAGATTTACGTCATTATGACATTATTACTATACTATCACGGTGAGTATATTTGCAAAAATATGCGAAATACATAAGTGTATTTACAATTTCAAAAATTAAGTAGATTTATTTGATTTTTGTAAATATATTCACATAATTTGCATATCTTTACGAATATAGTCATGTCGTGACAATACAGTACTAGCATCATAACATTGCCAGTATACGGTCAAATTAAGTCAGGTTATTCGTGATTTATGCAGCTAGGTCTTGCTGGTTCCGTGCAAACCGAACTCTTCAACATAAGAGAATAAATCCAGCTAGAGCAAATGTGCTAAGTGGCTTAAACATGGTGGATACTAAACTGAAGATTTGATGGGCGAAGTTAATGGTGGAATGCTACAAAATCAATATGGATAGGTGACGAAACATAAGAGGAGACCATATGGGCTTTGAGGTCCGTCTAAGAGATTGAGAGAGTTTTTTTTGTTGCTGTTAGAAGTAAGAAATCAGTTGGTAATTTAGAAGTGGGAATCGAGGCGAGTCCCGCCCTGCCCCTGTTTTTTACTGGGGCAAGTAGTGAGTTTTTACCCGGCGAGGCGGGTCGGGTCACTAGTTTAGAGTTTTACAAGAAATTCCGGTCGGGGCAGACCTCTGGTTACCCGGACCTCCTAGTATCAAGTATCACCCCCGGATCGATGAGAGGATCGAATTGACTGATTCGTTGTACAACTACGCACTGCTGAAATAAATGATGTAATTAATAACTTCGGAGGCAGTAACTGTGCTACAGTGACGCACATAGCAAGGTTTCTTCTCTTCTTTCCTTTCTTTATTTTTTTAATAGAAAGTCCTGGAAAGGACTGGGGCCATCAGTAAATCCCACTTCTGGAGAACGACTAGAGAAGGGTACCGGTAGAAAATTCAAACTGAAATATTTTTACATAGCATATTAGAGATACAGGTAGGTTGTGAGTCCCATCAGCTAGATTCGGGTGCATTTCCCCTAATAGCATCAGCAGCTAAGCTATGTGCAGAAGCATTCATCGTTCAATAAACATGGTAAAATACTGACGCTAGTCCATGCATCCGAATGTACTTTACTTATTTTTTTTGAAAATTTTTTTTTATGAAAATGTTAATTTAAAAGTGTGTTTGACAATTTAGAAAAGTGGTTAAGTTAAAACTTTTTAATATAAAACTTGTCACTTTTCATAACTATTATTTTTTAAATTATTTTTTATACATTTTTCTATACAACAACCCTACTTTTTAATCATTTCTACACAACTACCAATACAACTAACGTATTTATTTTAAATTTATTCTCCTTACTTTTCATCATTACTCCTACACATCACATCATTTTCTACTAATTTGACAAATTTTATATATAAAACTTTTCATCCAGGGTCTGTTTGGTATTTGCAAAAACGCGTAAAATCGCGTAAAACTTTTCAAGCCCTGGGCGGCCGCAGAAAAACCCGTCGTTTCACCGTTCCGTCGTCGCAGCTATACCGAAATTCAGCGCATTAGAAAATTCCGCTGCTGTTATCATTAACTTTCCATGAATTTCCATACGTACTCAAGATCGCTGTAGCATTTCCGGCGCATCCATCAACGAGACAACGACCAACTCTGCTGAAAAGACAACTTTTACGGACGGGTTTTTGTAGAATACCAAACAGACCCCAAAAGTTTTACAACTTCCCAAACACACCTTAAGTGTATTCAATATATGTATAAATTTTTACCATCTTTGAAGATTTTTATATATTTAGTGGCATTTTTAGTAATTTAATGTTAAATACATTTAGATTGACAGTTATGATTTATGTATTTAAGAAATTTTTATTTTAACTCCAAATGTAACATCCATATTATTTTTGTTGAAAGTGAATGACAAAAAATATTAAATGAGTTCGAGAAATTATTGGTTTTTAAAGTTGTGAATAGAATTCTAAATGATGTATGTTTCATTAACTTCTTCTAATATTCATTTTTCATTTAAGTAATGATGTTTTACTTTGACTAATAAGCAATAGGATGAAGTATACAATATTTAAATTTAGAATAGATATGTTTTCATACTTGATAGGTTTACAAATTTTTAAAACCATCTTACTTGACCCGTATTTTAGCCCGACCCGTTGTCCCGATACCGACCTGAAGTACATACCAAGATCTACTAAAAAAAAGTAAGGGTTCAACCAACCTTGTCCTGACCTTAAAAAAAAAAAAAAGCAAGGGTCAAACGACCCTAGTGAGCATTATGGATGCACTCCATATGGAAGTAAAGGCTATCAATTTTGGAATTAGCTAGGGCTTGATGTTAGGAATCTAGAATCAAAAAATCGATCATTGCTATTAGTTTGCTTCCTCAACAAGTAATATGCTATTTGGTCATTAGTGGAGTTCTAGTCTAAGAAATCCAAGCAAGAGCTACTATTGTTAATATCCTAAAATTCACAGGTATTCTTCGATCTGGCAATAAAGTAGCTCATAACATTGTTGACTTTACAATACCTAATACTGATGATTGTATGTCGTGGTGAGTTGTCCGTTAAGTTTCATTGTTAATCAACTATATCTAGACTTTGTGTTCCTTTTAAATATATAGAAATTTTTCATAAAAAATACATCTATATATATATATAGAGAGAGAGAGAGAGAGTGAGTAGTTCTCTTATGCAACTCTAAAAATTTTCCCTTTTTTGATGCTTTCCTTTTTTATTTTTTTGAATTCAAGTCATACATTATATTTTCTTTCATTAATATTTATATAAGATAAAAAGCATCTAATTCGATTATATACAATCCACGACAAGTGTACATGCATAAGGTTATTTATAATTATATTTTTTATGTTATAGACAATTGTAATTAACTTGCATCTAACAAATTTTAGATGTTAAAAAACCAAAAGGATTGCTCAAGAGAATTACCAATGTACATGGGATATATACTATCAATACCTTAGCATTTCTGATCTATACACACATAGTTTTTTTTTTATATAGCACGCATAGGTTTTTGATCTTCTACAACCGGCGGCATTGCCATTATATTTTTATTTTTAAATTTTAAAAAATATGTGAGATCTACCTGTATGTCCATTCCTGTGAAATTTGATAATTTCTTGAAATTATTTGATATTTTATTTTTTTTTAAATATGAATGTTTGGGAAGAGTCACATGTATCCATTTTCCAAACGAGTACCACTCTCCATACATTTATTTTCATGAGGACGAACATATAAATAAGGCTCACGTATCTATAAAAAAAAATAACTTTTTTAACAACCCACATTACTAACTACAAGGAACAAAATCCATATATGGGATATATATGGATGATTACAATTGGGACCCACATTGACGTATATATGTGAAATGCTAGGGACCAACGTCCATGAAGCATATTGAAAATGCCAGGATATTGTAAGCTACAAATAGGCTTCACATTAATGACAAATTAAAAATCTAACTTATTTACTATATTGAGAATTATTTATTTCAATATTACACCAACTTCCATACAAATTAGATATATACATGGATTCTATTTGAAAATCAATATAAGAAAATAGATTAATTTAAATATCATTTTTAAAGTTATATTTTCAACATCTATACTATTAAAACATGGTTGATACATAGATAAATAACTATATATAATATTATTGCATTCGAATATATTAGTAAATAATTTTCTCAATTTTCACACAAATATATACATTTTAAAGCAAATTTGGCCTGTTGTAGACTCTTCTTGGGATGATTTTGATATTTAGATGTATCAGTGGTGAAAATTTAATTTTAGAATCTATATTGGGCCTCTTTGGAAGTTAGCAACACCCTGCATTTCAGGCGTAGATGTTATTTTTGATTATGAATTGGGACTCATTTGAAGCGGACTGCAATACAATTAGAGTTTGACTGCGCTTTAAAACTTTCTCATATATATTTATGTATCCATCTCAATATCCTTTTTAAAAGATATACTTATTTTGTATACCTGTTAATGCTCTCAATCCGAACATTCTATTTCATTAAAAATTATTCAATTTATAATTGTGTGCTACGTTTTTCTTTGATTTCGATTGACTTGTACGGAAATGTATGTCCAACGGCACATTATTTTTCCCAAAACTTGAACACTGCGTACAATAGTTGTACAGGTTCCCCCTCTTTCATAAATTATTGATCTTAACTAAAATATATGCTCACATAATGCAGGATTGCGTTTTATAATAATTTCTCATTAATATTATGAATTATTGTTGTACAAATCATATTTATATATTCCTTCAAGGCTTCAAATCATTTCCTCGAATGACTCCCAACCAATCCGTTATGCTTCTATGAAACGTCGGTGTAATCTTTTCATTTTTAAAATCTTGATAGGTAATGAAAAATTCACTTCATCTATTGTATTTAACATTATTTATAATATTATAAAAACTTTATTATTTATTTAATATCATTGTATATGAGTATCATCTGTAATTATATAAAATCAACATAATAAAATGACTTAATGCTAAAATATTAATTTGTAAAGCAATATTTTCAACAATTAAACCATCTAAAATATCAATTATATATAAATAAATAATTCTATAAAGCATAATTATATTCTCATATATGTGTGAATGAATTTAAACATTTTTCATAATTTACACAAATATATATATATTTTTTTAGCAAACGTGGTCTATTTACATACTCAATTTGGATAAAACTTGATCTTTTAACCAAACCAATGATGTTAAACATAATAAATTAAATTTTTCATCATTGATCAAAATCTTAAAATTTGAAGGTGTTACATGGCTCTATTTTTATGTAATCAAGTTACATAAAAGCCGAACCCTGTTTGGATTTTTATTAAGTGCAGATAGACTACACCGTAATTATGGTACAATATACTATAAATGAGCCACATTTAATCATGAAATCAATATTATCACATCTATTCATTTAAAATTATTTACTTTAATAGTACACTATTTTTTATCCAAATCAAACATATGTATGAGTCTCATCTTAAAATGTTATAAAATTAATGTAATAAGACAGTTTAATATAAATATAAATTTTAAAGTTATATTTTCAACATCTAAATCATCAAAAGTATATTTTTATATAGATAAATGATTATATAAAATAGTATTATATTTTAATATATTTGGGGCTCATTTTATAGCAAATTATATCATAATTATGGTGCAATATGTCTATATTGGATTATATCTACATATAGAAAATATTCAAGTATAGATGAATTGAACCATAATTACTATACAGATTACCCAAAATGATTCTCACATGTATTAAAATTACTATTCACCCTATTTATCGTATTTAGAATTATTTATTTTGATAATATAACAAATTTCATCCAAATCTATCATACATATATGTCCCGTCTTAAAATATTACAAAATCAATATAATAAAATAGTTTAACATAAATATTAATTTTAAAATAATATTTTCATGATCCAAACCATCTAAAGTATGTTATTTATATGGATAAATGGTTGTATGAAATATTTTTACAATCTAATATTTATGGGGTCCATTTTGTTTATCATAATTATGGCGTAGTCTAACTGCACTAAATAGGTTTATATACATATAGAAAAATATTCAACTGCAGTCCACCCAAAATTGGCTTCACACGTATTAAACTTAAGATGTGTCCCACCAATTGTATTTGGAATTATTTATTTTGATAGTATACTAATTTTTATCTAAATCTAACATGTGTACATGCCTTATCTTAAAAGAGTATGAAATCAAAGTAATAAAATAGTTTAACATAAATATCAATTTTAAAATAGTACTTTCATGATCTAAACTGTCTAAAGTATATTATTTATATGAATAAATAATTACATAAAATATTTTAATTTTTTAATATGTGTGATACCCATTTTACAGTGAACAGTAGTATAATTATGTTGCGGTCAGTGCATTGATAAGTTCTCATATGCAATTCAAGCCGCAAGAAAACGAAACAAATCACTACGCTTATAATAGAGAAAACCACATATTTATATCCGTGAGCCTCATATATATATTTGGGCACAGCGATTTTTCCAAGCTTGAAACAAGAAATGTGTTTTCTCTCAAGCTTCATGCAAAGAGGAGAAAACTTGCATCTCTTGAATAATAATCCTACATTCTAACCATTTTGTCTTGTTTTCTTTTAATTTAATTCGCCCCTTTTCCTTGTCTATCTTTAAATTTGGCCTTAGAAAGTTGGGAAACGAACTTCCTTTAATCTTCACACAAATATCAATATTGCTGGCCAGCACTGTGGTTTGAGCAAGCAACAATGTTATTGGGGTGGACAGCTGATGCCTCCTCATTCACCTTCACTTCCTTCAATCCTTTAACCCCACCACTAGCTTCTCGAGAATCGTTGGAATAAATGGGTAGAATAATGCCACCATCCTCACAATCGTTCTCCTCTTCCGCGCTTTTACCAACAACACCGCCAACTGGGTTTATCTCCTTGCCTTTGCCCCAAAGCACAGCATACAGCCCTCCAACTATCAAGACAGATCCTACGACACTGGGGAAAAATACCAAAGCTCAATCTATAAATACGATGAAATTGAACCAATACACTTGCTTGAAATAACTCAGTTATCTGATGTAAGATTCCCTGAATATTTTAATCAATGTATTTAAAACCCGACGAGAGTTCAAACCAATTAAGCATCAAGTTCACGATTCAACCGGTTTAAAAATATGGTTCAATCGTACTAACCGGTTAATATATTTAATTTTCTAAATAAATAAATAGATCTTTTATTAATAAATTATATATTACTTTGACACGTATTAGTTTTGTTGGTATTATTAAAACTTTTGAATATATCAAATTATATTAAACCAGGACGAATTAAGTCGGTCATTAATTAATTCCCAGTTAAGTCAGCTCAACTAATCCTGTTTTAGTACTAGTAATTTCAGTGCTTATAGTAGTGATGATGGTGCAAGGATTTCATGATATACCTTCCAACATTGAAATTTTCATCTAAAACTGCCCACCCAACTAGAGCCACAATAACAAGCAACAAAGGGCTGAACATGGAGACAAATAGCGGGCCTCTCTTGTTTATGCACCATGTCATCAGAGAGAATGAAATTCCAGATGTCACTATTCCCTGATGTTCAAATCAAAAAGAATAACCGTTAGAGTAACTAGACAGAATTAACACTCACTTTTTTTTTCAAAGAAGGATGCCATACATCCAACTGACTCCTTGATTGGAATTGAAACGGGGAAGACGTAAATGATTTCATTTCATGGTGGTTGATTAATTATCTTACACTGTATGCAGATGC
>JAXCLR010000050.1:21089093-21102703 GCA_035584095.1 Annona squamosa | reverse complement strand
AATTGGCGCTCGTAAATCATCTTGTGAAAAAATTTCAGCAGCTTATAATATTATAAGCAGTAAATGTTTGTTAATGAAATGTAATACGCAGGGTTGCTAACGACCTTATTGTTAACAATTGTTATACTTAATTATATGCAATTAGCATTCACAGTAGCAAAATAGTATTGGATGCTTGCCAATTCCATGCATGGAATATAATTAAAAGCAAAGGAAAAATATTTTTCATACGAAAATAATGATAAATAAATAATAGAAAATTATTAAGTTGTTAGAATGTTGAATTACATAAAAATGTGAAAAATATATAAAAGTTAGACCTTTTTCCTAATTGATGAACAAAATCTACTTCAAATTATTAGTTATTCAATCAGGGTTCTTTTGATAAGATTTAAAAATTCACTCTTGTCGGAAAATTTTCAAATATAATTTGACATCTTAACTGTTTTAATTATTTTTCATAAAAAATTTCTTTATTTTATTATTTTTATTATTTCTATATTCACTATAAGCAAATCTATTTTTGACAATTATTATTGACAAGAAAGAAGTCTTTATTAATAAGGAAAATTTATGTTGGAGGAAATACTTTTTGCTTGTGATAATTTTTTATATGTAAGGAAAATTTCCTAACTTATGAGGATGCTTTTAAAAGTTTTTTTAAAAAATTCTAACATACAATAATACTTTTATCATCAAATTAAAATTTAATTTTCTAATTATAAAATTATAAACTATTATCAACAAAATTTTCTCAATAGTTACTATATAACATATTTTACAAATTAACTTTTATAAGAAAATTTTGATTGTTAAAATCAATAATTTTTACTAATTTTGAATTATTTTTTATATCTTTCTATATAACTTTTCTATTCCGATACAACTTTTCTATCTTTTTCTATAAAAATTGAATTTTTAATAATAAAATTTTTGTAAAAATTTAAATTTTGATTGTTAAAGAAAAATTTTATTGGGAATAATTTTTTCAATATGTTATTTAGCAACTATTAAGGGAAAAAACTTTTGTTGCCTATAGTTTATCATTTTTATGCGTGTGCAACCAAATTTTAATTTGATATCTTTTAAAGATATCACAAAAGTAAAAATAAAAAAATAAAAAAATCCCTTGAAAAGTTTCATCATAAGCGGGGAAAACTTTTTCTTATATGTACATATATTTTTTTCTCACTGAGTTTTTATTTGCCAAAGAAAAGTTGAAAAAACCAATTTCTTATCATGATTTATTATTTCTAATCATTACCTAATGATCACTTTTTTATTTTTTCAAAATTTTTATTTTTCTCGCTATTTTGCTCCACCGCGTAACCTCGATCCTACACTTTGTGCTGCCCCCATTCTTGCAAATCAACGGATTGGATCGACCAATACATATATACTGAAACTTGGGGAATTGAGCATGGCGTTTTTCGCCGTATACATGTCTCTGGAGAAAAGGCGCGAAACAGGCCAGAAACAGGTGGAGGTGTGCATGGGAAGAGACGGGTGGTGGCTATTTCTTGCGCTTACGAGTCTCTCCAGCACGTTTCATTGGGGTCAGAATATTCGCCTCATTGTTAATATCCCTGACGAGTAGAGAGAAGGATTAGACGCTCTTGATTTGGGCAGCAAGACAAGACAAAATATCTGCAACCAAATATTTTGTTGTTTCTAATAACTGTATAGGTAAAAAAAAAATTAAAAAAAAATCGATCCTTTATCGTCAATATGTGATATTTTGACGATAAAAATGTGATATTTTGATGTTGCGCTGGGAGAGCTTTCATTTTTATGGGTTTGTCCGGGCTTGATTCTAAAAATTAGAGCTGTTTAAATAAAAGAAATATGTGATATTTGGTTACCTTTTTTATTTTTAATACCTCAGTGATTAATTAAAATATATTTCCTTCATTGTATTTATCATCTTCCATTTAGCTAAAAAACTAAGCTTTATAGAAATTAAAGACGTGAATGAGTGATATTTACTTAAAAATATATGTTCATGTGCAAATTATAAAAATATTTAATTATATGCACACATGCATTAAAATACAATAATACTTTAACAATTATTTATCCACATATTTATGATATTTTAGATAATTCAGATATTCAAAATAAAACTATAAAATTGATATTTAATATTTTTACATGAGGCATTATACCGGATTATATTAAAAAAGGGTTTTTAAAATAATATAAATGATGTTCATCATAACGAATGGATTGAATTTTCAATCAATTATCAAGGATATAAAAATTAAAAAGTAATACAGGAAAAAGATTTTATGGGAGCAAAGATTGCAATATCTTGCTTTTATAACTAATATGTTTTTTCTATCATTTCTCTATATTTTAATATTTTCAGATGTTTACATGACTGTTATATCTATTTTATTATTATTTTGCTAATTATTATTCCTATCGCATAGCATGTTCCTATTATTTTTTCAAAAAAAATTCGCATAATTTTTTACTACTTAAAGACTCTGATTTAATTTCTCGTAAAGATGGGGATTAATAATTAATTGGGCCCGTGTACATGTAGACTCTGCACAAGAAAGATAAAAATGGCGGCGCACCCATGAAAATCCTCTTCCGATTTGAGAAAAAGAAGGTGGCAAAAGATCATGATGTGAATGGATAGATTGACTTCCCAAAATGGCCTAATTTACAGTGGAATGTGACTACCATCTGAATTGGCCGTGTACTTTTTTAGGTGCCACGCGGACCACTTTACGTACCCACTTTCTCTCCATTTGGCAGCCTCGCGGCGTCTGGGCGCGCCCTTGGAAGCACTCACATGCCTTCTTGGCTTTTGCATAAAAACAGCTCTTGTGTTTCTTTCTTGATGCTGCTCTCTTTTGGTAAACTTAAGCCACCCATTAAAATGTGTTACACAAATTAACTATCTACCAATTCTACTTGTCTCTTTAATTATTACCAATAATTATGATCATTATTTCTCTTTTTTTGTAAAATGAAAACTTAATTATTTTATGTTGAGTTTACATATATTTTCCCTTTATTTTTCTTCACTTTTTAATTTTACCTCTCTCCTTTTTTCCATCTGTTTCCCTCACCCCGAATGGCCAATGACCAAAACCAGCGTACCACCATCTAATGCCAATGTAAGATGTCATATAGTATATTGGACAATTGCAGATGCTATAAAAGGAACTTATATCGCAATCCAAAACAGGCGTTTTTCTCTTTTAAATTCAGAGCTTTAGACTGCATATTGACTTGAGTTGGATGGTCCATTATGTTTCCGGCGATAGCGAATCAAGAAATTAGACAGGCAAACAATCTATGTAGAGTAAACCTATACATCACTTGGAAAATTCTTATTTTATTTTTTCGAGAAAGATCAGAAATATTATGCACTCCGCACATTTGAAATATGACATGCAAGAATAGAAATTTGTAATTCTCTACAGCTTTACATACCTTCTTTGGATTCTCGTAAATCAATTGCAAAAGACGTCCGCTACAAGTTGGGATCATCTACATTTTCGTCCATTTTTTTCTGATCAAGAAGTCTGTTTTCTTGATGGGTTATGACCTTGTTAACCTGGCTAGCATAAACTTATGTTAGTCCAAGCTAAAAGTCTTTTTTAAAAAAAAAGTTTTTTCTAGTTTTTCATGAAAATAGTTTTTCGAATGCGTTTAACTTAAGAGTTCCGATCTTTTTATTTTTTTGTTTATTTTAAAATTTTTTATAAATTATTTTAAATGACTTAAATACCTTTGTATTTAAAAATCCAAAATAAATATATTCACATGTCTAAAAATGGTAGAACTTGATTTATGTATATATTTGGACCGGTCTAAAATCTTCAGATTTCACCGATCTTAGAAGATTGGCCAGCTTTAACTTATATAATAAATGTTTTAATTTTTGGATTTTCGTATACTTTTATTTTAAAAATCAATGTTTTTAGGAATATGCAAGTCAGTTTCACCCTCCTAAAAATGTTGATTTTTAAAAATAAAAAATATACGTACAAAAAATAATAAATTTTGATATACAAATTAAATATACTGGGAAAAAATTTCATGAAAAATTTTTAAAATACAGCTTTTACTCGCAAAGTTAACTAGAGGTGCAACAAGTACCTAAAATAGGTAGTACGGGTTTTTATTTTTATACTTGTATGGTAGAATAAATTTTAGGTAAAAATATATTGATTTAATTAGAGTAAGATAGATTTTAAGGTCTAAGTACCCAAAATTGTATCAAATTATTAATATATGTTTAATATATATTTTATAAATATCTTTTATACTGAAAGACATAAATATATTCTTTAATGTATAAAAATTTGTTTAACTTAT
The DNA here is from genome assembly GCA_035584095.1 of Annona squamosa. Taxonomy (NCBI): domain Eukaryota; kingdom Viridiplantae; phylum Streptophyta; class Magnoliopsida; order Magnoliales; family Annonaceae; genus Annona; species Annona squamosa. The sequence goes on along the minus strand of JAXCLR010000050.1, from coordinate 21,098,365 downwards.
CTATTATTTAGTAAATCTGATAAATGTAATTCAAAAATGATGTTTTTAAGTAAGACTTCTAATAAAATTATATTTTTCAAATATAATACAAAGATGATTTTAAAAAACCAATATAAGATTGAAACTAGAATCTACTCGATCTTAAAAAAAATAAGATAAGGGAAACTTAAAACCAACCTACTTAAAACAGAATAGACTAAAAGTTTTTAAAAATAAAATAAGGACAGGTAAGTTCCAAATAGAATTTATCCGACCTCAGTTACACCCAAAGGTAACAAAATCATAACCCTTTGTTGATAACATCACTGACTACACTTTTATATTACTCCATTTTCTAATTCACCCATCTAAACAAACCTACAAGGTTTTTTATTCAAATTGTACATTGTACATCATGTCATGAGATATTACACATCAATCTAAGCCTATTCATCCGGGAGGCAACTAGCTCCATCAATTTTACCCTGAAAAAGTAGGAACTCTACTTATGTACTAAGGAACATCAACTACTCCATCACATTTTCAAAAGGGACTAAATGCCCCCAACTCAAAGTCGGCTTAAAACCCCAACATGAGATCTGAACTCACCGCGGTACCTGCTGGCATCACCAACTGAGCACTGCATGGTTGGCAAACAAACCCAAAAGTTGAAGATGATTGAATCATTCATTACCAATTCAATCATTTGATTATTGGATTTAAATTCAGAATTCATCAACGTAAACAAAAAGTTGAAGACGGATAATCATATATTTCATCACCAATTCAACCATCTGATAGCTTGATTTCAATTGCTCGTTCATTATTCACCGTGGGTAAATGACTCGTTAATCAACACCCAGAATAAATAAATATTTAAATCCATGTGACAGGCACAACTGCTCCAACCATCGGATCACTGTCGAGAATGTTAATTTTGCGGGACCCAGCTCCCCAACTATAATGGACCATGAATGAAGAGGGGTCACGTGAGTGCAGCTCCTCCCAAACGTTATGGGATTTTCAGCCTCTTTTGGATCCATACGGCCAACACAATCGAAGCTTTTTCATCATTTCAATACTTTTCTGAAGAGCAGAGGTTGGGGAAAGAGTCTGTTTTCCCAACAGAAGAAGCGTTTCTTGTTTGTTTCAGCTTTAAAAAATTTGCTAAAATCATGTTTTCCAGCTGCTATGGCCCCACATGAGGTATGGATCAGATCCTGAACTGCAAATCATGTAAACAAACTCCCAAGGAAGTCCTGCCTGCTGTATAAATCAGTTTCAAACAGTTAATCAGATTCAAAAATTCGTACTCCATACAATAACACATAGAAGCAGCACAACAAAGAGTTGGGAAAGAACATTCTCTTCAAATGAACCCTTCAAATATTCGGGTCCATTTCTTGCTTGAAATACAGTAAACAGCAAAAATTAGGAATCCCCAACCATGTGGGCTGCCAAATGGATCATGTTTTAGCCCTCTGCTCTCAAATTTCTTCTTATCGAACACAGCTCCTAGAACTTAAACCAGCTGAATTTCAAACAAGAAGGCGGATGCAACTCTGACAATCAAGCAACTTAATAGGAGACACTGTCTCGACTCTCAAACAGTCTTGTTTAGTACACAAGATCATGTCTTTTAAATTTTCAAGCCAACTTAATTACTGAATTGAGGAAAAGAAGAACACAAGGTAGGATGCAACAACCAGAAAGTAAAATGAGAAAGGGCATACAGTATTTTATTTCAATTCCTTCTCAACCCATATACATCCAGTGTCTCAAAAGAATTTGAGACGGCAGTTTTCATCCGACTACTCAGCTAGAGACAGCTGAGGAAAACATGTCAGCACGTCCCCCCGTCATTCGCTCAGCTTTGTCACCCCGCTCACCTGAAGTTTACAGTCCAGCACCAACATTTCAGTAAAACAACAAGATAACTGCTATGAAATAACAACATGGGCAACAGAATTGAATTATTGTGGTAATCAGCATCAAAATCTGCCTTCGCGTCTATTTACAGTGGTAACTGGTAAATAGAGATCTAGTTTGTCAATGAACCCACTGTAAATAGAGATCTAGCCTGTCAATGAACCCTCAAACAATGAAAACAAGACAATATGTTCAAATTGAGAGCATAGAGGAGATTATGTAAATTATGAATGCTGGATTGGAATCACATGAACATGCTTCTCCTGAAACAGTATATGGTTCTTTATGGTATTCACTAGTCACATATATCAAGCAGAGCTGTTCTGGGGTTACACCACAAGATTAATGACAATAAACTGCAGATACATTGGCCGGTCCAAACAGTCTGTGCAAAACAACAAATATAGGCATCCATCTTCATAAAGATTTAATAAATGAAGCCTCACCTGTGCGAACTCGTATTACATCTGAAACTGGTATCACTGCACATTATGAGAAATCTCATCAGAAGCTCCACATCCACTCATTTCAAATTCTACAGCAATAGAGTACAGGTCCATGGTTTGCACATAAGAAAGATTTTATTTTTTATTTTTTAACTGCGAATTTGCAAATATCATGAATTTCCATGTCGCTTGGTGAACAATCAAACACACAAGCAATCTTAAAGCGTCAATCAAAACCAATCACAGCATGTTGCTTGGTAAACAATCAAACACACCAAGCAATCTTAAAGCATCAATCAAACCAATTCACAGCATAAGGCTGCGATTCACATCATAATGTCAACGCAGTTCATGACGCTAAATTTTAGTATCATCTTTCAATCCTTTCATGCATTAAGAGGCTCAAAGAATGCATCATGCTATGAACATCTTAACAGCGTATGGTAGAACAAATCTTACAGAAAATCTTCCCATCACCAATTTCACCAGTTCTTGCCTCCTCAATTATTTTGTCGATCACAGCTTCAACCTAAAGAAGGCACAGTGTAACAACATTAGTTGTCTAATGAATTAACAAGCCACACACTAAAGGTTCCAACAACCAAAATAAATAAGCAAACACATTTCCTCATTCTCATTTATTTATGTCTGTAAATAGCAACATAGAATGATTATAATTTTGCATGGCATTGCTTTCTCATCTAAAAATTGCAAACTCCAATTTCCATGACCATGCAGCTACTTGTTGTGCGAATGCAAAAACAAAGACTGTCGCGATGCATTATTACAGTGGAAGGTACTTTTTACGCTTGAATGCCGTAGTTTGACAATAGTACACATTTGGAAGACCACCTTTAGCATCCATCAAAGAGAAAACTCACTTGGTCATCAATCTATCGTGTGCAGTATCAAATGCAAATGACATCGCACAGATTCCTTTCACCAAGATAAATCGCTTAGCCATCAACCAATGGATTTGCATGGTATAAAATAAAATAGCATTAGACGGATTCAATTCACGATTAATAATAACTTATAACTATCTTAACCATCAAAAAGTTCACTGCCAGTCAATTAAATCTAAAATTTAAAGCAAAATTTCAGACCAGTATAAAATGAGGACATTTCAAACTAGTCCAAAAACATAAATTTTTATTTTTTTTCAAAATTTCTTTTACAAAACTATTAATCTAGTTATGTATAATCTATAAACCAATTTTTACCAATTTTAGAGATGTGTATATATTTATTTTGGATTTTTAAATGTAGGAGTATTTTAATCATGTTTCAACAAGTTAAAATGACTAAAATACCCATATTCATCTCCAAAATTGGTAAAACCTAGTTTATAGATCAAATACAACTAGAATAACAGTTTTGAAAAAAATTGTAAAAAAACAAAAACAATGTGTTTTAGACAAGTCTGAAATAGCTTCAGTTCTGACCGGTCTGAAATGATCAAATTTAAAATTGATAGGGTCTTCAATTGTTTAGCATCACAAAATATAACCACAAAGAGATTTTAAAAAATTACAAAGATCGCATTTACCTGATCCTTACTAACCACAATTTCCATCTTCACTTTAGCCACAAACATATCCTCAGAAAATTCAGAGCCTATCAAATTGAAAGGAAAATGAATAAAGCATTACTTAAACTACATGGTATGACAAGGTCAATCTCTTAGGCATCTTTATATGTGTGTTCGTACCACCGCATAAACATAAGTAATTAAAAAAATTAGGAAGGATAGAAATAAAGGAAAGAAGTAGACATTGTAACAGATATGAGTTCCAAAGGGGTAAAAGTGATTACAGGGTCCAATTGGCTAATGGTAAAGTTAGGATGCACATTAGACAAATACAGTCAATTGATTGCCACTTGATGAAAAAAGTTGGAACTATAATGACATGGTCCAATTGGATAATAGTAAAGTTAGGATGCACATTAGTCAAAAATAGTTAACTGATTGCCACTTGATGAAAAAATTGGAACAACTAGTTATTCAGATATGAAGAATGGAGTGGGAAAAACTAGGCAAACTACCAATTTTTCAATTTTGAATATATGACGGATATTTTGCAATAGCTTTTTCAATACCTCTGACGTGTGATGCTGTTTTTCTTACCCTTTTTTCATCATTTAGATAGTTGACGTTGGCTTAAGATGACTGGTGAGAGACTGAGAGGTGTGATGTATTCCTTATTTTTGGTTGTTCCAAGTTGACCATGGTGAGAGACTGAGAGGTGTGATGTATTACCTATGTTTGGTTGTTCCAAGTTGACCATGGTGAGAGACTGAGAGGTGTGATGTATTCCCTATTTTTGGTTGTTCCAAGTTGACTATGAAAATATTTAAGGCTATTAGATATTTTAATTTTTATTGTTGAGTAGGACTAGTTGAAAGGATTGCATTTAACATAGAAATCTCCTGCTTCTTTTTTTAACTCATTTGGGTTGTGTTTGAAATGCATCGGCAGAATGCAAGATCAAAGAATTTCCAAGATGGAGAAAACCCCAATCAGGTTGCTTTGCTTTACCTCACTTTTTTAATTTCTCTAGAGCCAATCATCTTTCTGTTGCTTAGAAAAACTCATCAGCAGGAGCAATTGCAGAATTCTAGAAGTTCGTCATCAGTGAGTTCAGATGCTTGACATTTGCTTCTCAAAGGTTCAATGGTAAACTCAATGATCTAAGCTTGTTTTGCCTAGCTCAATGTCAAACTGAGGGCAAAAACCAAAACTCAAGCTTGTTTGAACTTTGAATGAGCTTTGGTGCCTAGCATGCCCCTGTTTAGTGATTTTTGGACAAGCAAATAATTGTCTGTTTGAACATGAGTTGGCAGGCTAAAAAATTTTAGCTAGTTTCATTGAACTATTCCTAGATCATTTTCCAGTTCTGGGAGCATTTTGTTAACATTGTAGCATCACGTAGCTACAATACAATGGTCAAATAGCTTCAACTACGAGCTGAAAAAGTCAGGCCGGAATCAGGATGAATGAAGTTCAAGCCAATTTTATTCAAGCTTGAACTCAGCCAGCTTGTTTTAGGCATTTCAGGCTAGAGTCAAACTCAAGCCAGTGTCTTTCAAGCGTCAGCAAAGCTACGGCCAGCCTGTTTTTGGCTTTGTTCGGGTACGCAGATAGGCTCCACTTTTGGCTTTTGTGAATACACATAGAAGAGAGAATTTGCTGCTTCACTATTCAGTGCTTATTTGGCATTTTTATTGCTAATTTTAGACATAAATAACGCATCCAACGTAAAAGCTGATGTTGCTTAGCCAAACAGTATTTGAGATTACTGCATTGCATATTGGATAAGAGGATTAGTTGCGCAGAAAAGCTTAGCCAAACGGGACCATATGCTCCAGTTAAGCTGAAGCTCAACAGCCCATTGAAATTGACCAGTTGAATTTGGCATGGGGTCTCCAATATCAGTGTCACACTATTAACGCTGTCATGCACGTCATGAAATGCAAACAAAAGGCCTTTCCTGCACACAAATACATAAACAAAGAAGACGAAGAAGAAAAAGAAGATGAAAGAGAATGGAAGCTACAGTTGAAGTCCTTGGAGATCACTGGAGTGACTCCACTGGATTTTCTGTGCCTCTCGGAAGGCAGGGAGGGCAAGTTCATCAAGGCCAAAGCCAGACTAAGACTACCAGTAAATGTCATTTGTGGCGTGAACAGTAAAGTGCAGCTAGAGAGGAGAATGACATTGTACCTGCCTGCCTTTCTGTTGAACCACCCTGTGAACCAAAGCCTCGAGCGTCAGAGACAGTTACACCACGAATACCCATCTTAAGGAGGCCCTACCGCATATTTCACAAGACAGAACAATTTCATGTGTTCATGAAAATGCATAAAATTACTGCTTTGAAACCTTGCTCTTCTAAGTACATCATCAAAATAACACAATCGATAGCCATAGCCCAAAGATCTTACCGAAGATACATGTGAGACACGCCACGGCCTTCATCATTCCAATTTCGTCAGGGGAGATGGATAAAACAACGTAAAAAGAGACAAAGATACTGTTAAAATACCAAACAAAATTCTGGCCCACGCATGAAACAAAGAGATTCAGCTTGCGTGGGCATGTGTGAACAAGTAGGTGAGTAACAGAGAGAACCTCAATATAGCTTCAATTTTGTAGAATTTCGAATCCGGCAGGTACTCTACATTCAAGCAAAGCAACTGTCAGCGGGATTCCAACCACGCTTATCAATTTCTCCTCTAAAAGCTAAAAGCCACGAAGGAAACGATCCCACTAAAACCGAAAACTGCGGAAACTTGTAAAAGTTCAATTGCGGGCAGTTTATACTGCACCCAACCGAAGAAACGATTGGATTATCCTTCCAAACAGCAAAATCCGAACGTAATTTCAAAAAGAAAACGGCTTTATTTTGTAGAAATCTAACCAAGGCTACTGAGACTATAGGGAATTCATCGCGCCCATCCCATCTAGCCGGCAGAAAACCAAAACCAAAACCAAAGTGCGAAATGGATGAAAATAGGGGGAAACGCTTTCGAAACAATACCTCGGGAGCTCTGGGCTTTGATCACTGGAACAACCGGTGCCCTGGTTCCCTGTTTCGGCCTCCCATGGAGCTGTAGAGGTTGGATGGTTTTCGATTTGGAAGTAAGGATGCTGGAATCAAAGAAAGAAGATTGCTTGGGATGAGAAGAAAAGGGAAGCGAGTGTGGCACTTTCACGGCGGCAGAACGTAGAGCGGCGGCTGCAGCAGCCATTTCTGTGGAGAGAGCTCGGAACTGGTGCTGGGGGAGGAGGAATGCGGTGGGTTCGTCTCCGGAGGCTTTGGATCGCTTGGGAAGAACGCAGCGCTGGCTCTGGAGCAGTCGGCACCACTTGCACGCGCTTGCTGTCGAAGACTCCACTCGTACTGTCTACGCACATGTAACGGCAATGAATAAAATCTTAATTAAGGGCGTGAGGTGAGTGGGAGTAAGCGTGGATTTCCTATTATGATCGCTTTTTAGCTTTTTATTTCCGTCTTTATCATCGCCAATCCAATTGTATTCTCTGCTTTCCTTTAGCCAATCATCGCATGTAAATTTTCAATAATATGTTTGACTTTTCTAATCAAATTTAGGTGGTGTTTGGTATGATTTATTTCCGAATTAAAATTTTTCAATCTTTATAATTATTTTATTTTTAATTATTTATTCACTTCTTTCAATCCAACTATTCTATTTTTTAATCCTTTTATACAAATATCTCTGCACCTAACTTATTTATTTAAATTTTTTTCTCTCTATTCCTCGTTATTACATTTATTATCAATTTATTTTCTTCTATTTTAAAACCGTTTACACTAAAGTTTTATTATTTTCGAATACATCCTAAAATTTTTCAATTTAAAATTTTTCACTCTCTTATAAATATCTTGTTTTTAATTATTTTTTACTTCTTCCTGGACGACTACTGCACTTTTCAATTATTTTTATACAATTATACATATTTCAAATATATTCATTTTAACTTTATTCTCATTACACCTCATCATTATTCATATTATATCATATCATTTTCTCACATTATTACCCCAAAAGCTTTTTGTCAAAAATTTTATCCTTTCCTTTTGGCATTGTTAAAAAATTTCAAAGCTAAAACCTTTTACTTTCCATAGCAACTCTTTTTTTAATTATTTTTCATATTTTCTTATATAACTATTATACTTTTCAATCATTTCTATACAACTACTCACGTAACTAACCTATCTTTTTTTAATTTTATTCTTTTTATTCATTATCATTATCTTTATCATACCACGGGTTTGTTTGGCAATTTAAAAAAGTTGTCAAATTAAAACTTTTCAATCTAAAACTTTTCACCCTCCATAACTATTCTTTTTTTAATTATTTGTTTACACATATTTCTATACAACAACCATACTTTTCAATCATTTCTACACAACTACCAATACAACTAACCTATTTATTTTAAATTTATTCTCTTTATTCCTTATCATTACCCCTACACTATCATATTATTTTTTATTGATTTGACAACTTTTACACACAAAACTTTTCATCAAAAGTTTTACAACTTCCCAAACACACCCCACATCAAAAGCTACATCTTTATCATACCACATCAAAAGCTACTCTTTTAATTCAACGACTTTTATATCAAAAGCTTTTCATCTAAAAGTTTTATCACTTCCCAAACACATCTTAGTGTTTAGTAAGATACAAAAGAAAATGATGAAGTATATGCTTTTAGTATTTACTATAACTTTTGAATGAAAAAGTTCTCTATGCAAAAGTTTTTTAAATAAGAAAAGTGATTTAATATGGTGGTGACCGAAGAGAATAAAACACCACTTAGTAAAAGGATAGGAGAAAGCAAATATTTCATTTTTCCTCACATATTTTTCAAAAAAATACTTTGAAATTTTAATTACTTATCTACCTTACTTTTTCAATTTTACCTTTATATCTTAAGCATTTTATGATATAACTACCTACGTTGTCAAATGATCTTTAAAATTAGAATAAATATGGTAACTGTATAGGTAATTATGAATAAGTGACTAAAAAATAAGTAGTTATATCAGAAAATGTGAAAAAATTATTAAAAAATAAAGAAGTTATGGAGAATGAAAAATTTTAAGCATCATTTGATAATGTGGTTGGTAAGTAGTTGGATAGGTGGAGAAGATAATATTTTTAAAAAGTATGAGAATGATGTAACATTATAAGAGTAAGATATGAATAAATAAGATAAAGATATATAGGTAAAAAAAAAGGAAAAAGTGTGGTAATTAAGTAGCTAAAATATCAAATAATATTTTAGTTTGAAATGAAAAGAGAGAGTTTGCTTCCTACTCATACTCAGTTACTAAATAGTCTTAGATTGACAAATTTTGTATGGTAGTTAAGTAGTTAAAATAT
>JAXCLR010000050.1:21052840-21074762 GCA_035584095.1 Annona squamosa | reverse complement strand
TGACGTACCTGTGGAGTAATTTTCTGAAAGAAAACCAAGAATCGCAAGTTTTTTCCTTAGCTTCAAATTTGGAGCTCGAGCGCACCCCCCTTATCTCTCTCAACTCAACCCGTATCTCACTCCTTCCTCCTTATACAAGAACTTACTTTGTAAGATGTTATTATTATTATAATAATATATTTTTTTATTATCTCTTCCCACTGAACAACAAGATATGTGATAACATATTTTAGGGTGTATTTGTTTGGGGCAAAAATGTCAACTAAAATGTTCAATTAAAAACTTTTTATTTTTTATAACTACTCTACTTTTTAATTATTTTTTTACATTTTTTATACAAACTACTATATTTTTCAATCATTTCTACATAACTACAAATACAACTAACCTATCTATTTTAACTTTATTATCTTTATTTCTCATCATTACTCCTCTTATATCACATTATTTTCTATCAATTTGACAACTTATATTTTAAAAACTTTTCATCAAAAGTTTTACCCTCAACCAAACATACCATGACTTTTTTTTTACTTACAGTTATTATACCATTACCCCACAATTAAGTAGATTCCAATCCATTGTGTAACTAGGCAAATTTTTTTATTTTTTTATTTTTATGTTGTTTAGGTATTTATTTTATTATTCGACATGTTTTAATTTTGATGGTCCCAATCCTATCGAACCTAAATTTGAATTCATATAACCCCTGTATTTTGACATGGAAATGATGAAATGAAAATACAACTCAGGGTGTGTTTGGCAATTGATAGAAAATATCAAGTTAAATTTTTTCAATATATACAATTATCATATTTTTAAAATATTTTTCCACATTTTGTTATACAAATATCTTACTTTTCAATAACTTTTATACAACTATCCATATAACTAACCTATCATTTTAACTTTATCCTATTTACTACTCGTAATTACCCCTATCATATTACATTATTTGGCAACTCTTACTTTTCAAAATTTTTCATCAAAAATTTTATTCATTATCAAACACACCTTTATTATATTGTTTAGCGTAGTTTAGTTTATCACTGTATAAAAAATATGGTTTTTTCTAAGTATATCAACTATGTTTGACCTTAATCGTAAATATATCTAATACATTTTTAAAATCCTAGACATATCCGTTACATTTATAGTTAATCTTAAAAACCTTAATCCACAAGTCAACATTATTAGTTGATATGCAAAATTACTAATATGACAATCGAATTTTGCATATAATTAAAATTTTAAATGTTATAAGTCACCAATGATCTAATTGCAAATGAATTATAAATTTTAAGAGTCATAATTTTATTTTTCTATTTTATTTCATCTTTTATTATTTTATAATAGAGGTACTTTTGGCTTTTATAAAAAGTTAATCAATGATTTTTAACAAAATTAACATTTTTGGTAATAACTCCAAATAGTTATGCGTATATTTGTGATTTTGAAAACGTCATTGTTATATTTAGAATTATGGTCAAATGTAATAAATGTATTTGAGAAAAGATCTAAAAAATATTTTAATCGAAATTTCCGAGCAAGGGTATGGCTGACATATATAAAACTTTTGAAATATAATTTTTTTGCATAGAACTTTTTAAAATGAAAAAAGTGATATAATATGATAGGAATAATAATAAAAAATAAATAAAATAAAGTTAAATATATAAAATAGTTCCATAGATTGTTGTGAATAAATAACTTAAAAGTAAAATAATTATATAAAAATATGTGAATAAATAATTGAAAAATACTATAGTTGTAGAAAGTGAAAAATTCAAGAATGACAACAATTCATAATTGCTAAACCTACCTTAAATACAATTTATTTTAAAAAAATAATTTAGCACTTATAAAATTTACTTAAGTATGTTTATGAGGTTGAAACCATCATTCTTAGTAAAGGTGTTAATGGATCGGGTTGGAGCCTAATTCTAATCCTAACTCATTTAAAATATCTCAATCCTAATCTATTTATTAACCCATTTAAAAACCTCAACCTTAATCCATTTACAATCAATTTAATAAACAGGTTGGTAGGTTGTTAACGGGTTGTATAACAAATAATTTAAAAGTCCAGACTCTAGTGGATAATAATCTCACAGGGAAAGATAAGAGGGTATTTTCGGTGTAATGAAATGGAAATAGAGCAGTAACGGAAAAATAGAATTAGGGCATCAGTGGAAAAATGAAAATTAGGTAACTTTAAGAAGACTTAGAGAGAGAAAATAACCAATAAGTTTACATGTGTATATATAAAACTTTAATGAGTTATGCGAGTTAATGGATTGAACGAATTAAATAGGTTGAACAGGTTATGTGGGTTAAATGAGTTATTAAACGGGTTGACGAGTTATAAAATCTCAATCCTAATCTATTTATTTAATTAAATGGTTAAATGGGTTGGCGGATCATAATCCATTTATTCGAAAATCTTAACTCAAACCCATTTATAAACGAGTTAGACGAGCGGGTTGACAGGTTGACCATGATCATTAATACTCTTAATTCGTAGTGGTAGAATATTCCAGATGTTATGTTAATCAGTGCCCTAGTTTGATTTTTTGGAGCAAGTTTGGATAACTTGGGCTGGGCCGACTGCTTCCAGGGCTGGCATCTAAATAAAAACATCAAAGCTCTTGCACGAAGAATCAGATTCTCACGCGCTAATTTGTAGTGCATGTGAGATGCATCCAACTCAAGTGGATGATACTTCAGGGAGCGCAATCCTATGCATTCGGGTGCATTCAGCCTCAATGCACCCCGGTGTACTACACTTATTTTTTTTTATTTTTTTGAATTTTTTTTATATAATGGTTAATTTAGGTTTATTTAACATATGTATCAATTTTTACTATTTTTGGAGATTTTTAGATTTTTTTTAGATTTTTAAAAATCAGTGACATTTTCAGTAATTTATATTAACAGCTTCATGAAAAAATTTTCAAAAAAAAAGGTGCAGTACATCTAGGTGCATTGAGGCTGAATGCACCCGGGTGCATAGGATTGCGTTCCATACTTCAGTACAGAAATTTCTTCGAAGTACGTATTCTACTCATTTATTTTCTAATTTGTTCAGAAATTTAACATAACTTTTTGATTTAAACATGATTTACCCCTCGAATAATTATTTTCTTTTTAACTTTTATGCTACAAATCGTGTTCTTAATCTTCATCGTGCAAATTCACTAAAAGCTTATTTGATAATGTAAAAATTATGTGATTGATATAAAATAATATGAGTAAAGTTGAAATAAATATATTTATTAAAAAAGAATTCTAAAAAATAATTAAAAAATAAAAATAAAAATAAAAATATAATAATTAATTAATTAACGAGTAACCTTAGAATTCGTGCTCTCTTCACTCATGTTCCCATCCTTGATTGCCAAAACGCAACCTGAGATTCCCACAAGCAAGAGATATTTATTCTGCACGTGCGATGTCACGTGACTTCTGGGCCCGAGGACGAAGGGGAAAGGACCGCAGAGGCCAATGGTGTCTATAAAACCCTAGGCGGGGAATTGGCTTCCTCTCTCTGACCCTACGAATCCCCTAAACGGATTTCTAGGGTTTGCGATTTCTCACAGCTCGTTGGTCTCTCTGTCCTCTGACGAACGAAGGTTGGTTGGGCGATTCTCTCAAATCCACCTGAGTATTGCTGCCTCTGTGATTCCGTTTTACCTTTTTTGAGATTGTCTGAGGCTTATTCTAATTAATCCGTTTCTGTTATTCCTTTTTTTCACTTCGTTATTTTGAATGTGTCTGGGTTATCCATTTAGGATTGAAAAAAGTAGAATTTCGTTCATGCAGAATGAGTGATATGGTGTTTTAATTGGGCGCATGGATGAGTTGAACGATTTACAGGGCTTAGGAGTGGTTGAGTTTGATGCTTAGAATTAATATGGTTGACTTTTCAAGGAGTTTCCATCCAGAGAATGGATGGAATGTGCTGCCTGACCATACCCATAATTAGAGACGATTTCTGGGTAATTGTTGTTGTCAGCAGGAAACCATGTTGGTACTTCTAGCGCATGATGATTTGGGCTTTTCTCTGCACCTTTTTTTGTTGATTCAACACGCAATTGGGAATGGATTTTCTGAATGCTTTCTGTCAGGCCCTAAATTATGAAACATATTGAATGCTGTGTTTGTGTTTTAGTTTATGCACTTTCTCTGAAACTCTAAATTTGGAGTTGTCACCCCTCTGCTTTCAGGGTTCGTTGTTGAAGGCTAAACTTGTAGGAATTCTTAGTTGCAAATATGGCAACTACAGAAGTTGCTTCAAGCTCTTCAGGACCACGATTTGCACCTGAAGATCCAAGCCTTCCAAAGCCATGGAAAGGTTTAATAGACGGTGCCACAAATCGAATATATTATTGGAATCCAGAAACAAATGTTACTCAGTATGAGAAGCCGGCAGCATTGCCACCTCCTTTGCCGGTTGGTCTTCCTTCTGCAGCTACCACGCCAAAGCTGGCACCAATACCCATGGCTCGCACAATGCAACCAAATGGTGCGGTCTCACATCAGGGGCAACAAATTTTACAACAACCAAGTCAGCAGATGCCCCAGCAACTAGGGCAGCAGATTCCCCAACAGCTGGTGCAGCCAATAACTCATCAGCAAGCTCAGCAGATTACTCAGCAGCAAGGGCAACAAATACTGCAACAGCAAGGTCAGCATTTTCCTCAACAGCAGTTGCATCAAATGCCACATCAGCAAATACCCTTCACTCAGGGGCAGCAAATTGTGCAACAGCAGGTGCAGCAACCTCTGCATCCACAAGGACAGCATTTCCCTCATCAACAGGGGCAGCCCTTTGGTTATATACAGAAGGAGGAAATTGGATTTCAACAGGGAAATCAGCCTGGGCTTTCTTCATCTCACAGTTCTATTCAGAACTTGCCATCTGGGCCCCATGCAGTTCAAATTCCGCAGATGAGTGTTGCTGCAAGCATCACAGAGCAGACAGCCAGTGCTTCTCATAACTTACAGCAACAGGGTGCTTCGGTTCCATTGCACCATGCAGCTATGGATTCTATTCATCGTCCATCAATGACTGGCCCAGTGCTTCAAAATAAGACTGGGCCAGGGATAGCTCACAATCAGCAAGGTGGAGGGCCTCCTATGGGATTCAAAATGGGTTACGAAGAAGATCAGCATGGAAGATCTGGAAATGAGTTCTATTTCAACAGTTCTAAGGCAGGGGCTGTTGTAAATCCTCAACAGCCAAACCTTGCACCTATTCCATCAATGCGCAATCAGCAGGTATGGACTCTCCCCCAGGGCTGTACTAGATGCAAATATTTTGCTGGATATATGATTTTAGTTTTTTTTTATTTTATTTTACTCAGCATTTCTCTTTCTATTCTATTATATAACAACTGTATACAGAAAATGGCAGCTTAACAAGGGAAATAGGTTTAAGATATGACTCCTATGGCTTATTTTACAATTTTAGCTGGCCATAGCTGATTGATTATTCTTTTTATGCACCCTGTACCGGATGCAAAATGTTTTGTTTGAAATTTCTTGCTATATAATGTTAAATTGTTGGGGTTTTGTGGTTTTGTGTTCCAAAAAATTTACCCATGCCTGCTATAGTGTAATATATCCTTTGAATTAAAATATCCAGTGCTTTGCTAGTTTTGATGTTAGTTCAGCATGCTTAGCTTTCTTGTCTTGAATGAAGTTCTGGAATTACATCTTTGCAAAATATAGGAATGCGTACGTAACATTTTTACATTTGTGAAGAACGGTACTGCTATAGACGGAAATAAAGGAAGTGAAAAAAAATTGGAAGTTTTGTGCTGGTTTTGAAGTCATCGATCCTACTATTATGGATTTTTGATCTCATTGAACTATTGGTTTGTGGCTTGGGCTATTTTGACATGGCTACATGATAGCAGATCTCTAATTATTATTATTTTCCTTTTTTGAAAGAGAAAAAAAAAATACAGCTCGCACTTGTTAAAAATCCCTTTTTGCTAGCACATATTATCTTTGACATCAATGTCAAGATTGTGGTACACATATTCTCATCTAGCATTTTTCCAGTTCAATAGGAATTTGAGAGCTGTGGTGACAATGAAAATGGAAGTGGTGTTACTTCAAGTTGTTCCTGAAATGGAACCGATTACCCATCTTTCTGATTGAGGAGAGCCAGCATGAGGACAAAACAAAAAATGTTGCTGTCTGTTTACCACTTTAGTTCCCTTATCCTTCTTTAGCATGAGACATTTCGCAAAATGATAGTATAATTGTACAAAGCTTGTGCTACAATGTGTTGTTCAGTTCAAAATTGGTGTAATCAGGTCAGCTTATGAGTTCTGTATGCATTCTTCTATAGTATGGAGTTTAATCATTGTTAGTAGGATAGGGTGTGGATGATCCTGATGCTTTGTTATTCCACAGAGTACTTATGTTATTTTTTCTATGTTGCGTCAGGAAATGAGGATGGGGCCAATGCAGCCTCAAAATTTTGCTCATGGTCATGGGAGCGGGTTAAATACGGGAGCAGGGCATCCAATGGCTAACATGTATGGTCATCCTGCTAGTGGGCAAGCTTTCGTGAATAATGGTCCCATTAGGTCGTCACCAAGGCCAGATCTTACAAATATGTCACCTGCTGAGGTCTACCGTCAACAGCATGAAGTGACTGCCACGGTTTGTATAACATGCATTTTGCTTCATTTTTGGAGTTTCACATTGATGGCTGCCACCATTCATCAAGAATTGGGCATGCGAACTCATAGTTTTTAAAGGTGCACTTTGGAATGTGCCTCGTCTCAAGGCTCCCTGCCTCTAGTGTGCCTTATCTAATTTGCTTGAAAATGTATAAATTTATAGCAGTCAAATGGATTTGACTTTTTCAATTTCGTTTTTTACAATTGAGGGACTGTTTGGGAACACCAAAAACTCTTACGGAAATGTAAAACTTTTCACAACGTAAGGGAGGCTGGAGCGAAGTTGTCATTTCATGGAGCTGGTCTTCTGCAGGCCTGTGAGTGCCATACCCTGCTCACGGTGGAAGAGCTTGGCTCATGTGATGAGCATGCCCTCATCCCGTATGTTACCATGGTCAATGCTTAATTAATGCATGGATTTTTTTTTGGGGAAAAATGTTAATAAGTTTTATGGCTATCCAAACAGCCCCTAAATATTAGGTTCATGAAGTTTGAGGTTGCCTTTATTCATAACAGCTATGATTTTGGAACATATTGGATATTTCCTTATAAATTACCATATTATTAAATTTATTTGATGTGATTTTATATGTGCTTCAATTTATTTGGGTGCCTAAGTGTGCAGTGCACCTTAAATAGATACGTGTGACAGTGTGAGCTATCCATGCTTGATGATATTACAGATAATTAGATTTATGTTTAAAATTTTATTAAATTTTTTTGGTGGCTCATGTTTGCAGTGAATAGTTAATTTTTTTTTTTTTTTTTTTTTTTAAATTGTGGTTTTGTTCTCTGTCAAAAATGTGCCCCACAATTTGATCTTTAAAGCCACCATTATTATTGGAAGTTATTTGTAGTGCTGCAAACTTGCATGGGTAGAAATGACACTAATGCAGAAACTGTGTTAAAGAACTTATTCACTGCAGTGCCTTTAAAAAAAATGACAGTTTGAACATTAAACTTACAATCATTATATATCCAAAAAAAAAAAAAAATCGTGTTTGTTGTGAAGATGGGTCTACAAAGCTCTCTAAGGGTTTTAAAAAATCTTGAGATACCTCAAGCACTGTACCATGTAGATTGGCTTGCCAGCATAGGAGGTTTCCACAACCAGTCCTCTTCCTATAGCACTGGTTATGATGTGATTGGTTAGATTCATTATTCCCTCCGTTGTTGTCTAGTTGCTTTTAGCTTTCAGTTAAATTGTCATATGATCTCTTCAAATGGAAATTTTATAGAGAAGGGGTTGAAAAATCTGAGTTGTTTAAATTTGAGGTTATTCATTGAAGTGCTTGCCTTTGGCTTAAGTCAGTAGTTTGTATTCTGATTTTACAACTGTTTTCAGTGCATACTACAAGCCATATGCAGTTGGAGCTTACCATCACTCACCACGAGGATTTTCTGGCATCCATTGAGTGGTGTTGAAGTTTGGCTTATAGAACTTCGGCTTGAAAATCTGAGTGCATTGAACTCAAATTAAATTTTTCATTCATTCCGTGGGTTTTTGTTTCCAATGCAGGAACAGCTCATGGCATGACCTGTCTGGTATGCTCCCTGGAAAAAGGTGCTTACCCAGGCTTCTGTCCTGCCAGTTCCTGTTATTGTGCTGTGTTGCTTCATAGGCTGCTGGAGGTTCCTGTGTCAATTATTACTATAGAAAGGATTTTAAAATTTACTGGGACCTTGTTTGAATAATGAGGCAACAATCATTACGGTGCTGTGCCTTCAAGTTTTTGAAGAACACATGTGATGAAGTGTCACTCTACCAGTCCTATGCAATTCACTATGCAAGATAATTTCAGGAAGGTCTTCTGACCATACAACTGGAGATGTAGAACCCATACTTACAGATTTCACATGCTTGGAAAAATCTTTAACTAGCTTTAAATGTGTGCAACAATTATTGTAAAAGCTTTGTTTGTGCCATCAATTGGCAATTATGAAATTTCAAATTTGTGCTAGATCTTGGATTTAACAGTGGCTGCTAACTGATTTCTTGTGGTTTTTGAGAATGATATAAGTTGGTAAGAAACAATTTTTTTCTTTTGGGTTTATGTTAACTTCCATTCTTTAACACATTTTATTTATTTATTTATTGTTATTATTATTTTTTTGACTTTGGTTCTCGAACATAAATTGTTTAGGGAGAAAATGTTCCAGCACCCTTCATGACTTTTGAAGCTACTGGTTTTGCTCCGGAGATACTCAGAGAGGTAAGTTTACATGTACTTCTACTTACTAGCAACTTATAAGGCTCATGATATTTTTAGACCTTATTTTTGTGGTAAGCATAAGCGTGTTCTTGTTAATATACAGTTTTGATTAGTTTTAATTTTAACTTAGCATTTATTTTAATTGAGAGGAATAATCTCATGTCCGTTGTCCCTTGTCGCAGGTGCGATATTTGCTCCAGAGAGGAGCATATGTCGTACGCTGTGCTGCTAAACACCTTGTATACAGCAATTGCTCTGTCCTTGGGGGCTGCAAATATTAGTTGGAGCCTTTCCTCTGGACAAGTTTTGAGAGAGCGGGCCTCCTTCCAACCTCACATATGTGGCTAGTTACTGCGCCACTCGATCTGAAATGGCCCTTTTTGCTTCCTCAAGTTGCTTCAGTAAGCAACCATGTACACATGGGGTTGTTCTTGTAGCTCCTTTTCAATGTCGTTTCATTTCATGGCTACATGCTTGATGCCATCTCTAAATACGGTTGTTTCTCCTTGCATTGTATCTGTGTTCATTAACTTTTCTTCTCATTACAGATACAGTTTGCTGGTTTTTCTTCTCCCACGCCAATACAAGCACAAACATGGCCAATTGCGCTGCAGAGTAGGGATATTGTTGCCATTGCTAAAACAGGGTCTGGGAAGACTTTGGGTTATCTCCTACCTGCATTTGTTCATCTGAAGCGCTGCCGGAATAATCCTCAGATTGGCCCTACTGTGTTGGTTTTGGCTCCAACACGGGAGCTTGCTACGCAGATACAAGATGAGGCAATCAAGTTTGGTCGGACATCAAGGATTACTTGCGCGGTAGGCCTCTGGATTCTGCACTAGTAGTTTGTTTAATTTCTCAAGTAGAAGGTTAGAAGGACTGGCTGCATGTCTTTACAAAGGATATGATGATACTTGTGTACCATGGAGTAGTTTGAGGTAGACAAAAATGGTATAGTAGAATTCATATGGCTGACTCAATATCATAAGCTGGTCCCACCTGCATGGCACAGTAGAATTTATGCTCTTGACTCCACTTTGGAAGCAAGGGCCATCTCCTACAAAATCTGGTGCAATCTGTACCCACTTAGGTTCCCAATTTTTTTTTTTTTTTTTTTTTAAAATTCTGAATATCAAAGTCATGCATTGTGTTTAAAACTATTGGTTTAGCTCAAATATGAAAATCAGCTTGGATTGTGTTTGGGAAGTATGAAAAAAAATGGTGGAAAAAATTTTGGTGGAGAGGTTTATTGAAAATGGGTAAAAGTGATGTGATATGCTAGGGGTAATGCTGATGAGACGAGAATAAAGTTAAAATAGATAGAGTAATTGTTTGAAAAGATGTAAAGAAATATTTGAAAAATAGGATAATTGTTTAGAAAAATTTGAAGAAATAATTGGAAAATAGGGTAGAAGTAGAGGGAAAAAAGTTTTGTAAAATTTATGGTTGGTTGTTACCGAACACATCCTTGATTGAAAGCTTAAAAATTATAGAAGAACCTTGTGCATTTGCATTTGCTGTGGATTATATACCAATTCAATTAAATTGATTTTTCATATCATGCAAATATTCATGGAGGAGAATATGATGCCTGACTTGGATGTTTAGAAAATCAAAAGAAGGGAAATGCAGGGAGTACAGATTGCACTCGGTTTCATAGTAGCAAAGCCCTGCAAACTAAATATTATGATGATGTTGTTTGTAGTGAATGACTATTTTCCTTTTTCTCCTGGTATAGAAGATATATGGGATCAATATGGCCTTGATAAGTATAGTATGGCAATAGTGGAAAATAAGAAACTTTTATGATTGACCTGTTGTTGTCAGCCTATGGATTCTTCGATGACCTAAATAATTTGTCATTTTTTGTTAATTATTCCCACATCAATTTCTATGGTTATCATTGATCAGTAGTGGTTGTGATGGGTGCATTGATGGATTCCTGATGAATTGTTTGTGTGATGTCATCCATATCAGTCAAGTTCTTTGGTTTGTGGAATCTTGGAATAAATCATTGGATGATATCTGCTAACTTTTGCTAATGCTGTTAGGTTCAGTGCCGCATGTAACTGACAATAATCGCTGTTAATGATTGCAATTAAAATGACTGAGGAGTGAGCTCTTGGCTAATCGTTAAAAAATTGATGTTCTGTAGAAATTTTTTCGTGAATCAATAAAAGAGTACGAAAGAGCAGAATCTAGAATAGGAGAAAACAAGAGGCAATGACAGTGAATCGGATAATGATTGGAGATAAAATCTAAAGCTAAAATAGTTTGGTTTGAAGAGAATAAGTGATTGTAAGCATAGAGAACAATGAGGAAAGTTACAGTAGTTTGAAAATGAGAGGAAATGACATTTTCAAAATGTTGTAATGATTGGAAAAAAAATCTAAAGCTAAAATAGGTAGGTTTGAAGAAAATAAGTGATTGCAAGTATGGGGAATAATGAAGAAAGTTACAGTAGTTTGGGGTAGGTGGGATAGATAAATCACATATCAATTGAAAATGAGTGAGACGAGATATTACCTCTTTTACATATTTATCAAATGGGGTGTTAAGCTGCATTTGGTAATAAGAAAACTCTTCTTAAGAATGCATCATATTCTTCTCCACGAATATTTGTACTATATGAAAACTCATTTTCATGAGATTTGTAGAAAATCCTTGGCAAGTGCAAATGCCTGATTTCAAAAGAGAAAGCACATTATAAAAGGCTACAGAACAAGGGATTTTTTCACTTCCAATCATGTTTGAGCCTCTGTTCAAACCAAACCCACCCCATAGCAAAAGAATGCCTGCCAATGTTCAGATAAGGGAATGCTCCCCCCAGCCACTAAAGGAAAGGCTCAACGAAGGGAGGGAGATGTGGTGGGGGGAAGAAAAATACTTTCAGAGTTCGTTACATGACAAATGAATAAATAAAAAAGAAAGTAATCTTTGATTTTTTCCCATCGGAGATGATTATTAACTCTGTATAACAACAGAAATTTCTTGTCTGCCTAGTTATCCATGGGGGATTGTTATTCAATTCTTATCCCAATATTTGCTGGATAACATGGCTAAATAATTGCATGCTATCTTTACAGTGTTCTATATTATTTCCTTTGTCCTCTTACCCTTGCTTTTCTCTGGCTTGTTTATGAAACTGTTATATATTTTTGAGTTTTCTGATTAAGTGCCACTATTTCCGACATCTACAGTGTCTGTATGGAGGAGCTCCAAAAGGCCCCCAGTTAAGAGAGATAGAGCGGGGGGCTGACATTGTTGTTGCAACGCCTGGCCGACTCAATGATGTCCTTGAGATGAAGAAGATCAACTTCCATCAGGTGTCTTTCCTTGTGCTTGATGAAGCAGACCGCATGCTCGATATGGGTTTTGAACCTCAGATCCGCAAAATCGTGAATGAGATTCCTCCTCGCCGCCAGACTCTCATGTACACTGCAACTTGGCCCAAGGAGGTCAGGAAAATTGCTGGAGATTTACTGGTGAATCCTGTCCAGGTGAATATTGGCAGTGTTGATGTTCTTGCTGCAAATAAGGCCATCACACAGGTAACAATTACGCTAAGTTCTTGTTTTTTTCCACCTATTAATTTAGTGTACCAAATGGGCATGATAACTATTGAGGCAGAGTAAAAGAGAAAAAAGGAAAAAATGTATAAATTAGTCACTAAACATGGCTAGTTTTAATGTGATGCTCTAATTCTTCACTTTTAAAAAATACCATGCTCTAAATCTTTGTCATCTGAAGTTTAGATTTCCACAAAGCTACCTGACAGGGTGGTATCAAGGATCTCTTCTGGGACAAGGTTACTATTGGTTGATCAGCTGTGCAATATTGTTTATTTGTCTATTTTTTTCCCAGAAGAATGTGTAGTGTTCAAGTTGAAATGGCTCTCTTAAAAGGAAAAACATGTAAATGAGAGAAGGATGAAAAGAAAGAATAGAAATAACAGAAGAAATAAGAAAAATGGAAAAGTGAGGAAGGTGTTTTGTTCATTTGGTATTCTAGAATGGTGTAGAACACATTCAAATCACCACTCAGATTATTGAGGCTGCATTCCAATCCAGCAGTCCTGGAAGAAGCCCCTAACTTTGCATCATATGCAAATAGTAGCAAATATCAAATTAATTATTTCACTTTTCTCATGTAGAAGTGGGCTTCCTCTTTTTCTTTTAATTGTATGAGAATCATTTCTTCTGTGTTTTAATCATGATGGATGATTTTCATCGAGAAGGCAACTATGGAAAGCACTCAATATAATCTTATGATGAATGCGTGTGTTTTTGGAGCATGGGATATACAATTTTTATTCTCTATTGGAAACAGTGGATTCTGATTGCTGGTTTTCAGCAAGTGGTTGTGAAAGGAACTTTCAAGTTGAACAGATATATGATATCTATTTCTCATGTGGTTCCTGCAACTTGGTTATTAGTTGGCAACTGTCAAACATGACAATTATTTTGGCTGTTATCTTTTTTCGACACATGGTATGACCTTAATCCGCTTTTCTCCTGAGCTGGGTTGTGTATATACTCGAATCTCCTAATGATTGCACTTGCATTGTTTCCATGTTCATGCAGTTATTTGGTTGCAATTTCCTAAATCTACCTTATGGAATTAACCCATGTGGTTTCTTATAAATTAATTATTGTTCTTGAACCTCTAGATGCTATTTATGCTACCAATTGAGTTGTGCTGTATGTTTTGCTGTAGTATGTTGAAGTGGTTCCCCTAATGGAGAAACAAAGAAGGTTAGAGCAGATTCTTAGAACCCAGGAGCGTGGTTCCAAGATCATAATCTTCTGTTCAACAAAGAGGTTGTGTGATCAGCTTGCACGCAGCCTTGGGCGAAATTTTGGTGCTGCTGCAATTCATGGCGACAAGTCACAAGGCGAGAGGGACTGGGTTCTGAACCAATTCCGGAATGGCAGGGCACCAATTTTAGTTGCAACTGATGTTGCTGCTCGGGGGCTTGATATCAAAGACATTAGGTAACTTTTCATGGTTCTGTCAGCTGTTTTACTGGTGGACTGAGGTCCTGTTTGGTTTTGTCCAGGAATAAGCAAACTCATAAATGCTGGTTTTTTTGGGGAAGCTAGAAATCCGGTTTTTGGGGAGAAAATATAGCCAAATACAGCCAAATTGAGCTTTTATGCGATGTTGTCAAACACCTCTCATGGGAGTGTGTGCACGTTTTCAGAGCCGTAAAGTGCTTTGCCCATGTAATAAGCAGGGCCAAACGGGGCCAAAGAGAGCCTGAGTCACTTTATATCTGCTTTAATGTGTGTTTAGCAATGAAGAAAAAAAAAAAAGTCAAGCTAAAACTTTTCACTCTCCATAATTATTCTATTTTTCAATCATTTCATCACATTTTCCTATATAACTATCATGCTTTTTAATCGTTCCCACTCAATTACCCACACAACTAACCTATCTATTTTAACTCTATTCTTTTTACTCTATATCATTATCCTTATCATATCACATCATTTTCTATCAATCTAATAACTTTTTATCCAATAGTTTTATTACTTTCCAAACATACCCTTAATACTACAAATTTGAATGATTGTCTGTACCTTAGGAAATGCGACTGACTGTGTCAGTTAATTTTCATGCCTGTATTATAGTTATATATAAATAAGCTACAATGTTTCACAGGATCTTTCTTGAAATGTGCTCACGAGTTCTTAGTATCTGGATGACAATATTGGTGATTTTCCTTATGATTGGCTGCGGTTGGGTGGTTCATTGACTGTTGTGAATCATAGCATTTATTAAGCTTGAAGATTGTTGATAAACTTGTTGCCATAAGGGCTTAGATTGTTATTATTCAAGAAGATGAAATTTTTATCTTTTGATCTCTGGAAATTTCTGACAAACCTGCTGAATGTCTGTTCTCTGACTTCGATTCTGGAAGCCACTTATGTTGTTTTGAAACACAATAACGTTCCAAGGTTCTATAAACTTTTTAGTTTCTGAGGAAGCAGAACTTTTCCTGCTAATTGTCCTTGTTGGATGCAATTTCGGTTGAAAGCATGACTGGTGTAACTATCCATTATGTGGGCCTCCAATCTTGATGATTATCTTTTATGTGCTACATTGGGCCATTTTTGTTTCTTTTGAGAAAAATTTGACCTGCTTGATTATCCTAGTTTAGTCAACTGCATTTCTAGCAGTTGGCAGGGTAGAGAGGGTAGGAGTAAGGCCAAGTACAATGGGCTACCGTGTTATCTGCAGTCATGGTCACTTCTAGTTTGTCTTAGCTTATTATTTCTACTACAGGGTGGTGATCAATTATGACTTCCCAACTGGGATTGAGGATTATGTCCATCGGATTGGAAGAACAGGGAGGGCTGGTGCAACAGGTGTATCATACACATTTTTCTCTGATCAGGATTCAAAGTATGCAGGAGATCTGATTAAAGTACTTGAGGAAACTAACCAGCGGGTACCACCAGAAGTCCGGGAAATGGCTGCACGTGGTTCAGGTGGTTTTAACAGGGGTGGTCGTGGTGCAAACAGTCGCTGGGAATCAGGAGTTGGTAGGTGGGATTCTGGAGGCCGGGGTGGACGAAATGACTTTGGACGTGGTGGCAGAAGTGACTTTGGTGGACGTGGAAACCGGGGAAGAGGTTTTGGTGGGCCAGGTAGTCGGGGTCCTGGAGGGCGTGGTAGGAATGACCGGGGTCCACATGGTAGATATGATAACATGGATGGGCGTGGTCGGTATGACTACCGGAGAGGTGGCAATAGAAGCCGAGGGCGTAGTTACAGCCCAAGTCCTGATAGGGTACGTACATGGGATTATGACAGAAGTCGTAGCCGTAGCCGGAGCCTGAGTCGCAGCAGGAGCCGAAGCTGGAGCCAAAGCCAGAGTAGAAGCAGAAGTTGGTCTCGAAGTCCAAGTCGAAGCAGGAGCCGGAGCCGGAGTTATGAGAGACCAACTAGGTCTGAGAGATCATCAGGTTGGGATGTCCAGAACCCTCCAGCTGGCACACTTGGAGTTGCTCAACCTCAGAATGCCCATCCACCTGCTGCGTTTGGATCTGCTCCAGCTCAGAATGCTCCTAATACTGCTCCATATGGTGCACCATCCCAAGACTCCGCTGCTGCATCATCTTATGGAGACGTGTATCAGGACCCATTAGTGGCCACTTCCTTTCAGTCTCCTCCAGCATCAGAGATGTCTCCCATGTCCCCAGGCCGGCAGGGTGGTCCATTTTCAGTTGGGCCACCTGTTGGAGAGCTGACCCTACCTGATAATCCAGTGGCCGATGGTGGCAGCTACCCTGCAGCAGAACCAAGCAATACGCCAGTTGCTGACCCGTGAGGTGTGATGCATCTGCCATTCTTCTGGATATGTTGATTTTCTTTTTCATTTTTACGTTGTTCTTCGTCGATATTTTTAACTGATGTTATTGGGTGGGGGGTGGTGGGGGGGAGGCCCAAGAGGCAGGCAGACGGACATATTGCTCAATGTAATAGAGCAATGAAAATACCGGATATCTAATGTTCCATTGGGGCACTTGTGTTTTTAATACTTAATTTTGTTGGTGGTTTTTATTTTCGTCCTTATGTGGAAGTATGACAAGACTTTGCATGTGTAACAGTGTAAGTGGGTTTAAAAATTCTAGCGATTGGATTTTCGTCCAGTTTTTTTTGTTTGGATGGTTGCTTGGTTGCTTGTGTTTTCTTTGAAAGACAATTGCTGAAGGATTGTGGACGGTGTGACGCAGGAATGCCCGTGGGAGAACGTTTTGCGATAGTTAAAATGCGTTTGGTATTGTCTGTCCGTGCTGTGGATTGCAAAGCATTTCTTTTGTCCTGTTTATAGTTGTTGTCGTTATTGTTATTGTCATTATTTGATATCAAAAGAAAATCCAACCCCTGCGCTACAGCACATTTGCTATAAGGTGGGAGGACCTCTATCTTCCATCAAAAAATTATCCATGTCTTTACATGCTGCAAAAAGAATACAATAGGGAATTTGTTCCCTCCAATGTGTATTCTAAACCCTGTTGTAACCGAAACTGTGCAGTATTATATGCTGCATTGCTTTCAATGCGTGAAGCCTATGTGAAGTCAAAAAGCTGAAGTTTCTACTCAGCTCCCTAATTTTGTGAACTAAAGTCCAATGATAGATAATAACCCACCATCATCTTCTATCATATTCGCAACATAATGGAATTAGTTTCCAATATGACCTCTCTATGGTGGAGTTCATTCCACCATGTCAAACCAAACAACAAAGCATAGGTTTCTAACCACAACGGATCTGCATTACCTTCCCACGTTCAGCACTTTGCATCAATGAGCTGTCTATTTGGATTTCTAATCACAGCACCAACTCTACATAACTTCAGTTTACTACATGTTCCAGCATCTACATTGAGTTTCACTTTACCAGGAGGTGGTGGATTCCATCTGATTTGAGACATCTGTGCGTCCCAATTTCCCTGCAATATCCACCTGGAGGATCTGCATTGACGTCTGGATCTTTCGTTCCAATCCGGGATTTCAGCGATTCCAGCAGTGGGGATTGAAGCCTGCCCATGTCTGCCTGCATTTTCTCCAACGAGATACTAAGAAGGCATCAAACATGCATTTAAAATTTGGATTCGCAAACTCACGTAGCAGATCAATCAAGTTTGTAGGATTTCTGTGGGTAAGCGGCCTAAAGATCTGTTGATCAAAAGCCTCCTTTGTTACATGACACAGCCAGAACAGATGGAAGAGATTCTCAGATGCAGCATGACAGAACTCACGTGGTAGATAGTTGGATGCCTATACTTTGAAGATTGCATCTTATTGGAAGGGAATTAGTAATTAATCTCCTCTTAAAGATCAAAACTTCTGACGAAAGCTTAGATTTCCAAAGCAGCCTAATAATGTCCATCTGCTTCTCCCTCTGTTGAGGTTCGTTATCCTGATTGGATTGTTGTTCAATTTGGACGAGTAGGTAAGCTGATTTAACTGTGAAATTCCCGTCTTTCTCACCAGTCCAGGAAAGAATATCATCTGATTCATGAGATGGGAGAGGAATGCATTTGATGATATCCCATCCGCTTTCTGCTACAGCTATCTTGATTTTATCTTCATCCCATCTCATACTTTCAATAAAATTGGCAACTTTAACATTACCTGAGAACTCCAATGGAAGCGGACCAGCCTTTTGCAAATCACCGTCTGTCCATTTATCTTGAAAGAATCCCACTTTGATCCAATTTCCAATGCGCCATTGGCATCCCTCAGCAAATCTTTGGCTTTCATAATGTTATTCCCTATGTGTGAAGAATTGGGTTGGAGTTTACAATTCCATAAGTTACTGTCTTTGAAATACTATCCTTGAGAACCTTAAAACACAATAATTCCTGTTGGGTGGCCAACCTCCAGGCCATTTTCGCCAAAAGTGCAATGTTAAAATTTTTAAAATCTCTGAACCTCATTCTCCCTCCTGCTTTAGCCTTACACATCTTGGTCCAGAAATCCAAATTTTTTTTTTTTTTTAATCATCCTTTTCACCCCATTAGGATTCATTGACAATTGCATTCAAGCATTCACATAACCACTTTGGGCGGATAAACAGATTCATGGTTTAATTGGGAATCACTTGTACTACAACTTTGATGAGCACCTCTTTCCCACCTGATGACACGAGCTTGTGTTGCCACCTTTGAACCCTTTTCCGCACCCTTTCTTTAATGCTTAGAAAAACTCAGATAGATTTCAATTTTCCTGCCCTGAGCTCTCAAAAAGCTCTTCTATCTCAGCTTTACTAGAATTCTTTATGTTCTTGATGTAGAAGAAGACAGTTTTCTCCATATTGACCAATTGACCAGTGCATTCCCCATAAATTTTTAGAATATTCTTCAGATGTTCAGTCTCCTCCTTTGTGGCTTTAGCAAATAAGAGTTCATCATCAACAAATGAGATATTTTGGTTCCGATGTGCTAATCCTTATACTCCTAATTTGCTTCCTAGTTTGGGCAAACAGTAGTGGAGATAATAAACCCTTAGCATAGAAAAGGAAAAGTGATATGGTAGATCATCTTGCCTAATGCCTTTGTTTGGCTTGAAAGTGGTCATTATGAAACCGTTGATTACTACCCAATAGCTGATAGTAGATAGGCACGAGAAAATCCATTCTATCCGAATTTCATTGAATCCCAATCTTCTCATAGCCTAGTAGAGGTAATTTCACTCCACTCTTTGACATGCTTTTGCCATATCCAACTTGATAGCTACTCCCTCCAGGCTTCTTCATGATCTCTTCTGTAAGGTGTGAAGAGCTTCATAAGCAATTAATATATTATCCATTATAAGTTTTCCAAGGACAAAAGCACTCTGCTTAATTGAAATAATTTTACGGAGACAAACCTTAAGCCTGTTCGCAAGAACTTTAGCAAAAATCTTGCAGATAATAATGCAAAGGCTTGCTCCAACCTTCTTCAGAATTGATACAATATTTGTTTGGTTCATCCCACTCATTAGCTCCTGTCTCGTAGTAAAATCTCTAATTTCCATGAAGCTCTTACACACCACAAATACTTCCTCTCCAAGAAGTGGCCAATGTTGTAGAAAGAAGATAGCTGGCCAACCATCCGGACAGGTGCTTTCCAACGTCTCTCTAACAACTTTAAAAACTTCATCTCTGGTGACAGGGGCTATCAATGCACGATTATCTTCCTCTGTGATCTTTGATTGAAGATGTGATGTAGTTCTCTCTACACTTCCATCCATCGGATTTAAACAAGACTCGAAATATCTGACTGCAATTCTTTCTCTCTTTTTGGTCATTGATCAAATTCTTGCAATCATTCGTTAGTGACATGACGGTGTCACATCTTCTTCTTTACGAGGCTATCCAATGAAAACATCTAGTATTTCTGTCCCCATATTGCAACCACGAAATCCTGGTTTTTGATGTCATATGATTCTTCGTCTTCCACAAGATTATTAATTTGGTCTTCAGTGGCTTTAATTTCGGCATCTCTATCATCAGAAGGATGACAAGATCTGAGTTGATATAGCTGGTCTTGCTTTCCACGAATCTTCTTCATAATATTACTTCTGATTTTGTGGTTCGAATGTTGTAAAGCTGCCATACATTTCATCAGCATTTTAAAATTTAAGCTTGCAAAGGATAAACCACTAATTCCTTGGTTAGCCTCCCAAGTTTTATAGATGAGCAACTCGCTTGCTTGCCTCTTGACTAGAACGGTTCATATCTGAATCTCCTTGGTGGTTTCTTTAAGCTTTGTGGCTTGATCAAAGTTATTAAAAGAGGGCTATGATCAGATGCAGCAACACAGTGATGGTTTTGAGTAAATGAGAAAAGATCTAGCCATTCTGATGTTCTATCCAATCTAGCTTCAACTCTTTTGATTCCTCTTCTGTTATTCCTTTAGTGAAATATGATCCAAGAAAGCTGAGATCCTTAAGATCAGAATCATCCATCATACTTCTCTAAACAGCCCAATTTGATGATCCGATCTGATATAGTAACTATGATATTCAGACACACTAATGACTTCATTGAATTCCCCCGCCATCAGCCAAGGGCTGCTGCTCTCTCTCTCTCAATGGTCTAAAGTAAATTCCTGGCTTCCTCTCTCCTGTGACTTTCTGAGATACCATAGAAATCTGTAAATCCCCAACAGTTTTGACTAGCAGTGATTACCTTAGCGTCAATTTGGTGGACAGAATAAGATTTAATATTATCCAGCTGATCCTTTTTCTGTAACAGTGCTAAGCCCTCCCTCCTGTCCATACATAATTTAAAAAAAAATAATTAAAAAAAATTCACAAACCTCATGTGTGGAAATTTGAAACCTGCTCACCATGTGATGGGGAACGCAGGTTTACCACTGAGGTTTTCATTAAGGGTGTATTTGTTTGGGGTAGAAAAATGTCAACCAAAACTTTGTAATCCAAAATTTTTCACTTTTTATGACCACTTTATTTTTTAATTATTTTTTTTTTACATTTTTCTATACAAATTATCTTACTTTTCAATCATTTTTGCACAACTACCCATACAACTAACTTATCTATTTTAACTTTATTCTCTTTACTTCTCATCATTATCGCTATTATATCACATTATTTTCTATCAATTTGATAATTTCTACTACAGAAACTTTTCATCAAAAGTTTTACCTTCAATAAAACACAACCAAATTCACAAGAACCCAACTCCTTCCACACGTCAGCATCGATGGTTTGATGCAAGCCGCACATTTAATGGAAAACCAATGGTTGATGTCTACACCGCGTCCATCAACAGTGCGGATTAGCTGCCGTAAAATAGCCTTAAAAAACGACATGTCGTGTATAATCATGATTGGGAAACCAAACATTGATTGGGTGACGACTGACGAGGCTGTAACAAGGGATAACATTAATAAAATAGATTTTTTATTGAATCAAAATAATTAAAAACAGCCGTCGGGGTTACCTTGTTGGCATGATGTGTTTTGGTGAGACTCCGCGTTCAATTCTTCCCATATGTATTCGGATGTTTATTTTCTAAACATTTTCTCTCTTATTTTGTAGGAGTTTGAATTTTTCCCTTTGGCGCGAGTTCAATTGATGATAGCTCATTATCTATTTTATATACATAAAAAAAAAAATAAAAATAGAGCTTCGGTGCGATTAAAATGGGAGCCCAATCCTATGCACCCGGGTGTACTACGCCTATTTTTTTTATTTTTTTTGAAAATTTTTTTACACAATAGTTAATCTATGTTTATTTAACATATGTATCAATTTTTACTATTTTTGTAGACTTTTAGATATTTTTTTTAGATTTTTAAAAATTAGTGGAATTTTCGGTAATTTTAAATTATGGAAAATACCACTGATTTTTAAAAATCGAAAAAAATATATCTAAAAGTCTCCAAAAATAGTAAAAATTGATACATATATTAAATAAACTTATATTAACAGCTTCATGAAAAATTTTTCAAAAAAAATAAAAAAAAATAGGCATAGTACACCCGGGTG
>JAXCLR010000050.1:21009122-21024508 GCA_035584095.1 Annona squamosa | reverse complement strand
AAATAAAAAAAAATAGGTGTAGTACACCTGGGTGCATCGAGTCTGAATGCACCCAGGTGTACATAATTGGGTTCCCAGAAGTTTCTATCAGGTCTATATGGTTGAATCATGACTACAATGAAACTTTTAATCCAATGGAAAAGACCGCAAATTTACAGTCTTATAAACAGTGCCAGAAGACTAGGCGATTCAATAGATGAATATAAAACTTTAAAAACTACTCACTCAAAAGATTACACGTAGACAGAGAAGGATGGAGCATTTAACAAGATTGTAAGTACTCAAAAAGCCAAAGCGATGAGAAACAAATGGCTATGATTTATGGTTTGAAACAAATGGCTAGACCAAGGTTTTGCTAACCAAATCAAAAGAAAAGCAAAGAACATACTTCTAAACTTCAAAAATCAACAGGCGTTGAGGTGGAATTTCACAACTTAAAAATCCAACAGCTCAAGGTGATCAGCCAAAATAAAATGGAGCCCAAATACAGTTTACATCAAGCTAAACGGATGGACATACCAGAAGTCTCACAACACCCAAATCGAAGACTGATGTGTTACGATCGAGCTAAGATCTATGATAATCCTTAAAAGATTTGGTTAAAGGGAAGTATGGGGCCTAAAGTCCTAGCCGAACGCTGAGGCGATACAACCTAAGATCTAATGATCTATGATAATCCTTAAATGATTTGTTAAAGCAAATTATGCGGCCTTAAATGGACAATCCCTGGCATGAAGGACGGACCGTCATATTCAAGATTTGTGTTCAACTCAATGGTATAAGTAAAAAGATGCCTTGAGTGTATAGTTCTTAAAAGTTAAAAGAGATTAATTAAAATGAATTCTAGCTTTTCATGTAAGATGACCCTTGATAGGAAAGGCAAATCATAGATGTTTGAAATTAACCATCTATTGTTTTGATTCCTTGAGTGGTTGAGAACCAATTTTATTAATTATCATGGGGGCCCGTATCCCATGCCACGCCCAATTTTTTTTTTTTTTTTAATAAACGTGTGGATCTTGCCTCACGTGAAAATTGATCGTTTTCAAAATTATTTGATATTTTAATTTTCAAAATTAATAAAGTGAGCCTGGATGCATAGAACATGCCCATTTTATTGATTTTTAAAAATAAAAAATTACTGAATAAATTCAAAAAATTATCTAATTTCATGTGGGGTAGGATCCATTATATAACGTAGGACGTACTATTGTGATCCTGATGAACGTAGGACGCAAGAAAGCAAGAAGACCAACATACAAATGGTTGCACAGGGAAAACACAAGATGCTTATCCCGTTTTGGGTGTGTCCTTTCCACAACTGAACGGGTTTTCTTAGTTCTTTCCACCCAACCCAGTCCGCGTGGAATCATGGCAAGGAAGCGTCGACGAAAGTTCGGTCTTTCACAGTTCGCACGCAACAATGTCAAGCCATGCGTTTCTATAGACAGCACTTTTTGTGCGCTCCTCGCACTTAAACCGGACACTAGGTCCACATATGGCTTATGAGAGGCTGATGTTCCAAAGCATTACAGACCAGTATAATGATATGCCCATGGGCCCAAATGTTTCCAACTTGAGGAGTGTTTCCGCTAGCCCAATCTTTACCTTTGTTTCTTCTTATTCTGTAGGTTTGGCACAACATCACTTTTAGGGCTATCTTTCAATTTATCAACTTTTTTTTTAACGTATTTATCTAATGGAAGCCTAAATTTGATATTTCTTCTTAAACGCCTCTTTAAAGAAAAATTCTTCTTTATCTTTAAAATGTTATATCATATTAAGAGTATATTCGGTACCTTGGAAAAGGTATGGAAAAAAAAGTTCATAGAAAATTTTCTGAAATAAACAGGATAATGATTTAATATGATCAGGTAATGATTAAGAGTAAAGGAAAAAGTAAATGAAGTAGTTACTTATAAAAACGAGAAAAAATGATTATAAAGTATGGTAGTTACATAAAAAAAGTTATGGGAAATTTTTTTTTATTTTTCCTTAGTTACCAAATACAACCTTAGTATAGGTTTGGAATCAGTTAATGAATTTAACTCCATGAAATCTTGATGATAGTGATTTCTGTCTCTATATTTAGAACTAGGAAATCAGGTTCCGTAGAAATCAAAGGTAAGCATAGGCTTTGTCTTAAAAAAAGTATATAATCAACATAATAATTTTTTTTATTTATATATCAATTTTAAAGCAGTTGTTTTAACAGCTAAATTATTTAAAATATTCTTCTTATATAGATAATGATTATGTGAATCGTTGTAACATGTCAACGCATGTGTTTTTTCATAATTTAATGGACTAGTGTATCCATTTTTAAGTGGATAGCACCTACAAAACTTCCATTAAAATAATTACTGGACTATCTAATTGTTTGGCACTACATAAAATTTTTGAAAGAGAATTCTTTAGTTTGAAAATTTTTTAAATGAAGAAAATAATGTTATATAATAGAGGTAATAATAAAAAATAAAATTAATAAAATTAAACAATATAGAATAGTTCTAAGAGTTGTTGCAGGGAAATAATTAAAAAGTATGATAATTGTATAAGAAAATATGAAAAATGATTAAAAAATAAGATCATTATGGAAAGTAAAAAGTTTTAGATTAACAACTTTTAAAAATTGCCAAATGCATCCTATGTTAATTCAAATTATGTTAAACAATATGAGTAGTTGAATTTCTATTTCATAAAAAAAGGGGCCCCAAATGGATAGGTTCCATATGGTTGGTACCTATTAGGTATTACTAATACATTAAGGGTGTGTTTCGGAAATTATAAAATTTTTAAATGAAAATTTTTAGAAAAAAATTATTGAATTTGGCAAAAATAATGTGATAAGATATGAGTAATAGTTACGAATAAAGAAAATAAAGTTAAAATAGATAGATTTATTGTATGGGTAGTTGTATGAAAATGATTGAAAAGCGGGGTATATGTATAGGAAAATTAGTAAAAATAAATATAAAATATGATATTTACGAAGAGTGAAATATTTTAGATTAAAAAGTTTTTATTTGAAAATTTTGCATATTATCCAAACATGTCCTTAGTCAAAGAAATTAATTTTTCATAAAAATAAAATTTCCTCTTACTTTATTTTGACCAAGAATTTTTTTTCCTTTTTTTTGGGAAAGGTTTGTATGGCGGACCCAACACGAGGACTTCTCAGGAGGTCACCCATCCTAGTGCTATCTTGCCCAAGTATATGGGTGCAACTCGGGCTTATGAAACTCGGGTTCACCTCAACCTTAACCCTAACCGTATTTGTAAAACTTCAACCTTAACCCGAACCCTATCCTTTTGTAAACTTCAACCTTAACTCTATTTTTGAAATTTAGGTTTGAGTTGAGTTTCGGGTTAGCATTTTCCTATTAATATGTCTTTGTTGCTCATCCTATATATATAGTTTTTATCATATACCTATTATACAAAAAAATTTTAAAAATAATTTATTATACGAAAACAAGAAAAATTCAAATACCACTTAAGAGTAGAAAGAAAGAAACTTATTTTGAGCATTCTCTTTACATCAAGTAGAATAATAGCTGTATCTTAGAGAATATAGAAGTACAACTGCTTTCCATTCTATAATTTAACGCCAATATTACAACAATATACATCAATAATACCATCTAATTGTAAGATAAACCTTATCATATCAATTGCAATAAAATAAAATTATCCAAAAAGCACAAAATATCAAGTCCAATAACATTATATATTAGTTCAAGTATCAAACTCCAGATCACAACATCCAAGTTAACTCCAAGTCTACAACACAAGTCTTAAGTTTGAATAACCAAATTACAACACAATAGAATTAAACATTTTTATCTTCCACTGTTGTCTTCAACTCTTCATTGCCCTTGTTTTGCATTATTTTCATATGTCAAGCCAAATTCTTCTTTCCTGAAAGAAAAAGTAAAAAATTCAATGTTATAATGTATAATTAAACTTAAGGAGTATATATGTATGCCCAATGATCTTTTTCGACCGATCAGAAATCCGGTGATTTTCGACCGGTCAAAAAATATATTTTTTTTATTTTTTTTAAAATATTTTTATAAACATGTTAATCTAATTATATTTAATCTATAAAAATATTTAAAATGACTTAAATACCCCTGTATTTAAAAATCCAAAATAAATATATATACATATCCAAAAATGGTAAAACTTGGTTTATAGATTAAATATAACTAGATTAACATTTTTATAAAAATATTTTTCAAAAAAAAAAAAAATTTTTTTGACCGGTCCTCTATATGTATATATATACAAAGGTATAACAATACCTTTTTTAAATTAATTGTTTGATGAAAGAGGAGGTAAAGAAGCACATGTTAATGTTTCATCAGCTTCCTCTAAAAAATAAATATTAGTTGGAAAATAATATTAAAAATAAGCTAAATAATTGAAACATAGAAAAATATATATTACCTCTTGCACATTTGTTTAATTCTTCAACAAATTTTTCATAACTTAAATCATTTGGAGTTGCTCTCAACCAATCTTGAATGCAAATCAAGCACTCAACTAGCATAGGTGGCAATGAACTATGATATTGGTCAAAAACATATCCTCCAATACTAAACGCAGATTCAGATACAACTGTTAAAATAGGAATAACCAAGATATCTTTTACTATCAAAGATAAAATCCTATATTTTGTAGTTATGCACCATCATGCTAAAATATCAAATGGTTCTACATTATTCTCAACAGGACCTTTTAAATAAGCGTCGATTTTATTTGCAATAACTCCAGCATTAGAACTACTTGTGAATTATCATAGCTTCCATTTTGCACGCTTTGATTCAGATGATGCAACACACACTTCAGATGAAGAACTCATATATGTAAATGTAGATCCAACTTGATAAGTCTCATGTAATTCAAGCATTTTATCATACACCTTCTTGGATAATGCACAAGCTTGATCCATAGGAAGAAAAATTTTAAGACAAAATTTCGAATAACCTAACTTGTAACGTGGAACAAGCACTACTGCAATGAGCAAGTAAATATTGAACTTGTCAATAGAACCTCAATATTTAGTAAGTTTTTTCTTCATTTTATTACACATGTGAAGAAGGATAGGGTTACTATTCTCAATTGAAAATATATATAATTAATATTGAATTATATCAAGTTGAGAAAAATAATGTGGGAAAGTGACATATTTAGTGCCCGATAAAAGCTCAGTTGCTTCAAGAAACAAGACCAAAAAGTCACGAATGACTCTAGCATGGTTCCAATCTTCTTCAAGAGGGGGACTAGTGCTCCTAAAGTTTGCATCACTTGCTTCAAGATGTTTGAAAGCCATTTCAAAGGGCAAAACATGTTTCACCATCAAGTACGTAGAATTCCAACGTGTTGACATATTTAAACACAAAGATAATTTAGTCGAAATTCTAAAACTTTCACAAGATTTTTTAAATGCTTGCTCTCTACTCGGAGAACTCTTGACCTACTTTACATTATTACAAATTCGAGCAACGGAATCGTTGATTTAATCAGTTTCCTCATTTACAACTAGATTTAAAACATATGCAACACAACGAACAAGCAAATATTCCCCATCTCCCAAAAGAGTATTCTTCATTTTCAAATTCAAATTCAAAGTGTTTAGCGTAACATCATTGACCAATGCATTCTCAACAGTAAAATTACACACTTGTCTGATATTCCAAACATTCAAACATTTTTCAATTGTATTAGCAATAGCTTCGCCCATGTGTGGTGAAGGAAGAATACAAAAATTAAGAATTCGCTTTTGAAGAGTTCAATTCGAGTCTATAAAGTGAGTAGTCAAAAATAAATACCCGATATTTTGATTTGAAGTCCGCAAGTCTGTTTTCAAGCATATATGATGAATATTCTCACTAAAAACTTTGCTTAATTTAGTCTTCTCCAACTTGTATATTTTGAAAATTTCTTTCACAATTGTGGTTCTAGAAACATGCTTAATAAGTGGCTGCACAACTTTACAAAATTCTCTAAATCCTTCTTTCTTGACAAATTTAAATGGCAATTCATCAAGAATAATCATTCGTGTCTTTGCTCTTTTGCAAGCTTCTTGGTCAAACTTCCAGCTTGATATAACTTTTTGATCATCATCGCTTACTATTTGGAATGATAACAAGCGTTGACCCTTGGCTCTATTGTTGGTATTATACTCGCATAACTTTAAGTGTCTTGTTAATGTGCTGTTCTTTGAGTACTTGGACACTTAAGTTTGATTTTATAATATTTACAAATATCTATGCACTTTTCCATTTTTATCCAAAATCCTTTCAAATTCTTCCCAAACTACTTACGAAAATTTATACCCTTTCTTTTTTTTAGAAGAGGTTCATTTGCATCTGAATTTTTTATAAGATCAACAGTGTTTGAGGCAGTTGATGTATTTTTTATTTGCTCACTATTGATTTTTGGCTTGCTAATCTTATCTTGCATATTACTTGAGCTATCCATATCGATTTGATCACCTAAAAATTATTTTTTATAATATATAAAAATAATTAGAAATTGTCAATGTGAATTTCAATAGTTCTATTGGTTTCAAAACAATAACAAACTAATTCAAAAATCAAAATATTAACCAATGCGTGTCAAGTTATCAATAGCCAACATAAACACAAATAAATGACATAATTTGTTTGTTTTTCTTGTTTGATTTTTGTGGTGGGCCCTGTTTTTGTTTTCTATTTGATTTTTTTGTCCATAATTTTTAGTTAAAAGTTTATGGGTGAACACTACCAGTCGTGGACATCATTTAGGTTGTCATTTTAATGTCTATCATGTGGTTGTAACTTGTAAGATTCAATGATAGCCAATAAAGTACCCAGATTTTTATAAAAATTATGGTTTTGCACATAATGGCTTTTTAAATGAATTTTTATAATATTTTTTTAGTTATAATTCATGTCAATTTACTTTACAATTTTTCATGAAACATTTTTCCTCAACCAATAATGACCAACATACATTAGACAACATTTGCATGTAGCATGTGGTTATTAGACTAGCGCATGTAGGCATTCTCGACTGTGTGAACATCTGAACTGTGTTGGGTTTAACTTGTTTTAAAATTCGCAACAATCAAAATTAGTTTCCAAACAAATATGCAAAAGCAATAGGAAATTGAAAGCAGCTGAGGAAAAAAATCCAAGATTTGTGACCAAAAAAATCAAAAATGGAAAAATGATTTTCTTACCCTAGAGCTCTAGGCCAATAAGTGGAGGAAGATGGGTCGAGAGAGAAGACGGGGGCAGAAGCAAGCAAGGGCTGTTCGGTGAATGTGCAGACAGTTTCACTGGGACGATCTTCGGAGCAATCGATTGCTGCTGTCGATAGGAACGAAGCTCGAAGGCGGAGTAGGGGACGATGTTCAGAGCAGTCGACGATAGGCAGAAGTAGACAACACCAAAGAAAACAGGTGCTGTCAGGTGGCAGTCGACGGTGCACGAGTGGTTGTCGATCAATGCACTCAACGACGTAGAGGAGCAGGGCACGAGCTGGAGTGGGATTGCGAGAATAGGGGATGAAATGAGCTGACAGGGAGGAATTCGTTGTCTTGTCGACACTATGCAATTGAGCGCAGTCGACTATCATAATCAACAAGGAAGACGATCAGAGCATGGGACCGAGATAATCTTTGGAGCTGTCGACTGCCGTCGTCGACAAGGATGAAGCTCAAAGTAGGGGTCTAGAGGATGAAGCTTGGACTTGGAGTAGGGATGATTTCCGGAGCAGTCGACTACGGAGAGGGGGAAATCCGACAGTGCGAGAGCAGTTGTTGGTCGGTGGCTCAATGCGCTCGACAGTGTAGAGGGGTAGGGCGCGATCGCGTAGACTGGAGCTGTGGAGTAGGATTGGCGGACTAATGGAATTGGGGGGAAATATGAAATTTGGGCGCTGACGCCGGAAAATCCCCTTTATAAGGGGCTATTGAAATCGAGTTTGGGTTCTTATCAACCCAAAACTGAACCAATTTCAAATCGAGTTCGGGCTCAGCAACAGCCAGTTCTACCATTGCCAAACTCCATGTTTTTGCGAGTCGAGTTTGGGCGAATTCGGCCCAAGTTGCACCCATACCCAAGCATGCTTTACTATAGAGTTCTAATAGAATTTGATGCATTAGTGCCGATATAATCATTCCTTCCTACTTAATATCACATGCGTTTGTAGTAAACTCTCGATTCTATATACTTTTGTCATCATAGAAAGCACTCTCGCTTCTATGTATTGTTGTCATTACAGAAAGAGTTTTGATCATGCTCGTTTACATATACCGTAAATTAAGATATAGTTGGTTCAAAATGTACATGATCATCAAATTATAATATACTTCATCTATTGCATTTAGAATTGTTTATTTTATTAACATATCAATTTTTATTGAAATTAAATATTTATGTGGACCCTATCTAAAATAGTATAAAATTAATGTAATAAAATAGTTCAATGTAAATAATAATTTTAAAATTATTTTTTAACATATAAACTATCTAAGATATAATTTATATATGAATAAATGATTATATAAAATATTAATACACTTAAGTGCATATGAGGCCCATTTTCAGCCAAATGTAAGCAAATATATACATATGAAAACTTATCTGAGATAAGCAGATTGTACTATAATTATGGTACAGTTCGCCACAAAAGAGGTCATACATGTTTTTAAATATAATAATACTTTATACAAGTTTGATTTTTTATAATCAGCAACATGGTTGTAGCCATGTGTCCAGCTAGCCATAATACATATTTTTTATTTTTTAGTTTTTCATGGACATATAAAGTTAAGTGTATTTAATTTATAAACCAAGTTTTACCCTTTTTGGATGTTTTAAAATATTTTTTATTTTTAAACAAAGTAATATTTTACTAATTTTTTGAAATTAAATACACTTAACTTTACATGTCCGTAAAAAACTAAAAAATAAAAAAATATGTTTTTAGGCCATCTTAAGTAAGGCCTAACTTAGGCCAACCTAACTAATTCACCCTCTACTTTATATAATAATTTATCGATATACCAAATGTTTGGACTTCGCTTCAATGTAACTAGATTACACAGTATATAGAAGCATTCCCATGCAACCCTTTCCATTTTTGAGATTTCGATCCTTGATGAAAATCTAATCCATTCATTATGTTTAACATGATTTGTTTATCCAGGAAACTAAGTTGCATCTTGATCAAGTATATTTATGCGACCATATTTGTTGAAAAATATATATTCATATGTAAATTATGAAAAGTTTTTAGATTAATTCACACATGTATTAAAATATAATAATACTTTATAGAATCATTTATCCGTATATTATTGATATTTTAAATGGTTTAAAATTATGAAAAGTTTTTAGATTAATTCACACATGTATTAAAATATAATAATACTTTATAGAATTATTTATCCGCATATTATTGA
The DNA here is from genome assembly GCA_035584095.1 of Annona squamosa. NCBI lineage: Eukaryota > Viridiplantae > Streptophyta > Magnoliopsida > Magnoliales > Annonaceae > Annona > Annona squamosa. Next base: position 21,015,048 of record JAXCLR010000050.1, on the reverse strand, counting down.
TATTTTAAATGGTTTAAATGTTGAAAAAACTACTTTAAAATTGATATTTTAGAATTGAACTATTTTATTACATTAATTTTACACATTAATAGACGGAACCCATATATAGTAGAATTAAAAAAATACAAAGGTTTCGAGGATACCGTAAATATGTTGAATACAATAGATGAAGTACATTTTCCATCAACCATCAAGATTTTAAAAATAAAAGGGGTTACATAAATAAGAAGTTTCATAGCAGCGGACCACAAATGTTTTTGACAGTTTAGAGGTTGAAAATACAACTTTAAAATTAATATTTATATCAAAAATTAGTATGTTATTAAAGAAAATAATTCTAAATATAATTGGTGAGATAAATGTTAACCTCATAATAACATGGGGCAATTTGCAGCTGATTGCACCAGCTACACAATTTCCTGTATCCTAGAGTTGTGCGTGTGTGTTTTTTTTTTCCCGTTTTATTTTGGAATGTAAGAGGCGGAATCGGATTATCAGGTGGGCCTCACCAACTGATTTGTTTTACAGGTTTCACAAGAATGGTGCTTGCGTAGTGATTTTGGTGCATTGGGATTGGTTCATTGGTGGTGAGACGCCATCCAAAATGTTCCAATCTTCACCAGTACCCATCTTTATCCATCAAGTAGCATGATTGTTGGGCATTCAAAATTCTTGCAAGGAAGGATCAATCATCCAAATTCCAAACATTTCGTGTCAGATGCATGTCTGAAATAAAACATAGCTGTGCTCTTTGTAATTTGCTGACTAGCTTTAGGCTAGCTGTCTTCTGCAGTTTGCCCTGCTTAAATAGATATTTCCCCTGGGTTAAAAAAAAATTAGAACCAGCAAGAGGCATAAAAGCTTTATTATTATATGGCATGCATTTGGCTGTTTTCTTGATTTTTTTTGCTCGTCCTGACTTTGATATTAGTAATTAAACATCTTACCTTACTCAAAATATTTTATCTTTTATTATTTTCAATTAACTTGCTTTGCTTTTGAAGTGAATTTGGAGTGTCTTTTGAAACAAAAATTTTTCAATTTAAATTTTTTTATTTTTATAATTACTTTTTAAAATTATTTCTTATTTTTTTCCCATACAATTACTTTACTTTTCAATTATTTCTACACAATTAGTCATAAACTAACCTATTGATTTTAATTTTATTTTTTTTACCCTTCAATTACATCATATTATTTTCTAACATTCCAAAATCATTTTACAAAAACTTTTTATTAAAAGTTTATCACTTTCCCAATATACCCTTCAACTCTATAATTGGCTGTGAGTCGGAACTCAGAACTAGCATATAGTTTTCAATTCTGACGCGGTCAGCGGATACAAGAATCGCATGACAGTCCAGGTTTTAATTTATTTGTTTATGTATTCATCCCTTTATCTATTTTAAGTACGATTCTATCTGGTATTTTCTTTTTTCTATTTTTTGATATATTCTTTTTTCTATTTTGAAATGATTCTATTTCAGATTTTCTTTTCTTTTCTTTTCGTTTTTTTTGTTTGTTTTTGTTTTCGTGTTTTTTTTTTTTTTTTTTGGGAAACGATTCTTTCTGAGATCCCAAAGGTGTTTGGTGACGACGAAAAATAAACAAGTACAGCGGAAATACTGACTAATAATTAAACAGCGATCTAGACAAGCAATAAAATGGCCAGGAAATGCAACAGAAATATAGATAATAAATTAATATAGCATTTACCTATGCCTTGCACTTCTGATATTTGAAATTTTTTTAATTGTCCCATTAGTACCTGTTTGGTAACACGAGGAAGAAATGTAATCCATGAGAATGGAAAAGTCGAAATAATTGATTACTCAACCATCTTATTTTTTAAAAATTTTATCTTAATATTTCAATCATTTTCTCGTATTTTTCATATCAACATTATATTCTTTTATATTCATATCATTCAACTTTCTTAAGTTTTTTTAATATTTTTTTACATTTTAAACCTTTTAACTTAATGTATTTACATTTTAAACCTTGAAGTTTTTTCGTTTACATTTTAAACCTTGAAAATTTTGATTCCTTTATATTTTAAATCCTGACTCATAACGATAGTAAAAGTTGACATTAATTCATGCAAAATAACATAAATATCCTTCACTATTTTAATCTAAAAGTTTTCAATTTAAAATTTTTACTTTCTATAATTGTTTTATTTTTTAATCGTTTTTTCACATTTTTTTTATACAATTCCCTACTTTTTAATCATTTATGCACAACTAACCATGCAATTAAATTATCTATTTTAACTTTATTCTCTTTATTCTTCATCATTACTTTTATCATATAATATCATTCTCTTTAAATTCAAAAACTTTTATATCAAAAGTTTTTTATCTAAAAGTTTTATCTCTTCTCAAACATTTGTAAAAAAATATTAGAAGATATTAACGTCATTTTGCACAAATTAACAGTAATTTTTTACACAGTTAGGAGTTAAGATTTAAAATGTAAAGAATCAAAGTGTTAAAGGTTGTATTTAAAATACAAATATACACAGGTAAAAAGTTTAAAATACCAAAAACCCGTTTTTTGTTCTTAAATGATTACTCACAAGTATTTGATGTCAAGCGTATATGAGGCCCGAAGCAGCGGACATGTTCATGTGTGCCTATTTTTATTTTTAGAATATGTAACTTCAAGCATAAAAATTTTAGATATGCAATTTTTTATTTTTAAAATTTTAAAAAATATTTCTAAACATTTTAAAATGAAAAATTGCATGCGTTAGTAGTGTGTTTTAGAACTTCATAAATTATATTAAAATTGCATATCTAAAAATTTTATGTTTTGACCCACATACATATTCCAATAAAATAAAAACAAAAATGTCCCATTTCTTCTATTTTTTAAAGTTATGTATTAGTATTTTATACGTTTTATAATCATTCTCAAAAACAAAAATTCTAATCCTTTTGATTTTTACAAAATAATATAAATTAATGCTCGTGCTATTAATGTATGAGAATAACGACATGCTGAAAGTTTTATTTAGTGACTATTAGGAAAGCAATAAAAAAGTGTACAACAATTATTTATGCGTAATAAATAACAGCAGCTTAGATAGGCATAAAAATTCGCATGAGGTGAGAACTGTATTTTTGGTGTTATTGTTGTTGTTGCTGTGCGGTAGCTAGAGGTGTTAATGGATCGGGTTGGACGGGTTAGCCTAATCTTAATCCTAATCATATTTTTCAAACTCAATCCGTTTATTAATCCATTTAAAAAATCTTAACCCTAACCTATTTACAACTCATTTAATAAACGGATCGGTAGGTTAATAACAAGTTATATATCAAATAACCTGAAAGTCTAAACTCTAGTAGATGATAATCTCGCAGTGAAAGATGAGAGAGTGGTTTCGGCGTAAAGGAAATAGAAATAGGCAGTAATGGAAAAATAGAATTAAGGCAGTAGTGGAAAAATGAAAATTAGGTTACTTGAAGAAGACTTTAGGGATGGAAAATAGCCAAGGGGTTTACACACACAAATATATATAACTTTAATGAGTTAAGTAGATTAAATGAGTTGAACGAATTAAACAGGTTAATAAATTATACGAGTTAAATGAGTTACCAAACAGGTTGACAAGTTATAAAATCTCAACCCTAATCAATTTATTTAATTAAATGGTTAAACGAGTTGGCGGATCATAACTCGTTTATTCAAAAACTCTAACCTAAACACATTTATAAACAGATTGAACGAATGGATTGATGGGTTGACCATGACCATTAACAACCTCAGCGGTAACTTATTTTGGATGTGCTTGTGACGGCGGGAAGGGAGGAAAGGAAATGAGGTGTAAAATTTAACACTTAACTGACCAGCATTTCTATTTTTTATTTTAATCATTTCTTAAAATTTTTAATTATTTTATTATATATTTTTGTACAACTATCTTATTTATTTTTTCTTTTTTCCATTTTACCTTTACCTCTACCATATCCATTTCCTTCTTATTTCTTTTACTTGCGTTCTTTTCTTGACAAACACATGCTTGGAGAAATGCTCGTACGGGAGCCAATTCCACGTCTGTCAACGGAAACCATCCGGAAATTTTTATTTTTATTTAAAAATCCTACCATACAGCTTGATCAAAAATATAATTTAGGCTGTTTATAATGGAAATCAAAAAAATCAGATACTGGTGTAATTTTAAATAAACAAAAAGCATAGCATATGGCAATGATACTAAATATTTCTGTCAATATAAAAGGCGTCTTTAGATTCATCTACATAAACCACATGCATATAATAATTCAAATTATATAAATATTGTTGTATATATTATTTATAACCTAAAAACACATATTCTGTTAATATTCTTTTATAATTATTTTTTAGTTACCACCAATTGATTTCTATGATTTTTTCTATAAACTCTAAAATTGTGTGTAAAATAATGGCGAAAATTTTGAAATAAAATCAAAATAATAATTTTTTTGGTTGGAACCCATTCAGGCAGGAATCAGTTCCCACTCAAGCTGTTCTGTCCTCATTTATCCGATCCAAATATAGAAAGGAGATTATTTCCCTGCAGATTATTTAAATAGATATTATAGATAAAAAAACTCTTATAAATCTCTAATCTTTCTTAATTTATAATTTTCCATATTTAAAGACTTGCTCCCATGAGTTAAAACTGAGTTTACGTGTTGCAATATGTATATAAAATGAAATGTTTTAAAATTAAAATGTGAAATTTACAGAAGAAGAAAGTGCGACGATGATTATAAAATTATTAATTAAAAGGTGAGACAATTAGTGACAAATATTAAAGGGTTAATACAGAAAATAAATGATACAGACTTTTAATATAGATATTATGATTTTTATTAATCGAGACCTTACGATCTAGATAATTACAAAAAAAAATTCATTGAGTTTTAAAATGTAACTATCCGCCAGCATTATCTCCTTTCCTTTTTTGGTGTGTGAATGAAGGCTAAAACTGATTCAACCACTTGCATATCCAAAAATTGATTATTGGCTCGCATTTAATATTAGAGTTTATTTTTTAAAGTTTTCAAGCTTAGTGCTCGAAATAGTTAAAAAAAACTTTTAATAATTCTTTCTTTATACTTTTCGATATAAAATTACATAAATTGGCATTTTAAGTATCTAAGCATCGGAATTCAAAAAATTTATCTAACTATCATATATTTCTATTATTTTATCTGTGTTCCAATCTTTTTCATATTTTTATATAATTATCATGTCTGTTTTAATTTTATTTTTATCTACGTATTAGATCTCTTTCTTACTTTTTAAACAATTTTTAATTTTAAATTTCCTCTTTACTTTTGCAAAATGACCTTTAGAGAAATTTTGCGGTATACTTCGACTTAATGGTTAATTTGCAATTTGCCAAAAGCCCTCGAATCGACGGCGTTTTTTGTTCCATAGCTGAACTTAATTCGTGGAATCGACGGAGAAGGCACGACGCGCGTGATGGCGGTGCTGAAGCTGGAATGGAAAAGTCGCGTGCGACGCCCCGGAGGAGATCTAGGTACATCGCATGAATTGTACGGGAGATCTGCCCAAAGAATTTTCCAACATACAAGTTCTAACCATTTATAAATCAAGAACCTTATGATGATAAACCTTTCAATCCTGATAAACGGTTTGGATCGTCTAGAGATGGTCCGAATGGGAATGCCAAAATCTGGAGCAGCGGGACATGGCGTTGTAGTCTAAGGAAATCTCTTATACACGGCGGACTACACAAATCAAATGATCCCACTCCATTCGTCTTTCCAAAGGGAAATATTAGATCAATCAAACCCGTTAAATTAATAAAATATTTTGATATTACATTAAAATAGATTCAACAATCCAAAATTTAACAATATTAATTCGTTACGAAAATTAAAGTTAAGGCAATCAGATTTCATTTATA
>JAXCLR010000050.1:20995406-21008848 GCA_035584095.1 Annona squamosa | reverse complement strand
GTAATCAGATTTCATTTATAATAGAGATATTTTAATATTTTAATATTTTATTAATTATATCCAATTAATGTTTAAAGCTTATGATGTGTGCAACGCCTCGGCGAGATGTGTGTCAAGGATTCTGTGCACCGAATTCTACTCAACTACGCAGGGTTCCTTTTTCGGAAAAGAAAAACGCGTGGGGGTATTATGGGCATTTGATAAAATGGAAAGGGGTAGTATTGGATTGGCGGAAACTACAACACCCTCGGAAATGCTTCCGGTTTTGTATTTGGAATCTCGTCTCTCTTCACCAATTCGCCCTCTGAAAGGCTTCCTCTCCTTTGCTCTTATCTAGGGTTAGGGTTTCTGGGGCGTTTTCTGCTTCGAATATGGTGCAGAAATCTGCCTCTTTCCTCGAGAAATCTTTATTCTGTGTCCTTGAAGTCCCCAACCCTTGCATGGCTTGAATTGGGAGTTCTTTTTGGGTACTTCTCTTAGCCTTCCTCTTTCTTCCTTTTTCTTTGCATTTCTGTATCTTTTGGATGTTGGATTGCGATGTTTTTGGACTAAGATTAGAATTGAGGTTGAAATTCGTCGAGTTCTGTTCTTGTTTCTACATTGTTGTGAGTTTTTTTGAGTTCTCGAGGTTTCTTCCTGTTTGTTAATCCCCTAAAGATGCCGCTGCTAAGTTAAAAGGCGGAATTTTCTGTAGTTAGTTCAATTAAGATATCGTTTCCTTGTGTTACTGTAAATACCTGGAAATTTGAGGTTTTTCAATTCGTTTCTAATCCAAAGACATATTTTATAAAGATATCTTACTTGCTTTTGCAATTCTCGGGGTTGGGGAATGGGGTTAGTTGGTAGCGTAGGAATTTCTCTCTTCTCCCCTTTTCTGTTTGGTTATGCTTCTTCCATTCTTTTGATTTGATATATTTCATTTAGTTCAGGTAAATTTGTGCAGATTTTGGCTGATTATTTTTTTTAATAATGTGCTAAATTCTGATTAGTTTTCCCATTCATTGCGCTGAATACTGAACATCTGTCTTTGAGAGTTGATTTTGGCCTCATATTTGGACTAAATTAATTTTGAAGTGCATAGCATTGCCCACTTCGGTAAGCACCATTTCATTTCCTTTTGCTACGATTTTCTTTTGTTAGACTGCTGAGTCTTTTTTTTTTTTCTGTTATTAATATTTTTGATATGGTTTTTTAATATTTTCTTGAGGATATCTGTTGTCATGCGTTTATATTTTATATTATTTATTATATTTTTCGTCTTGAATTTTTTGCATTTTCTTTCCGACTTCTCTATCTTTTTGAGTTAAAGGAGCATGAAATACAAGTTCTTTTTTTTTTTTTCCCTTAACTTTTGTTTTTGCTATGTTTCTGAATTAGGATTTTCTGGTGTTATTTTCTAGTTAACTTATGGAATTCATGAACAAATGTTTTTCAATTTAGAATTTCTTTGCGACCAGTTCAATTTTTTGAGGAAAGTACTGTATTTTATCAGTCGCTTCTGAGGCTTTTTGTTTGATCGGGTATAAAGTGGATTTTTTTCTGGTTGCCCAAGTCCATTTCATTATTTTCTTTATCAGCGATAGGTTAATGGGGATATTTTCCTTAGCAAAAATTTACTCTGAGATTCTTTCAATTGTCACAATTCTGGTCTGGGATTAATTTTTTTCTGTTTTCAATTGCCTTTTGAGATCAGTGAATTGCATTCAAGGTTCATCCAAGAGAAATTTGTTACTGATGTTTGAGATTGTTTCTCAATTTCTCCTTTCTTTCCCTTGTGTGTTTTCTGATTGTCTGATCTTGTTATAGAATTGGTGAAGTCCTGAATTTTCAATTGTTGGCTTTTAGGCTGAGTTCTTTATTAGACGAGGGATCTCTTGTCTGGGGTTGGAGTGGTCAATTCACTCTTAACTTTAATGTCTGTGAATGCCCTGTTGGTTGTGTATGAGTACCGATCATGTGAAGTCTCCAGTGGGAACTGTTTTAAAGAGCTCTGAAGACAGTTGGGCAACACTTTGATAATCAAAATCTTCTATCAATTATTGAGTTAGATTGTTTACTATGAATTCTGGATGAACAAGAGAGAAGGAAAAAAAGAAGCTTTTTTGTGGCACTGGGAATGCTTTTGTGGACGTATAATTGGTTCTAATATCTATATCCTCTCTACCAAGCAGGGTTGGCAGTGCCAGTATGGAAAGGTACAATGGTTCGGAACATAGAACTGCAGAAATATACATGGTATTCGTCATTGCTTTTGCATCATTACTCTTTCAAGATCTTTTCTATTGACTGCTATTATTGAGTTCAATTAAAAATTCCAGCTCCCAACATCCAAAAGTAAATAAATAAAAATTCCAGCTCCTATTCATAAGTTCTGGATCTTTCTGATGGGGAATATTGGATATATATATGTGTGTGTGTGTGTGCGTGCGTGCGTGCTTGTTAATCTTAAAGATATGTGTCGTATGCGTTAATGCATATAGACTGGACTGATAATTTAAGAAGTCGATCAAGCTAAGCCTGTTTTAAATATTTATCATCAATATCATCAATCACTTTTCGTGAAGGTGAATAATAATTAAAAATCCATGAAATCCATTGCCATTTTGGAAATCTTACTTGGCTTTAAAAACTATTTAGAAATCATGACATGTTAATGCCAAAAAACAGAAAAAAAAATCTTCCGAATCATTATGATAATCTTTAGATACTAGATATATGAAGTTTGCTGTATTTTGTTTCAGATTCCGGGTGCTAATTCAAACTCAAGTTTAGCAGCAACTCCCCCACTTGAAGAAATTAGTGTCATGGACAATGAAATGGCATCCGAGTTCATTGTTGACCAGGGCCCATACTATCCTGCTGCTGCCAATTATTATGGGTATTATTGTACAGGTATTTTTCAAAATTTGTCTCTATTTTGGATTTCTACCTCCCTGCTATATCTTTAGCTGATCCATGCATGTGTTTGGCTGCTTCTAGGATTTGAATCACCCGGGGAATGGGATGACCACCATAGGTTTTTTGGATTAGATGGTCCAGATCTCAATTACACGGTAAGTTTTTAATCTATGTTATTGCTGCAATTACTTGTGCATCATCTGGGCTTTTCGTGAATCAATTAACCATTTACAATTTATTGCAGGGTGTGCAAACAGAAAATTTGCCTTATGTATATTATACACCTAGTTATGGGTATGCACAGTCTCCTTACAATCCTTACAATCCTTACATTCCTGGTGCTGTTGTTGGAGTTGATGGTCAACTTGTAGGAACCCAGCAGTATTACACCGGTCCCAGTTACCAGCACCCAGTTTCTTCTCCAGCTTATTTTCCCTTCATTGTTCAGTCCTCCCCAGATGTAATGCCAAGTACTCTTGAACCTACCATGGTAAATCTGGGGGCGTCAAGTGCAAACAGAACTGATGGTACGGGTTTTAAGCATGCTCCACCACCAGCTTCAATGGGATTGATGTCACCTCCTGCAGCTGCTTCCGGAGATGTGAGAACTGATTCCTCACAGTTTACCCAGCAAATGCCTCATCCCATTAAGATATCTGAAGGATCTCAAGCTGGTATGGGTCCAAGTAAGCTGTCTGCATCACATGGTTCAAATGCTTCCAGCACTGTCCCAAATTTGGCTTCTCCAAATGTTGCCCAGGTATCTCTTTTTAAATCTCTGGTTGTAAAAGTAAAGTAAAATGGCCTCTTAAAGTTCTGAATCTCAGTGAAAAATTGTTCCTTTGGTATCTTGAGGTCAGCATTGGTGCAGATAAACTCTTTTAGTTCCATAGTACCTTTGTTATCCTTGGGTAATTGAATGCTTTGATTTTGATTAATTTCTCCAAAGCATATACTCGAATGCTGTTACTTATTTGTGTAATGGTACATGCAGGGTAGAAGTGCTTCCAGTTTGGTTCAGGCTGTGAATCCCTCATCATTTGGACGAGTTTCAAGTATCCGTGCTCCATTAAAAGTGACTCTGCCATCAGGCAGTGGAATCACAGAATTTGGGCCCAATGCTCAGGGATGGGCTACAGTAGATAAGCTTAGACCTAGAGTGCAACTTAATGGAGTAATGAGCAGTGGAAATGGAAGCCCTGATGTGTTGGGAGAGCAGAATCGTGGACCTAGAACGAATAGGTCAAAAAATCCGTGGACATCATCAATTTCCGTCAAATCGTATACAACAAAGGCTGGCACCAGTAATGCTCAAGGAAATATTGTTATTTATGCAGATCAGTACAACAGGGAGGATTTCCCACTAAACCATCCAAATGCTAAGTTCTTTGTTATCAAATCATACAGTGAGGATGATGTGCATAAGAGCATAAAATATAATGTATGGTCAAGCACACCAAGTGGGAACAAGCGTCTGGACAGTGCATATGAAGAGGCCCAGAGAATATCCGGGGGAAGGCCAGGGACCTGTCCTGTCTTTCTGTTCTTCTCCGTGAGTACAACTTCCACATTTTCTATCCTTTATAATAAGCTTGCTCTTTCTTCTTTCTGGTCTGAAGTTCTGCCAGTACAGGTCAATGCAAGTGGACAGTTTTGTGGGGTTGCTGAGATGATCGGGCCTGTGGACTTCCAGAAGGACATGGACTTTTGGCAGCAAGATAAATGGACTGGTAGCTTCCCTGTCAAGTGGCATGTAATAAAAGATGTGCCAAATGCCAATTTTCGGCACATAATATTGGAGAACAATGAAAATAAACCAGTGACGAATAGCAGGGATACGCAAGAGGTTAGTGTTTTTACAAGACCTAGATAACCTTCATGTGCTCACATGCGTCTTAGCGGCAGGCCATGTTCCAGTAGTGTTCATGAATAAAGATACTCAGAAGCATGCAATGCCTCCTAATAATTTAGAATTTTGAGTCAATTACAGAGTAATACCTTCATATAGGCTTTTAGTTCCTTGGGTTTTAACTTATTTAATGATCCTTGATTCTTTCTTGCAGGTAAGATATATGGAAGGAATGGGGATGCTGAACATATTCAAAAACTACTCACAGAAGATGTCCATACTTGATGACTTCATGTATTATGAAGATCGTCAGAAGCTCATGCAGGCAGAGAAGTCCCGGCTGCTTGGTAAAACCTATGACACATCATTCTTTTTGCCATCAATGGTTCCAACCAACTTACCAAACTTCCCTGCCAACCAAGCTATGAAGGCAGATGAGAAACCCACACGGGCCATTGATATGAGCAGCTCTGGGAAGGGTTCCCTCATTCATGAGAAGATACCTATTGAGAAGTTTTCCCAACGTGATGAGAAGGTTGTCATGGGGAAGATAGCTGTTACCAATGTGAAAGCTATACAAGGAAATCTGTCCCCTAGTGAGGAAAATGTTGTCTCAGGAAATACAAACCCGAGTAATGACTATGTCGCCTCTGGCAAGACTGGCTTTGGTGATGAGAAGGTTAGCTCTGGACAAACACATTCTACCAATGAGAAAGTTTTCTTAGGTAAGAGTGACATTAAAGTTGCTGCTGGAAAACCAGTTGCAAGTGCAGAGAAGGCCGTTTCGAAGTTTGACACCATTAATTCATCAAATCCTTGTCAGGATTCCAAAGATGAATTGGTGGATGGTGTGAATGATACCTTGAGAATTGGCTCACTCTCTTTGGATTCTAAGGATGTCAAGGAAGGTAACACTAACAATGACATGGGACTTGTGGTTAGTACTGCCCCTATTGATGTTGTCACTGTTGGTTCGGTGCCCATCAAGGTCAATGGTTATGGTGAATCTTCTTCCGGACTTCTAACAGTGGGTTCTATTTCGATCGACCCAAGAGCAGTAAAGATTAATAAGCCGGCCATGGCAGCAAGCAATGTTCGTGGAATCTGAGCTGCATTTGAGGAGATGTGAAATGTATTGTGGTTCTGTGGATCTGAATTACAAGGAAACAAGGTTGCTGTGTGCTTTGGCCCCACTAAACGATTCTACCGTTTCGTTCTAAGATGACCCAATTGTACCATACTTCAATCTCTAGGTCATATTTTTAGGCTGTCGGAATGGGCTTTATAGAGTTATTTTGATTTTTAATTGCTCTTTTTTTTTTTTTTATAATTTATTTCTGTGGCAGATGGAACTGCCTGTTGGTGGGTAGCGTTTTGCTATTAGCTTGTTTGGTGTCTACCATTCAGCATGGTGTTGATTCTTTATTTTGATGCTGACATTTGCTTGCAAGTTCACAGGTTGTAGTTTTTCTTTTTCTTTTTCAACTATAGAATCAAATACAGACACAATTTCTTTTCAATGGGTCCGTCCTTGTCATTGATTTTTTTTTTTTTTTTTTTTTTTTTACCCCTCCGTTCTCCCCATCAGACCTTCATTTCTATCAGCTACAGACTGATTTTGGTGTTGATAGCAAATGGTAGGGTTCTCTCTGATTGCTTTTTCCTGTGTGAGGGTAGCAGTGCTCCGTGCTGTCTTTAGGGCTGCTTGTATTTTTGCGTGGACAGCGATCGGTAATCCGTCGATTTTGGTTGGTGGTGGACGGTGACTTCTCTTTTGGCTACAAGTTCGTGTGGCGGCAGCCTCCCTTTATCCCTTGTTCCCGTCAGGGGTATGGTGCACTCCACCTTTATTAAATTGTCTAGATGGTTATACCATACGAGAATTATTCAGTTATGGCCTTCTCCTTTTCTCCCTATTTATCCTACTAGTCTTCCCAGTTTGCCAATGCGCGTGGATGAGTGCATTCAATGCACCTGGTGTACTACGCCTTTTTTTTTAAAATACTTTTTTATATATATATTTATTTGGGCCCGAGCGTGTTGTTTACGGAGATGTAGTTTTTATATTTTATTGTTGTTTTAAAATATTTTATTTCGGATTTTAAAAATAAAAAGTCATTCTCATGTGCTTTCATGTGCGTCAAGGCATGATGTAATTTTATTTTTAAAATTTCAAATAGAATATTTAAAAATAAGTAAAGGGTAGAAACTACATATATGGTTCCATAAAGAAAAAAACATTAATATATATGGAAAAGAGTATGCTTAGGCTTACATATGAAAATGAAAAAATAAAACAACAAAATGAAATGGTGTTGTGTTGGGTGTGCTGAAATCGTAGTGCATCGGGTGCACATTTATGTCAAATTTTTAGTATGTTACCTTTATAATTGAAAATTTTAGTTGTTATTTTGTTGTCATATCAATTATATCTGATTTTTGGGACATTTTAAAATACATGAATTTAGTTATTAATTGGTCCTAGTTTAATGCTACAAATGGTTTCTTTAAAAAAAATTAGTAGTTCTTTTGGGTTAATCTCCGATATATCCATTACATGAAAATTTTCTTTATACCTATTAAATTTGCCATTAATTTAAAATATATACGTCAATACATTTCTTCTGTTGCCGGCTGATTATCTAGGCCACCATTTATGACCAGTCATAAAATCGTTTTTTTTTTTTTTTGTAAGATGGTTTATCTAGGTGTATATTATCTAAGTTTTACCAATGTTAAAAATATGTATATATTTATTTTGTATTTTTTAAAGATTTATTTTGTTATTGTAAGTACAAAGATATTGTGGTTATTTTTGTAAGGGTCAAAATGACTGTAATACCCTGTGTTTAAATATAAAACATATATCTGAAAAATTAGTAAATTTTGGTTTATGGTTAATATATACTTAGATTAACTATTTTATTAAAAAATTTCAAAAACACAACAAAGATCGGTGTAAGATGACCCTATCTGGCTATCTCAGACCGAGAAGATCGGGACACGTGTGTTAGCATCCTTTAATAATTTTAAAATCCAAAACTTCCCCTCACCAACACTCCATCTGCCCAGAATCCCCGACTCCGTCGGAAACCGATTGACCACGATCTGGTCGACGGAGGCTTCTTGCTACGGGCAGCAACTTAACCCCGGATTCTTTAATACAAGTTCATCCTCCCTAATATTGAAGCTATTTTGTCGATTTATCCTGCTGTCGGTGGTGGCGGTCGTTTTCGTATCTGGCTGTTGTCCCAATTTCTCCAACCGTTAGACACTGCTATTTCATTCTAAAGATTATCGCCGCATATGCAGATTGGGTCTTCTCCGTCCTCTTCTGGCTCTAGCGGTGAGATTTGAGTTTTTTCATCTCTCGACAGAGATTTCATCGCCGACTTGTTTTACACCTCTTGCGCTTCAAAGGCAGGAAACGATGTTAAATTTGAGATTGGCAAATCTGTGTTGACCGGCCTCGTCCCTCAGTACAACAGCTCCAGAGACCGTAGTTGAAGACGGTGTCGATGGTGACGTGCAATACTCCTGGTTTCAGCATCGCTGATTTTTGTTGACTGATGTGGGTATCAACTTTTCAGGCGATTTTTTTTGCGCAAGTTTGGGCTTGGGACGAACAAGGCCCGCCGTCGTTAAACCTTAGTTGGATTTTGCTGGTGGCATCCAAAGATATGCGAAATCTGGATAGTTGATGATTTTAATTGAATCTTAGAAAGTGGGGGATGACAATTTCAAGCAAACCTTGTCAAAATTTGCTAGTGGCATGAAATAGATATGCTAGATTTGGGCGGTCAACGATTTCAAGCAAATCTTGGTCGGATTTTACTGGTAACAAATGCCAGGAATTATCGAAAGATTAAAATATCAGCGAAACTGACTTGTAGTGAGAATTATGATAGTTTCCACCGATTTCAGCGGTCATGGTTTCCATGGCCGCCACATCCTCATTTCTCCGCCGCTCTTTTCTACCAGGCGCATATAATTATTTATTTTTATTTTTTTAAAATTTTTTTTATAAACTTATTAGCTCAAGGGTATTTAAATTTTAGATAAATTTTTATCATTTTTGGAATATTTTAAATATTTATTTTTATTTTTGAAAATCAAAATACTATTGATTTTCAAAAATTAAAAATAAATAGTTAAAAATTTCTAAAAATGATAAAAATTAATACATACATTAAATACATTTGCACTGACAAGTTTATAAAAAAAAAAATTTTATTTAAAAAAAATAGTTACATACGCTCGGCAGCACATACAACGGAAGTCCGTACCTGCACCCATCTTTCACCGACGCTCCCTGCCAAAATTAATCCTGGAGGGAAGATGGGCCGCCGCCGTTCGCAGGCCACAAGGGACGATATAGGCATTTCAGACAAATGGCCAAAATCAATTCCATAGCTGGATTGACGGAACAAGTATGTTTGAAATATATGGCAAATTCATTGGTATAAATGGAAATTTGAAAGGGTATATTTAAAATTAAAGAATTTTTTTAAATCCATAATATTTTTCTATAAATTTTATTATTCTGGTAAAGTTTTAAAATTTTTTTTATACATATAATATTTTATCCTAAATTCTTATTATACTCACGCACGTAAAGCTATAATAACTAATTCATTAATAAGACAATGTTGCCTTTTTATAATTTCTTAATTGAAATAATTCAACTTTAATATAATTTAACTAATGTTGATAAGTCATTAATTTGTGGTCTCTCGTGATTCAAATATCATATTAAGGTTAAATTATTTCGATTACAAAAATTTGAAAAGGGAAAATAGTTTTTTAATAAGATCGATAATGGTTGTTTTAATTGCATAGATATGATAAAAATTTAGGATAGAAGTATAAGAGGAATTTTTGAAATGTCACGGGTATATTAAAAATTAGAGGTAAATATTTTAGGTATAAAAAAAATTCACTAAAATTAATCATTACTTATAATTCCAAAGGCATATAAATTTTTAAGTAAAGACTTCAAGAGTGGTGCAAACTCATTTTTGACCTAGACCATGAAATAAATCTCTAATTATAATCTAATTGGCCATGGTTTAACATAATTTGTTCTAGGGGTTTTGCATTTTGTTCTTTCTAACTATGCATATTTTCTTTTTAGTCAACAAGTTTTATGTATTTGCTTTTTAGACCCTCTAACTTCGCCTTATTTGAATTTTGGTTCCTACCGTTATGACGTGTCATTTAGTGTATATACGAGTTGACTTATGGGCATGAATCGACTTATATATATATATTTAATGGCAAATGATTCTTATACTATGATAGACGAAAGGATTTTTTTTTGTATTTTGATCCATTTGACTATGCGTATTTGCTTTTAGCCCACAAGTTTTATGTATTTGCTTTTTAGACCCTTTAAGTTTCCCTAATTGCATTTTAGTTCTTGCCATTAATGACGTGCCATTAAGTGTATACACAAGTCAACTCATGCTTATGAGTTGACTCAAATATATAGTTAATGGTAGGGTTATGAGTTGACTCATATATACCCTTAACGACACGTCATTAACGACAAAGGCTAAAATGCAATTAGGGAATCTTAAAGGGTCTAAAAAGCAAATACATAAAACTCGTGGGCTGAAAGAAAATACGCATAGTTAGATGGATCAAAATACAAACAAAATCTTTTTGTCTGTCATAGTATAAGAATCATTTTAATCGTACTCTTCGGCCGATTATATCTATATATATTAAGAATATGATGACTTACAATTTATCTATAGAATTATGATATTTTAAACGGATTACATGTTGACTATATAATTTTGAAATTAATATATAGAATAAACAGTTTTTGTTAGATCCCTTGTATGACTTTCATAAAGTACAAAATAATTTAATAAATAATTTAAAATGTACATATAAGAAAATCCCATCTATCAGAAGAATTAACTAAAAGACAATATAAGATTACCGTAGTTTAGATCTTCTTATCCTACTTCCATTTACAACCATTCAATAAAATGATATAAACATGAAACAAAAAGCTAATTCAATCACTCCTTGAATGCAAGAATTAATAAGTTCAATTTCGTTATTTAGGAAAAGTATTACTTGTTATATAATAGAATCTAAAAATATCGTCATAATTGAAATTAGGGATAAAATATATAATCATGTATACCATTTCTATACATATGCGATAATGTATATAAGAGTTATCATACTATATAATGGTTTGTTTCTTAGATAAGTAACAACCTCATGTATTTTACATCTTTTTTATTTTTCTTTATTTTTTGTTGGCTAATTATATTTAAATCATTATCAAGTTCTATTATTTTTTATCCTTTTATATATTTTAAATAGAACTTTAAGGGTGTGTTTGAGAATGTATAAAATTTTTAATTTATTATAAAACTTTTGATTTATAGTTTTGGAGAGAAAAAGTTATCAAATGATGCGATATGATAGAGATAATGATGAGGAGTAAAGAAGATAAGGTTAAAATAAATATGTTAATTGTGCGGGTAGTTATATATAAATGATTGAAAAGTAGAAATAGTTGTATAGGAAAATGTGAAAAAATAATTAAAAAATATAATAGTTGTGGAGATTGAAAAGTTTTAAATTTAAAAGCTTTAACTTAACATTTTCTGCACATTGCCAAATACACCTTAAAAGGTAAAAATTTTCACATTTTTCATTTAGGAGAGTGATATGAGTGAAATTTTTTTTGTTTTTTAAAATTTTGTGTAAAATATATAAAAGAATCTAGAAACAAAAGGAAAAGTTCCTCTTATATTATCAACATTTGTCTACAATTCTTATTATATCTATATAACAATTCAAAAATTCATTTTATACTCATAATATTTTATTCTAAATTTTTATCATACTTATGTAGTTTAAACAACAGTTAACTATCCCATTGAAAAGACGATTGTACTCTTCTTTAGGTTCTTAATTGAAACAATTCAACTCCATTATGATTCAATTAATGTTGATAAACCATTAATTTGCGATGTCATGTGATCCAAAAATCATATTATGGCTACATCATTTCAAATAGGAAAAATGTAAAGAGACAAAACCATCTTTACAATGGAGTAGTTAACATTTGTTTTGACTGCATAAATATGATAATAATTTAGGGTAAAATGTTATAAATATAAAAAGAAATTTTCTAATATTATGGGTATATTAGAAAGAAAAATAATTCTATTAGTCTAGGTAAACAAAAGTCTCGCTTAGTTCATTTCAAATTACCCCTACAATTCTTAGCGAAACGAAGCGTTCAACGAAGGAAATGGAGGGGATTAGACGAAGACTGCGCTTTGAATGCTGTTTTGCGGTGGACTCGGCTAGTAGATGTGGGGGTCTTGCACTTCTATGGAATAATGATCAGCCGGCGAACATTCTCAATTTCTCTAACAGCCACATTCATGCCGATTTTTTGGGGTGGACATTTACAGGATTCTATGGACACCCGGAAACGCACAACCGTCACCATAGTTGGAATTTCCTGGAGCTGCTTAGTGGGGGCCCAACTATGAGGTGGCTTGCAATGGGGGACTTTAATGAAGTCACGGGCCCTTCCGAATACCTCAGTCAGAAGATGCGACCGCAGTCTCAGATGGACCTTTTCTGCAACGCACTGGACAGATGCAATTTGATGGATTTGAGGTTTGCTGGCCGTCCTATGACATGGTCCAATAACCGATGCAGACCTCATCGTGTGGAAGCACGGCTGGATAGGGGGATCGCCACGCCACAGTGGGTGTCGCTTCATCCTTTTGCAAAACTACACCACCTATCTTCGGCCACCTCGGACCACTGTCCTATTTTGCTGATTTTGGATATGAAGCGACGGATGCATAAACCACCAAGCGAATTTCGTTATGAGCTTTATTGGGCTAGAGACAGGGAATCTCATGATATTGTTGATCATTCTTGGAGCTCGGTTCCTTTTGTGGGCGTTCCTCACTCAATTCTCCTGGGTCAGAAAATCATGGCATGTACTAGAGCGCTAACCAAGTGGAGCAGGAAACGTCGGGGTAATATCCGACAATCTATTCTTCGGAATCAAGCAATTTTGGACGCTCTCTTGACCCGATATCCATCGGACCAACGAGATGAGGAGATTCACAGAACAAAATTCAAAATTAATCGCTTGCTTCAGGATGAGGAACTATTATGGCGGCAACGCGCAAAAACACATTGGCTTCACGTGGGGGATAGAAACACGGCTTTCTTTCATCGTGTGGCATCCAACAGGAGGTGCGCAAACTCTATCGGGGAACTCCAAGATCTGAATGGGCAGTGGGTTTATGACCAAGATCAGATGCAAGACATGGCACTACATCATTTTAAGTCGGTGTTCTCCTCGTCGGGGCCTTCGGATGCCAACTGGATCCCGAGTCTGATTTCTCAGAGGTTATTTGATCAGCAAAGACAACAACTAACAAAGCCACTGTTTTTTCAGGAAGTGACGAAGGCTGTGAAGGATATGAGTCCAACCAAGGCCCCTGGTCCGGACGGAATGTCTGCGGGCTTCTATCAGAAACACTGGACCACGGTGGGTCAGGAAATTTTTTTATGGTGTAAAAGCTTCATGGATGAGAGAAACCCCGTGCACCAGACTTCACAATTGCAGCAGATGAACTCCACTACGCTAATTTTGATCCCAAAGCGGGTTGGAGCCCATTCTTTATCCCAT
>JAXCLR010000050.1:20982180-20994239 GCA_035584095.1 Annona squamosa | reverse complement strand
GCCAAACGCACCCTATATTTTCAAATATTTTGTTTTCTTAATTATGTGTTTTTTAATAATTAGTAAAATATTGAAACGTATAATGTTTAAATTTAGTATACATGTGTGCTTATGTTTGATAGATATATAAATTTTGAAAATTATCTTTTTGACCCGTATTTTTGACCCGAACAGGTCCGATACCGACTCGAATTTTGTCCTTGGACCTAGTAGAAAAAAAAAGGGTCAAACCAACCTTGTCCTGACCCGGTATAAAAATAAAGGTCAAACAAAATTTTTGAAAAGTAGGGTCAGGGTTAGGCAAACCCTGACCTGTCCCGACCCGCTCCGATTCCCACCCCTAGGTACTATAAAGAAAATAGAGAACTATATTAAAAATATAAAATAAATATATACACATCTCAAAAATTGGTAAAACTTCATTTACAGATAATACATATTTATGATAATAATTTCATTAAATGTTCTTAAAAATAAAATAGATGTTATTACCAGCCTAAGATTACAGTATAGACGATCAATGGCTTTGAAGGATTGAATTATAAAAACATGGGATTGCTTTACACGTCTTTTAAAAAAGGTGTCGTTTTAATTATTGTCCTCCGCTCGCATTCGGCGTTTTAATGCATTTGCGCAATACTATTTGCAAATAATCCAGGACCGCTTGATCGTCGGTGGAGATCGAAATACGCGGGTGCATAACTCGATGTTCGGGCGTGGGATTCGTCAGCATATTCGGTCCTATTATTCCTCGTTGAAGCCCCTTTTCTATTCGCGCAAGCAGCACAGGGGAGGGAAAAAAGGACTTTTTCCAAATATACACATTACATTCAATCATATTCTCAAATCTGCCCGCTACGTTTCAAAAATCTCAAAATATACCTACTACGTTTTGACAAATTTCCAAATACGCCCAAGCCGCCATTGACGTGTACGAACGGCGTTTTAAAGAAAGTAAATGACTAAGTTGCCCACAACCTAGGGCTAAATTGAAAAGTGGGAATTCACGTGTTTCCCAAATACATCCTTTTTGCATTTATCATTTTTTAAACAAACGGGAAAAAACATCAAAAATACCATAGCATAGACGGAAGAAAAAAAATATCATTTTGGGATTTAATTGATGGAAACATTATGCAATGGCTGACATAATTCATACCATTTATGATAGACTACTTTCGGGTCCAGTGGAATGGTATGAAAGAAAATACTATATCGCAAACTCTAAGATCCAACATCCAAAGTTGAGATTTAATAATAGCATAAAGGATATCAATTTGGGATACGCCCCAAATTATCAAAAAAATGAAACGAATACCTCAAATCGCCAGCCGTATGATGCATTGCTCCTTCCTCCTTCTAATCTCTCACGCTACTGCTCTCTTTAAGTGAAAAACGATTTAAGCTTTTATTATTCATGTCAGGGGCAATCTAGGCATTTCTAAAAAATTACTAGCCATTGCACAACACTTTTGTCAATTAACGTAACGGTCAGTAACGACTTGGGCATATTTGGAATTTTGTCAAAACATAGTGAGTATATTTTGAATTTTCAAAACGTAGTGGGCATATTTGGGAATATAGTCAAACATAATTGATATATTTGGGAAAAATCAAAAAAAAAGAGGGGGAAGAGTGAAAAAAGAAGAGGAGGGAAGAGAAAAGGAAAAAAGAAAGGGGAGATCTGCTGCCACTAGCCGCCAACGAGGAGGGGTAATGCTGACATTGTCGAACTGACATTGTAGATCGAGGAGCCAACGTCTTCATTGCCCTACATATGGTAAACCTAAACTCAACATTCTTCATGATTTCCTCAAATCACAAAACGTAGAACATGCATTCACATTAGAGTTTTGTGGATTTGGGCTTATTGAGGATAGATCTTGCTAGATGGAATGGTTATTAAAACTGATCAAAACCCTAGCCAAGGCATCGCACAAGAACAAGGGGTAGGCGTGGGGCTTTTGCTCAAATCTTGTTTCAGATATTTCTTAGGAGATTTTCATGAGGTTTAAGGCAGAATCCGTGTGGTATGAAGCTTGAAACTGAGATGGAGGAGAAGATAACCATGGCAGCTACGTGTAACAACGTGTAACAGGTCATCTCGCCCTGTACAAGGAGCGTAACTTTTGAGTTATGGATGGGAATGGTTTTAGATGAAGACCTTTGAGATCTTATGCCAAGAAATGCACCTATGGGTGTCAAAAGTTGTCGGTCATATACATACCCTAAAATAGCTATGTTAGTTCTATTAATAATTTTTGTATTATTTCTTACATAAATGTTGAAAATGGTCAGCTGCATGAAAGGGATGATTTGAATCATGGAGGTTAGGTTAACAAAAATTATTATGGCATTCAAAGGAAACCGAGTTAGAATCTTGATATCTAAATGCCCAATATTTAGCCTAAATGATGTTTGGTAGGAACTTCTATGGATAGTTATATGAGTATTGGATTGGGTTGGAAACGTTGAAATTATTAATTTAATGCTAAGCGAAAATAGTTATATGAGTATTGGATTGGGTTGGAAATGTTGAAACTATTAATTTAATGCTAAGCGAAAATCACATGGTAAGAAGCACATCCAAAAAAATTGTTTGGGGTTCGCAACGGTGATAAGAGATTCTAGAGGATGCTTCATCACAACCAGTGGTTGCAACCAAGTAGGTGTCTTGGATCCGTTGGTTATGGAAGCCACGACAATATAGCTGGGTGTCAAATGAGCTTAGGAAAGTAATCTTGGACGCATCCATATTCCTTTTGATTTTTTAGCTAACGAAAGGCCCATTCGATCTCCCATGCGGATATTGATTGAAAAAATCAAATCGGCTACATGTCATGATTAATCAGTGACCTTTTCATGTTATGCGTTTGGGCAACTCAGTATTTCATCTTCTTGCTGATTTTGTCTCGTAATTCCTCTTTTGATCTTGTGCGGTGGGTTAATCCTCGTACTTTCTTTAGGGAAAACTTTATATGGATTATTTTTTATCTCCGAAATATATCCGCAACTCTATTCCTCCTCCCTATGAATATCTCCATTTCAAGGGGTTGTTGGGTTAGCAGTTGTTTCTACTTTCTATAAAAAAAAAATGATTGTTACAATTTATTTAATAAATAAATATTTCATCAACAAAATTGGTTTAATAAATAAAAATAAAACACAAGACAATATAATTAAGTAATTTCCAAAGATTCCAAATTAACGCGATTCGCTAGTTCTTCAAATCTTGCTCCTACTGCAATGATTGGGCATGGGCCATTGAGGATGTCTGCAAGCGTGTGGTAAAACTAACACGCGCGGATCTGCATATCCTGATCGGCATATCCTTCGTTTCTTCGTCATTGCCGATACTCGCCTTCCCTAGTGCAGTTCAGTCTCGTTCGGGCGGAAAGAGCTAGAAATGAGGGAAAAAGAATCCCTTCCCCTATGCGGAGCATATCTCTTACTACTACTCTCGTTCTCCTCTTCCTTCCCGGTCACGCTTTCCCAATGTCGAAGATACCCTCGCATTTTCAACTTCGGCGACTCCAACTCCGACACGGGCGGTCTCCTCGCAGGCCTCGGCTTTCCTGTCAACCTCCCTAACGGCCGTTCCTTCTTCCGCCGCTCCACCGGCCGCTTGTGTGACGGCCGTTTGGTCATCGACTTCCTCTGTAAGCTCGCATTTCTGCATTTTGTTCAGTTTGGGCCTTTGCATTCAAATGACCAAACTACCCTCGACAGTCCTGTAAAGGTCATTATATGTTATGCGGTCCCTTGCACGTGTCAGCTTCCGTGCGACACGTGTGAAGTTGTTATTCGTATCTTTCACCAGCACGTGGGTGGCCCCTCCTCACGTGTGCAACTAGGAAGGCCAATTGCAGCGAGTTTTTGCATTACAGCAGCTCAAAATAAAATATTTTCATTTGTGACAACTATTTTTATATTTATTTATGCTAATATTTTACTTTTACGATAACTTCGTTGGTGTAATTTAGAAGAGATTAAACATAACTTTCGGTAGGGAACATTTTAAAAAATTATTGATATACATGCAAAAATAAAAATATATCGACATTACACTTTTTGCATGAAATTTTTTTCATAAGGGTTTCATAAGGGTGTGTATGGCATCGAGGAAAAAATTTTAATTTAAAACTGTTTACTTTGCATAACTACTATAGTTTTTAATTATTTTTTCATATCTTACTATATAACTACCTTATTTTTTTAATAATTTCTATACAATTACTCGACGACTAATTTATTTATTTTAGTTTTAGTTTCTTTACTCCTAGTTATTACCTCTGTTGTATCATATTATTTTATTTTAACCCAAAAACATTTATTTACATAAAAAATGTGTTATCTAAAAATTTTGTCACTTTCTAAACAAATCCTACAAGTTTTCATTCTATTATTACTTTATTTTAATTTACTTTTTTATATTCTTCTATAAAATTATCTTTATTTTCAATCATTTTTCTGAAATTACTCATATAACTAACTTATCGATTTTAAATTTTATTCGTTTTTCTCCTCATTATTACTTATACCATATCATATCTTTTTATACCATTTTAAAAAAATTTATTTTAAAATTTTTTCATCCAAAAATTTTATTACTTTCTCAGCACCGCCAATGTCAGCATCGCCCGTGCGGTGCAGTCGTTGTGTGAGTGAAACTGACAGTCTCGTCGATCACGACGTGTTGCACTGGATTCGGAAAGGAAGTAAGGAACATGCCGTATAGAAAGAAACGCCAGTCCGTGGACAGGGAATAATTTAGCATCTATTTTAAGTTACACAGGAACTTAAAACAATATTCTTGAATTGAATTGTATTTTCGTTTTCCAAACAGTTTTTCAATTTTTAAGATATTTTTTAATTTTCAATACAATTTTTCATATTTTCAATATAATTTTTTGTCATATTCAATGCATATTATTACATTTTTATACCAGATGTTTTATCCAAGAATCTTATATGGTTGAAGCAGGGCCTGAATTTAGGCTTTAGTGGGGTGAATAGTTGATACAAGGAAAATTATTCCCTCATTAGCGCTGATTATTATTTTTTATTATTCTCAGGTGAAAGTCTGAAAATGGAGCACCTGAGCCCATATCTCGAGTCTCTGGGTTCAAATTTTTCGAATGGAGCGAATTTTGCAATAGTTGGGTCCTCCACTCGGCCCACATTTGTACCCTTCAACTTGAACATTCAAGTACTTCAGTTTCTCCGGTTCAAAACTCGAGCCCTTGAAATCTCCAGAGGTATAAAGCCAAAAGCATAAATCAGACACCTTATGTGTATTTAATTACTAGTCTTATGCTGGAATTTTGTTTTTCACGCTTCACGTGTCCCAGGATCAAGTCATTTAATTGATGATGCTGGTTTCAGAAATGCACTGTATGCATTCGACATTGGGCAGAATGATCTCGCCAATGCCTTCGCTGCAAATTTGTCTTTTAGAGAAGTTGTTGGGAGGATCCCATTAATGATTGTAGAAATAAAAAATGCAATCATGGTAAGTTTCTTTCCTTCTTGTGCAATTGCAAGTTAAACATACATAATTTATTTGATTAGTCTTCCAGATTCCTTTTGATGGTTGTGGAATATGGGATGCCTTGGGAACCTTTCAGAAAATACTAGTTTTTTCTTCTCAGGCATTAGCGTTGGTTTGGATAACGGTCGGATGTTCTCATTCCTCATATTCTTAATTTCTGAATCTGAGATCATAAGGGCTTAAATAAGAAAAATGTGATTTCTAAATTCTCAGGTTGTGTTTCCACTCTCGGGCAATGACTTGTTCAATGAAGTGGAAATGACCAACTTAATGATCTGATAGGGATGGGATCACGTGTTTGTGTTAATAATCTATTTCATAAGCGGTTGCGTATGACTTTCAATTGAATTGGAGATCGATGGGTTATGAGATAGCTGTAGTTAATCGGTTGTTTGTGGATCTGATTGTATAAATACTTGTTGTAAATTGTATGGTTACAGTTGTTTCCTTGTTTTTCTCTTTTTTTGTAAGTGATAAACTCTGCTCATAACAGTCTAAGTTGCATCAGGTTAAAACCATTATAATAATTATCATTAGACTGAATGGTGCATTTTTTTTACGATCTATAATTTTTTTTTAGTTTTGCAATGTTGTTAGAAATTTGGGTTGATAGTTGGCGGAAATTTTTTTATTATGATCTCTGAATTTAGAGTTCCGGGTTTTGGTCTAGTTATCCTGGAATCTGAGAAGATGAGTTTCATCTTTGCTTTCTAATTGAAATGCAGACAGTATACAAAGAGGGCGCGAGGAATTTTTGGATACATAACACTGGTCCTCTGGGCTGTTTACCACGAGAACTTTCATTATTTAACAAAGATAACAAAGACCTTGATCCCTATGGGTGCCTCAAGTCATTCAATGATGCCGCGAAAGCTTTCAACAGTGCATTGCTGGCGCTCTGTGGTGAAATGAGATCTGAGTTGAAAGATGCCACCATTGTTCTTGTGGATGTCTACGCCATTAAGTATGGTCTCGTCTCCAGATCTGCCAAATATGGTAAGTTCCATTGCACACTGCAAATTCAAAGCCAAAATTCTCCTATTGTGATGTTTATCTGCATGTTGTGAAAGTGGATCTCTTGCTGTTGGTTGTTTCTTTCTCACCGTTGTCATCCCCTGATTTTTACAAAGAAAAAATGAAAACAAAGAAAAGGGGTGTCGTATTCCTGAGAGAAATGTAATGCCTAGGAATGGATAGTCTTTGGGATTAAAAGAGAATGACTTACGCACTGAGCAGTGTATTTATGACACAACGAATATTGGATTCTCAATGAGATATATAAAGTTCTATAGTTCTTTCATACCTTGGTGCATTCTGATGCAACCCCAAATTCCAATTACCAACCTATTCCAATGCGATGGATGTTTTTCTGTGCTATTGGGATTTCTTCTTTTGTTGGTGAATTCATCGAAGTGTGATAATTTTCCTTGCTTACATACTAATTCAGATAAAACTGCTTTCTGTCTGCATCCTCTCTTGTGCCAATCAAATGTTCCAACTCTCCGCTTGCCATGCATTCTGTTTACAGGTTTTGAAAATCCATTGATGGCATGTTGCGGCTATGGTGGGCCTCCATATAACTACAACATCAACATAACTTGTGGGCGAACCGCCTATGAGGTCTGCAACGAAGGATCCAGATACATTAGCTGGGACGGAGTGCATTACTCGGAAGCTGCCAATGCAGTCATAGCAGCTGAAATCCTCTCCACCCACTATTCTCAACCCCGTTACAAGTTCAACTACTTCTGCCAAACTTGACAATTTGTAGGGGCAATTACAAATTTACCACCCAATTAGTTCGGCCTTTTATGGACTTGCGACAGAGTTGCATGTGCTGATGGATATACTGAGGCTGGTTATCCCAATCTGATTGGGTTTTGGTTGAACTGGAATTTTGTAAGTTTGGGTGGGAACTTCTCGGCTCTAAGTTAAATGAAAATTTTGACATAGTTGGGCTTAATGTTGTCATTATATATAGAAGTGGACTAAGGTAATCCCTTCAAAATCTATGATTTTGAGCTTTGATGAAAAATCTAATTCATTTATTATATTTAACATCATTTGTTTATCTAAGGCATCAAGTTTTATCTCAACCAAGTAAGTTTATAGGCCACATTTGTTAGAAAATGTATATATTCACGTGTAAATTATGAAAAATATCAAAATATCAATTTTAAAGTAGTATTTTCGACATCTAAACTGTCAAATATATCATTTCTATGTGAATAAATAATTCTATAAAATATTATTACATTCTAATACATGTGTAAATAGATCTAAATAAGCGTTTTCATAATTTACGCATGAATATATATATATATATATTTGAACAAATGTGGCTCTTAAATATACTTAATTGGGATAAAACTTGGTCTTCTAAATAAATTAAGTATGTTAAATACAATAAATAAGTTAAATTTTCTATTAATGATTAAAATCTTAGATTATGAAGGAATTACAGAAGTTCGGGACTGCTATATATTTATATATTTTTGATGGTTACGTTACTATACTTTTTAGCTAGTTAGAAATAAGGGGTTTTTTGTATTAATTTTTTCCTCCACCCCCAACCGTTAATGAAAAAGCCATTCAGATGAATGGACCAGCATCAAATTTCTGTAATCAAAACATTACCATTTTAGTCGAGGTTGATTAGTCAAGCCAAATATTCACGTGTCCCCCACAAATGAACAATAGATTTTATTTTTGTTTTCAAAATTTTTTAAAAAATTAATAAAATAAAAAATTATGAAATTGATACATGCTTGGAATAATTTTTTATTATTATTTTTTAAATGAATCACCCGAAAGTTGCATTTAAACTTTTCATGCAAACATTGCATTGAATCGTCCGTTCTCGGCCATGGTGGCCCGTATGTATCTCTGCTTTCGTGCAGTGATTGAATTAGCGACACGTGGCAGTGTGTAGTCAAGAAGTCTCTTATTGACTGCCATGGTTCATCTATCCAACTTCTTCTCACCCGAATGCCTATCAGTCGTTCATTCTTGTGTCCGCTGTACTGGATGACTATAGTTCTTAAATTCGAAAATGAAAATCATATTGATCCTGTTGGTTTTAATTCTCAATGTAGCTTTTTAATTTTTGATTCATTTTTTTTACATTTTCAACACAATTTTCATTTATAATATACATCATTATACTCGAGTTATGCTCACGTGTATCTTGTCACGTGTTGAACGCAACCGTACGATTGATTGAAGAGGAGAGACGTGCGCTGTTGGATGTATAAAAAGCTGATATTTGATATAAGTCTCTTTGTAGGGACTTGTTTATCAAAAAATAAAAACGCTTGCACCCAATGTTTTGAAAATTGAACTAGGCAATGACCCTGTTTTATCTATTCTAGGTGCAAAAATCTTGTAAAGAGGAAATAATCCTAGGATATTTTAGAAAGATTTTACTATTTTTGAAAGATATTAGAAAATTCCTAGGATATTTTAAAATCTATTTAAAATAAGCATGTATCTATTTTAAGTTTACTTCCTTAAGAAGTTTACTTAAAATATACAATTTTCTTTTCTAGAAGGATTTTCTACAATATTTTAGAATATGTTTAAAATAAGCATGTATCTATTTTAAGTTTACTTCATTAAGAAGTTTACTTGAAATATACAATTTCTTTTTCTAAAAGGATTTCATTTGATAATATTAGGTAGTATGTTTACCTATAAATACAGCCCTTGTAAGCTCTAAAGGGGCATCGGTTTCGAGAATCATAAAAAAATGTTTCTTTGGTTTTCCCTTCCACTCCTATTTTCTTCATCTTTCTCCTTTTTCTTCCACTCCTTTTACCTTTCTTCTTCTATTCTCATCTCTTTAGAGGTTCCTTTCTCTTTCTTCTATTTTCTTCTCTATTCATCCTACATCAATTGGTATCAAAGCCAAACTTGGTACTACTTTTACCCAATTCCTGTTGTTGTTGCTATCCACAAATCACTGCTGTCCATTCTATTACCATTTTGCTGTCCACAAATTAGTGCTATCATTGTTGTCCATTCTGTAGCTGTTTAATGCTGCCTACTGCTGCCATTACAACAACCTGATTGTCGTTGCAGCGATACTGCTAAGAAGTTGCTGAAATCATTTTCATGTTAGCTCTTGCTAAACTTGGTAAGATTGGACCTCAATAAGTACATTTTCTCTAGTTGAAAGTACTTAATTCATATCTGTTTCAATCAAGTTCTTATCTTTTGAACCTTTAAAAAAAATCATTCTTAAGGTGCGTTTGTCAATTAATAGAAAATATCAAGTTAAAACTTTTCAATATAACATTTTTCACTCTCCACAACTATCATATTTTTCAATCATTTTTTCACATTTTCTTATACAACTACCCTACTTTTCAATCATTTCTACACAAATATCCACACAACTAATCTATCTATTTTAACTTTATCATTTTTAGTACTCATCATTACCCCAATCACATCATTTGACAACTTTTATTCTTCAAAACTTTTCATCAAAAGTTTTATTTATTACTAAACAAACCTTTAGTAGTAAGTCTTTTCTATATCAGCATACGTCGAATTTTGAGTCACCATGCTTAGTAATGTTGAATTGAATGCCAAATTTGAAGCTTTATCCAATTCTATTGAAAATCTATTTGAATCTTTAACAACTCTTTTGTGATACTTTGGCCCAAAATCAAGAAGATTTTCAAAAAGAACCCACCTCTTTTATTCAATCTCTCATTTCCTCAGTAAGTTGATTGAAATTGTTGAAAAATGTCCTATGACTGAGATAGGACATTCATTTTGAAATAGTCAATGATACGATACTCATGCTTCTAGTAGCTCTTCTATCATAATTGGCCTTCTCCCAAATGTAAACATGCATGCTAGAGGTCATCATAACCCAAAGCATTCACATATTTGAGAAATTCATACAAAATTGGAAAATCATGAAGATGACGATTTTTATGAAATTGATTTTGCAAATTATCTTAGACATGGGAACCACCAAAGAAATTTTAATATTATTTTCCACAACAATGACGTGTAACTGATAATTCTTAGGTAGAAAAACAAGTCAAGGTAAATGCTCCTAGTTATGACGGTCGTCTAGACCCTAATACTTTTTTAGATTGGTTGACAGACATAGAAGATTTTTTTGTTGGTATGATATGGATGATGCCCAACGATTGAGATTTGCAAAACTGAAACTTGTTGGATCTGCCAAATGCTATTGGCAAGGGATTCTAAATAAAAGTCAACGCATATGAGTACCTATTACAACATGGGCTGAAATGAAAGCTAAATTAAAAGAGAAATACCTTCCTAAATATTATCAGACTCGACTATTGAAACGATTGTTTAATTTGAGACAAGGATCATTAAGTGTAACTGATTATCTTAATGAGTTTAAAGATTTAAAAATGCAATGTGGAATACAAGAAGATCTTTAGGTTACATGAACAAAGTTTATCAATGGTTTGAAACCAAAAATCAAAACTTCGTTGAAATTATATTCATGTGTTTCTGCGGAAGATGCATATTATAAAGCTCTAGAAATAAAAAAATTTCAAAGATCTTTTACTAACAAATGTTTAATTCCACAAACTAGAGAGATGAGGGTATCCAAATTAAATTCTAATCTAACATCTTTTCAAGGAACAATAAAACCATTGCTTGAACAATACACGAGTAGAGAAAAGAGTAATTCAGTTTCTTAATTTGATGTCGTTGGTAAGCAGGTTAATGGTCCATGTTTTCATTGTGGAAGTAAAGGTCATATTGCATCACAATATCCTCAGCACACACTCACAATTAATCATGTAGAGGATTATGAAGATATGATTGTTGATCAAGTTACTGAAACTTTTGAGGAACCATCGAATTGTGAACTTGACGGAGATTATAGCTATAATGAGAACTTGCAATTAAATGCTGTGCATTTCATTTTTACTACTTCTTTTTCAAATAGTGACTGGAGACGTGCCGATATATTTTATCAATTTTTTAAAATACAATGTGCAAGATTATTATAGATGAAGGTAGCTCTATAAATGTGATTGCCAAATTAGCTATAGCCAGATTGAATTTGAAAAGTGAACCACATCCTTATGCGTATCGTGCAACATGGGTAGAAAAAACTACACTTCCTGTTAATGAAAGATGCTTAGTTCTTATATCAATATGTGATTATTCTGAACTAGGGGTGGGAATCGGGGCGGGTCGACTCGTGACCCACTCTGACCCCGACCCTGTTTAATACCGTGGCGGTTTTTTGATGATTTTAAAGAAAGGCGGGTCGAGGTGGGGCAAAATTTGGTTTTTAACAGGATGGCGGGGCGGGTCGAGACGGTCCTACCTGCTGATCCGTTTTCTTATATTTTACATTAAAAAAAAAATCTCATTCAATGCTAATATTTATGTTTTATTTAATTATTTATATTTACTTTTATTGATTAATAATAGATTTAAGCATATAGTAGTTAAATTTAATATAAATTTGTCTTTATACTTGATAGTTTTATAAATT
>JAXCLR010000050.1:20967195-20982080 GCA_035584095.1 Annona squamosa | reverse complement strand
AAATTTAATATAAATTTGTCTTTATACTTGATAGTTTTATAAATTTTTAAAAACTTCTTACTTGACCCGCAATTTTTTACCCGACCTGTTGACCCGATACCGACCCGAATTTTGTCCCGAGGCCTAGTAGAAAAAAGTAAGGGTCAAATAAGATTTTTGAAAAAGAGGGTCAGGGTTGGGCACACCCCAACCCGCCCCAATTCCCACCCCTATTCTGAACATATTTGGTGTGATGTGCTACCGATGGATGTGACTCATATTCTTCTTGGTCGTCCATGACTACATGGCTTAAAAGTAATCCATTAGGGGCAATAAGCATAATGAAAAATTTATCCTTTTGAAGTCTGCTAAACCTAAAGAAAGTGATGTATCCCACAAAGAGTCTCCAGTTGATTCATCTGAAAAACGACATTTGCATATTCTTACAAGAAAACAATTTGAAAAAGAAGGACAATATTCAGGACTTATTCTAGCTATAGTAACCAAAAAGGATACAAATACTGTTCTTCATCAGACTAATGTAGCATTACCTAAAATCCAAGTATTAATGAAAGAATACAAAGATGTGATTTCTGATAAACTACCAAATGAGCTTCCACCTATGAGGGATATTTAACACACTATTGATCTTATACTAGGATCTCAATTACCAAATTTGCTTCATTTTTGTATGAATTCTAATGAGTATGCTGAACTACAAAGACAGGTAATTGAACTACTTGATAAAGGGATTGTTCGTGAAAGTCTTAACCCATGTGTTGTACCAGCTCTATTAAACATTAAGAAAGATGAATTTTTGAGAATGTGTGTTGATAGTCGTGCGATCAACAAAGTTATCATAAAGTATAAATTTTCTATACCAAGATTTGATGATATGTTAGATCTTTTGATTGGCGCACAATGGTTCTCTAAGATAGATCTTAGAAGCGAATACTATCAAATTAGAATTAGAACGGGAAATGAATGGAAAATTGCCTTTAAAACTCAAGATAGATTATTTGAATGGTTGGTTATGTCTTTTGAACTATCAAATGCCGCAAGTACATTTATGAAAATCACAAACCGAGTATTTCAACCTTTCATTAGAAAGTTTGTGGTAGTTTATTTTGATAATATTCTCATTTATAATCATTCTAAGGAAGAACACTTGCAACATTTAAAAATTGTTCTTGAGACGCTTTGATATGAAAAGTTTATTGTAAACCTTAAGAAATGTTATTTTTTGACAAATCAAGTGATTTTCTTAGGATTTATAGCATCGGCTAATGAAATTTCTATGGATCCATCAAAGGTAAAAGCCATTAGAAAATGACCATAACCCACATCAATTTCAGAGGTGCGAAGTTTTCATGGTTTAACTTTATTTTATAGGTGCTTTATTAAAGGATTTAGCACAATCATGATACTTATCACGGATTGTTTGAAAAATAAAGAATTTCAATGGTCAACTTCTGCATCAAGAGCGTTTAAGGAGATTAAAAAGAAAATGACCGAGACACCCGTATTGCAACTTCCTAATTTCACCAAAGTTTTTTAAATTGCTTATGATGCATCAAGAGTTGGGATTTGGGGTGTTTTGAGCCAGCAAGGTCATCTAATTGTGTACTTTTCTCAAACACTCAATGAAGCTAAATAAAATATTTAACATATGATAAAAAAATTTATGTTGTTGTGCAAGCACTTAAGTTTTGGAGGCATTATTTGTTACCTCATGAATTTATATGGTATTTAAATCACATGGCTTTGAAGTATTTGCAATCACAAAAATGATGAAATGCTAAACATGCAAAGTGGATTGAGTTTTTGCAAGAGTACACATTTGTTCTTAAACATTAGGTTGGAATTGAGAACAAAGCTGCAGAGGCTCTCAGCCGCCTGGCACTCATTCTTCATACTATGGATGTTAAAGTTGTTAGATTTGATAGATTGAAAAGTGAATATCCACCTTGCACTGATTTTGGAATTATTTTTCATAAAACAAAAAATGAAAATCGTAATGATTATGTAATTCGTTATGGATATTTATTTAAAGGAATAAAGTTATGTATTCCCAATACATTACTTCAAGAATTTTTAATTTGGGAATTACATGCAAGAGATATTGGTAGTCATTTTGATAGGGATAAAATCATTTCATTAGTTGAGGATAGATTTTATTGGCCTACATTGAAAAGAGACATGTCAAAAATTATTTCACAGTGTCACATATGTCAACTTGCTAAAGTTCAGAAGAAAAATATTAGATTATACACTCCTCTACTTGTACCACATATTTTTTAGCAAGACATGAGTATAGACTTTATTCTTTGATTACTTAAAACCTCTCGAGAATTTGATTAAATTCTTGTGGTAGTTGATAGATTTTTGAAAATGACTCATTTTCTCCAATGTACTAAATCTGTTGATGCTTCATATATTATTTAGAGAAATTATTAAGCTTCACGGTTTATCAACTTCCGCCGTCTTCGATCGGAATGTTAAATTTGTAAGCTTTTTTTAGAAAACATTGTGGAAACTCTCGGATGCCAAATTGAAATTTTATCTACTTTTCATCCACAAACTGATGGCCAAATTGAGGTAGTCAATCGGAGTTTGAAAATTTTGCTTAGGACTTTGGTGGGAGAACATATTAGAACTTGCGATTCTATATGTATACAATAATTCAGTCAATTGTTCTACTGGAAAATCTCCTTTTGAAATTGTCTATGGTTATATTCCTCGAGCTCCCATCAATTTAATTCCTTTACCTATTGATACCCGTTCATTTGCTACTGCTGAATCTTTTGCTCAACACATTCAAGATGTTCATACTGATATTAGAAGAAAGATTACTCTAAGCAATAAAAATTATAAGCTTGCTGCAGATGTTCATAGAAGAAAACAAGAAAATGATGTTGAAGATTATGTCATGGTTCGTGTACATCCAGAAAGATACAAAAAAATTCTTTTAAGAAATTGCATGCACGAGCCAGTGGTCCCTTTCATGTTTTAAGAAAATTGGGATTCAATGCATATGAGCTCGATTGGCCTTTAGATATAGGAATTAGTTCTACTTCAATATAGAGGATTTGTTTCCTCATCGAGGTACTTTTGAGCCTCCAAATTTGTTTGTAGAAATTTCAATAGATAACAGTTCATATCATCACATATGCCTATACTTACAGGAGTACCATCTACTTTTTCATATCAAATAGAGAATATCATATAAGATGAATTTGTTACTACTGGACCGGGCATTATAGAAAGATTTTTTGCCAAGTGGAAAAGCAAGCTTGATTCTGATGCTACATGGGATTACTGAAGATGATCTAAGCCACTTGAATCCACATGTTCTTGAGCAGTATTAAAGTCAAAACTCTTCAGTGGTAAGTTTTTAGAAGCTGGAGAGAATTAATGAAAAGAGAAAGCAATATTTCAAATATGTCTATTCTAGGCGCAAGAATCTTGTAAAGAGAAAATAATCCTAGGATATTTTAGAAAGATTTTGCTATTTTTGAAATATATTAGAAAATTCTTAAGATATTTTAGAACCTATTTAAAATAAGCATGTATCTATTTTAAGTTTACTTCCTTAAGAAGTTTACTTAAAATATACAATTTTCTTTTCTAGAAGGATTTTTTAGGATATTTTAGAATCTGTTTAAAATAAGCATGTATTTATTTTAAGTTTACTTCCTTAATAAGTTTATTTAAAATATACAATTTCTTTTTTCTAGAAGAATTTCATTTGCTAAGATTAGGTGGTCTATTCACCTATAAATTCTGCCCTTGGAAACTCTAAAGGGGCATCAGTTTTGAAAATTATAAAGAAGTGTTTTTTTGGTTTTCTTTTCTACTCTTCTTCTTTTATCTTTCTCCTTTTTCTTCTACTCCTACCTTCCTTCTTCTATTCTCATCTCTTTAAAGGTTTATTTCTCTTTCTTCTATTTTCTTCTCTACCCATCCTATATCACATGTATTGATCAACAATCTTTAAATGTGAGTTTCTTGGGTATATGCAAGTTCTTGACACCTAATTCTTTGCTTATTGCATACCCCATATGCCAATTTTGATTTCTTGGCTGCATATCATTAACCTGTCTGGGCTGCACACTGACTACAGTGGCAGATTCATAATGTCAGTCTCACCCATCATCTCTAACTGCCCCAAGAGCTGATTTTGAAGTGAAGTTTCACATTTGGTAGATTCTTTATTAAATGAGAAGTTACATACATTAACTAAATGTGAATGTTTACTTTTCATAGTAAGTTATCAAATGCTTCCAATAATCTCAACTCTCTTGGTGTCTCCTAGAATTTGCTGATTTTTTTAAAAAAAATTTATACAAAATGACAACCGATATTACAATCAAGTACATTTATAACCCTTACAACACGGGAAAAATTTTTCTTGAACCCCCACACTGGAGGGAATTGTAAAACCCCCAGAATATGGGGAGACAATTTGAAAACCACACAAAATATGTGGACAACACATTTCAAACTCATTCCAACCAGATGTGAGGCATCAAGTCCTACCACGATAGCATTGCTCGTTGTGGTGCTGATTGCTTTTTTTGATCATGTTAAAAATACAACTCTTTCTCTGAAATTTTTTGCAATGTTACATATATATGTTTTCCTGAATGTGTGCTAATCAAAACTAATTCTTCATTGCATTCTATAAATGGAGTTTGCAAGTATAATCTATGAATTATTTCATAAATGGAGTAGAGCACTTACCATAATGCTCTTGCATATAAGAATAATTGATGTGGAAAAAATATTCATGTCTGTAAAGAGTTCCTAGTATCTATATGGATGCATCTATTTTATACATTCTGACATGTATATCCATCATCATTCATCTATGATTCTCTGTCCTTTAGAATGCTTTCAAACATGAATTTTGTTGCTAATTTTCAGATAATAACTACTGATAGTTTGTTTGGGACTAAGGACAAGACACTTCATTTGCTTGACATGGGCTTCATAGAGGATGAAGTTTCTACTGCTATTGATAAATTTGGTTAGTTTTTAATTTTCACCTACATCATCAGTTATCTTCAGAAAAAATTTTGGTTATCATTTTTTGACAAAGTTAAAAATTAAAATTTTATCATAATGCTATATAAATGTCATTTCATGACGAAGATGAATCATGGATAATAATTTACATGAATGTTTGCAGATATGCTGGCAAGATTTAACCAATATTTCATTTGTGTTCTTAGGATTATTGAAATTATAAAAATGTCTACATAGTTTGTATAAAATTGCAAGTGGATTTCTTCTATTATGATACAATTAGAACTTTTTGTAATATGACAATAAGCCCTCTAAGCTAAGCTTTACAGTCATAATTTTTGCAAATATTGTAGACGTATTTGCTATTTCATTATTTCATTATTTTATTTTTTTAATGTATATTATCAATTTAAATTTTTTGCAAATATATTTGCAATATTTTCAAAAATTGCAAGTGTATCTCTTAGATTAAAGAACATTATCATCATTTTATGAAAAATTCGAACGGCATTTTAACAGAAACATGCTTATAAATTTATGCAAACTTTGTAGGTATATTTGCAATTTTTGTGAACCTAGGGATATGGACGCAGTATTGGTTAAACTTTGTAGGTATAATTTCAAAAATTTCATAAATTTATGTGGGTAAAAGATTTTTATGACTGTGGCATTGGCTTTAGGAACCCAAGTTCGAAATGTGATCAAGCAACTGATATAGTTCGGCACATTGACTTTAAAATCAAAGTAGTATCTTTCATCTATTTAATGTGATAAATTACCATTCTTAAGGCTTCATGCTTTTAGGTGAAGAAGTTCCAATTACAGAATTGACCAATTCAATCTTTGCCAACGAAATTGCCAAGTCATGCGTTGAAGACGATGAAGTAATTCTCCCACTATAGAACCGGCTTATGAGTCTCCACTTAACTATTTTAACATGTCAATAACTTCTGTTATGAGACAAATGGATTATCATGCTTTCAGACTTATCCAAATTCTGATTGGGGTTGGTAGCTTTCAAATTGAAGGGACTTCAAATGGCAACAAGAAGAGTGACGCTTAGGTAGAAAGATGTTGAGAGAAAGCATAACATATTCACAAGATATGCATGGGTCAAATTAGATGTTGAAATAGATTATTGGCACGATCAAAGTTTATGGATAAGAATATGTAAATTTAGGAGAACTTTGAAGGGGCACCTACCTATTGTATAAGGAGGGAAACTAAACTTTAGATCTCTAGTGGGCAACTAGGACTAAAAAATACATCACATTAAGGCTTCTATTGGGGTAGTATGCAAAAAAATGGAAAAATATAAAGGAATATTAAGCAAAGTGAGAACAAAAAGATAAACTCAATTTCACTTTAGGCGGGTTACAATGTCACTTTCTTAAAGGCAATATATGCTACCTCACTATTGCTTAGGTGTTATTGCAGATGCCCCCAGAATATAAAAGGTGAAACCAATACCAAATAGAGAAAGTAGCATCTCTTTTAGCATTAGAACACTTGGCACAAATAGCTTTTTGAATGGAGTTATCTAGAAAGAACTTTTGATTTTTTTTTAATTTGAAGACTGATTCTTGGATGGATGAAATGACATGGCAGTGAAGCCCATTTTGTAAGTTTGGATAATGTGCACAACACTAATTCTCTGCGTACATGCGTGCACTGACTACAATTGGATTATGTGTATAAAAATTAAATCCAAACTAGATAAGAGTTGTGCACCTCAATTTGCAGCCATATAAGATTTCATGCCACAACAGTTAATTGAAATCCAATGCTCACAAACCCAATTCTCATAACCCAAGGATATCATTCTATGCTGCTACATCAACTATCTGTGCTCTGCAAGATATTAAAGGAGTTGTGCAATGTAGAATAAAAAATAAATCATCAACTTTAGTCGGTGAAAGTTGAATCCAAAAACCAAGTCAAGTTTCGATCATGGCATCAAAATTCTTTTAATAAAAATTAAGTTGTTTCAAAAATATCCAACAGTAAGTTGAAATATAGAAAAGGTAAATGATTGAAAGGATATGTGCAGAGAAAAGAATTTGGTACGTTTAACTTAAATAAGGATTTGGTTCAGAGTGTGAAAGTATCTCAAGATGTGATTTATTGAATTCGATAATTAATTGTTCATTTGCTTATGTACTTTTGGGTTGTGTGGTAATATTTAAAACTTTTCACTCTTCACAACTACCCTATTTTTCAATTATTTTTACATTTTTTCTATACAACTATTCTACATTTTAATCATTTTTACACAACTACCAATACATTTAACCTATTTTAACTTTATTTTCTTTACTTATTGCATTATTTTCTCACATTTAAAAAACTTTTACACAAAAATTTTTTTATCAAAAGTTTTATCACTTCTCAAACACACACTTTATAAGTTTGTATAAATATTTAAGTTTTTTTTAAAATTTTTTTTCTTAATGATGTTATTCTTAGACAACTTAGGTTTTTGTTAGCCATTAAATGATCATTTGTCTGTCAATATTCGAAATTTTTTAAATTTTATTTTAAATGATGTTACTCTTAAACAATTCATAAGTACTTGTTTTTTCTCATATCTTCATCCCTATACACAAATTGCAGTTATGTATATGATGTGAAACTTGCTGCCAATGTGCTTCTGAATATTTCGTTCTATGACAAATATGAATGTCTTAGTTTTGTAGATCATGATATTTTTATAAACCCAAAATACTTATTATATTTGTTGATGTCAATTTAGTTAAGATACCAAAAATCACCTCGATCTAACACCTTGGTGGGCCATGTGCAACTTTAAAGCAATCTCAACAATCAAGGTGATTTTCTTAATTAATTAGGGCTCACAAAGGTATCAAGTCAAGGTAATTTTTGGTATCTTAAGTATATAAAATTAATAAACTTAAGTTACTTGAATTTATCGAAAGTATCATGGTTTAGAAAAAGTAAGAGGTTCGCACTTATCATAGGCAAAATTACAAATATTTTTGCAAATACATAGGCATATTGGCAACGTGTTTTGTATCAGAGACATAACCGTAATTTGTATAAAAAGTCATAAGATGAGCATAGATAACCCTTTTGTTTTTTAATTTTCATAGATATCGATGAACCCTTTTTGAGTACATAATATAAAATTTATCAGTTTTGAGATTCATGACTAAAATTTATTCAAACCAATTGTAATATGTTAAGGGGATCTACAAGAAAAATGTGGAAATAACAATATCACCTGTCATTAAAGTACAATTCGGAATAATTAGTTCTATTTTCCATGGCTTATATAATTATATTGCACTTCCATTACATTTCAGTACGTCCCAATAGGGTACTTATGTAGCACAAATGGGGAAGAAGCAGATAGGGAAGGAGGGATCTTTGTGTTAATCACACAATGAAAACTGCACATCAAGTTAATATATATGTTAATCACTTGATGAAAACTGCTCATCAAGTTGATCTATATGTTAATCACTTGATGCATACATTAGATGTAAAATATGTGATCTATATGTTAATCACTTGATCGAAACTACTCATTAAGTTGATCTATTTGTTGATCACTTGCTGCATACATTAGATGTAAAATGTGATAATGGATACTCAAAATTAGGTGTAAAGCATGATCACATTCTATTTTCAAAATTCTGAGCAAATCTATCAGTGCAGGCTAAGATGATGGATCCCTTGGGGAGGGAGAGAAACTACTTATCAAGTTGATCTATATGTTAATCATTTTGATGCATACATTAGATGTAAAATATATAATAATAGAT
The DNA here is from genome assembly GCA_035584095.1 of Annona squamosa. Classification (NCBI taxonomy): domain Eukaryota; kingdom Viridiplantae; phylum Streptophyta; class Magnoliopsida; order Magnoliales; family Annonaceae; genus Annona; species Annona squamosa. The sequence continues at coordinate 20,973,288 of JAXCLR010000050.1, read as the reverse complement.
AACTCAAAATTAGATATAAAGCTTAAAATTTGAGCAAATCTATCAATGCAAGCCAAGATAAAGGATCCTATCAAGGAAATCGATAGTTGTCTGCTTAAAATTCTATTGCATACATATACTACATTTATATTTGTAATAGCTACTCATAAGCTTTTTTCTTTTCTCTCCAGGGTATCTTATTTTGTTTTTGCAGTAGTCATCTATACATAAGGTAAGGTACAGTCCATGGAATGAACCACTTCAAGGTCTAATTGTCATTGCATTGACGACCCCAAAAAGCCATCTTTTCGCATAAAACCAAAAGAAGGCGAATCATCGAACTCAAATCCCCATCGTCATGCAAATGATAGATTCTTGAAAAATATGAAGGAGAAAAGGATGAACTCTAAGCCTGCTGATCATGAGTTCGATTTCTATGGTACTTCTATGTCAGAAGCAAGAGGCATGAAAATTGAAGCATATCAGGCATTCCCTGAAATGGATGAAGTCATGCCTCTTAAATTTGAAGTGCCTGAGCGGCCTATACTTAGTAGAAATTATCATCATTTGGTAGGTAGACCTTCATTTTTCTTCTATGAGAATATTACAAACATTACTCAAGAGTCATGGAGGAAGATATTCCAGTTTTTACATGGAGTTGAGCCAGAATTTGTCAATTTTGAATTCTTTTCAACCTTGATTAGAAAAGAAGGGTATGTCCACAATCTTCCCACTAGCAGTAGATTTCACATTGTTCCACATCCACCCATGACCATGGAAGATGCCCTCCCGCATACAAAAAAATGGTGGCCATCATGGGATATAAGAAAGCAGCTGAGTTGCATCAACTGTGAAACCATGAGCCTATCTCAGATATGTAAACCTCTGGGGGAATATTAGTGGATTCAAGAGGGGTACTTTCAAAGGATCAGTAGATGGACATCTTCCATCAATGCAAGATTTTGAATCTTGCATGAGTTGACCGGCATCAACTGAGTGCAATTGGGGTTTATCAAGTGGAGCACATTCTTGGTTACTCAGTGGGCCATACTCGGATTGGAGACAGGCGTGAAGATGAGAGACCCAAGTCTCTCAAGAATAGCTTCCAAACGGACACATTGGGTTATCATCTTTCCCCATTGAAGGAGATCTATCCAAATGGTGTGAAGGTGCTATGTTTATTTAGTGGCATTGGAGGGTGAGAGTGGTGCTGCACAAGCTTGGGATTCATCTCAAACATATTGTTTCTGTTGAATAATCAAGGGTGAATCAAGAAATTCAAAGGAAATGGTGGCAGGATACCAGACAATCTGAGGCCCTAATGCTGATGGATGATATTTAAGGTCTTTCAAGTCACAAGATTGAAAGTTTGATTAGACAATTTGGTGGTTTCGACATTGTCATTGTAGGAAATTTATGCGGACATGGTTCGAGCCAAATAGATGGCAACTGTCCAGTAGAAGTGGACTTTTTATTTTATGAATTTGTACATGTTTGGCAATGTGTAAGGGATATGTGTGGTAGGAACTGATAATAATTTCTTCTCATGCTTCTAACACTTTATGGGTGTGACTAATGTGATCTTTTGCCTAACTAATTGGATTGCTAGCACTTTTTTTCTTGCCTTTCTCCACTCCCGTTTTACCTTTTGACTTAGTCGAGTTCTGATCTTTTACAACTGATCGATCGAACCTAATGTTTTCGACCAGCCCTTGGCACCTTTGGATTGTGCTAAGCTTGCGTCGACTGTAGCAAGGGCATTAATGCCAAAAAAATACATCCCAGCTCCATATCAGTTCAAACATTTTCGAACGAAGCCCTCCAGCAATCTCTCTCTCCTGCTCGCTCCCTATCCCTCGACACTCTCTCGCACCTCTCGTCTCTTGCTCCCTCTCTCTCCCTGGACACTCTCTCCTGTACTTCTCTCTCTCTCCTACTCGGGCTGTCATTGCCGAAAATTTTCGGTCGGTCTCCTCCCTCACCTCTATCGTCTCTCTCTCTCTCTCTCTCTCTCTCTCTCTCTCTCGCTCTCTCTCTCTCGACACGCGATCTCTCTCTCTCTCTCCCGCTCCCGCTATGCTCGGGCTGTGGCTCCCTTTGGTAGTGACATCCTCCACCCCGACAGGTAAATGCTCCCCCCTCTCTCCCGATTTCCCTCTCTCTTCCTCCCTTTCTCTTCTTTCTGAAACCCATATAGTCCTATGCATTAAAATCTCTAAGCATTAAACTGATTTTAAAATCTATCATTCTACCTAGTGAAAAATTGACAAGCTCAGTTGTAACAGCCCCAACAGAACCACTTGATGACCCTCCAGGAATCAAGGTTTGATATTCTGGGTTGGTGGGAGTTCCATAATGCATGTTTTCACCTGTAATTCTGAAGTACAGATTGCAAACAAAATAGTTGGAATATCGCTTAGGTAAGGCCCAAACTTATCCCTAATTAAGTACATGAGGAAAAATTATTAAAAGAGAATTGGTAGAAAATGCAACAAAAAAGATTTCTCAATGGGATCCTTAAGGCCGATCTTTTTCTACCCTTTTTCGAGAAAGGCCTTACTAGTTGCAAAATTGGACCTTGACATTCAAGATGATTGTTTCACCACAAAATTAAGAAGCGCTAAAATGCAACTATTTTATTCTCCAAGTATCTTAGTTTAGACTATAGATAACTTTAAAGCCATTTGCATGTACTGATGGGGATGTATAAATTTTTTATTATCTTTGTTTTTTCAGTGTAAGCAGATGCAGATACATGGTTTGAGTATCAGCTGTAGGACAAGGAAATGAAGCATCAAATGGCGTGAGTCATCCTTGTTATTAAGAGTCGAGGATGGGTTGACAGTTAGATATGTTTTGTTCCTAAACTTTTAATGGCTTTTGTTGCAATTTATACGGGTTGTCAAGTCTATCTCAGTTTATATATGGTTGTAGAGTGTTAGTATCACTAGACTATTTTGACCATCCCAACCTTGTAAGTGGAAAGCATGACCATGAAAATTAATGTGCAGTTTTCAATTAATATAATTGTTGTTCACCACAATATTGTCATACATTGGCCAAAGAAGCTTCGGTAATGTGGTGTGCTCAATTGATTGGACCACCGAAAGTTCCTGTGTGATGAACATTAAAACCTAACACTGATAGGAGCTTTGCCAACTTCCCTTCTGAATCTGTTGTATAGAAACAACATTGGAGTTATATTTCCTTTTGCAACAGATTTCTCTTTTGAGGTAATACCTCATACAAAAGACTATCCATCTCACTAGCATTATCATAGTCATTAGTACCTCATTTTAACCTCAAATCTCTACACTAGGTATATTCAATTTGAACCGATTTCTCCACATGGCATTCTCTCTTCATATAAACAGGCAGGTGTATCTCTAATTACTTCTTGGTGCAATTGTGTTGTAAGGTAATTTATATATATATTGTTCAGATGCTTTTGCATAAGTGTTTTTAATGTTATTTATTTTCTACATTGTTAGGAAGGATTAGAAGAGCTATGAGCTAATTTAGGATAAATTGTTTGCTTTGTGGATAACTAAGAATATATGAGGGAATCCCATAACAAATCAGAGATAGTAGTACTTTTATTCAAGAACTTATTGGAAAAGTGAAAAATATTATTTTGTGGGGGGGAAAATCTCACTTCTTCTCGTATGCATTTTGATATGATTTGACATTTTAATTATCTACGTGCATTATGTTTTTTATTATTAATTCTATATTCTAATCGTTTACACATTTTTCCATACAACATACATTATCTATTTTATCTTTATTCTGTTTATTCCTAATCATTACTCTTATCATATTATGTTACTCTTTTTTTTCTCAATTTTTTTACATCTTACCAAATGGACCATACTTTAAATGTCAAGTTAACAACATTTGCTTGGTCTGGAGTAGGGAAGGATAGGTGCAAGGATTCTTACAGCTATCAAATTACTTGGAAGATGTTTTGATGATGATAATTTACTAAATGTTTATTGGTACTCAAGCTAGCTAACACCTACTAGCTATGCTCATGACCCAGTTAAGTGGGTGAGATGAACACATGATTTATAATGGAAGTGCTAATTATGCCAAATATAGAAGTTGGGTGTGAAAGTCTTGTTTGAAATTGCCCCAACATTACTTTCACCTTGTAAGCATTGTTAGGATAAGCTAGCACAACTCAAGGGGCAAACTAAACATTTGAAGTTTGCATTTGGTTGTCATTAGATAGGTTGGATGCATGGTCTATTAATGTGATTATATTCTACGGTTTAGAGATAACTTGATAGGAAAAGTATGTTCCTAGATTTTCTTAAGATTTGTTAAATTAATATATTGTGTTGATGTGCAACTATGCCCTTGCCATAGACTAAAACAAAAGAACACTCATGCCAGATCTAGAATGGATACGGGGCAGATTATGATTGAAGTTTCACAAACATAGACTACCATTTTGATAACTTGATCGTGTTTATTTGTGAAGTATTTCAATTTGCTTATTATGTGATAAAAAATATATAAATATTATGGAGAGAGGGATGGGCGGGATCGGGAGCAGGGGCAGTGGAGGGAGAGAGAGGGACGGGTGTGAGGAGCAGGGGAAAATTGGGAGAGGGAGGAAGGGAGGAAGAGGGAGCAGGGGAAATCGGAGAGAGAGGGAGGGGCCGGGAGGGAGGAAAATCGAGAGTAGGAAAAAAAAATTGAGAGAGAGAACTCGAAAGAGAGAGGGGAGCATTTACCTATCAGGATGGAAGGCGCCGATACCAGGGTGGAGGATGCTACTGTTGGAGGGAGCCACAACCTGAGCACAATGGGAGTGGGAGAGAGAGTTGCATGTCGAGAGAGAGAGAGAGAGAGAGAAAGAGGTGAGGGAGGCTACTGACCCAAAATTTTCGGCACTAACAGCTCGAGCGAGGGAGAGAGAGAGAGCGGGAGACGAGAAAGGTGCGGGAGAGAATGTCGAGGGAGAGAGAGCGAGCATGAGAGTCTGCGTTCAAGGGAGAGAGATGCAGGAGGACTTCGTTTGGAAATATTTGAACTGACAAGGGGCTAGATGTATTTTTTCAGGCATTAATGCCCCTGCTGAGGCGTAGTCAAATGGACGATTCATCCAACGGTTGACACGAGCTCCGCACGATCCAACGGTGTCGAGGGCTGGTCAGAAATGTTAGGTTCGACTGACTAGTCGTAAATGATCAAAACTCAACTAAGTCAAAAGGTAAACAAAAGTGAGGAAAGACAAGAAAAGAAAGTACTAGCAATCTAATTGGTTGAGCAAAAGATCACATTAATCACGCCCACAAAGTGTTAGAAGCACGAGAAGGAATCATTATCAGTTCCTATCACGCATATCCCTTACACGTTGCTAAACATGTACAAATTCATAAAACAAAGAGAAGTCCACTTCTACTAGATAGTTGCCATCTATTTGGCCTGAACCATGTCCGCATGGATTTCCTGCCATGATAATGTCAAAACCACCAAATTGTCTAATCAAACTTTCAATTTTATGACTTGAAAGACCTCGAACATCACCCATCAGCATTAGGGACCCAGATTGCCTAATATCCTACTACCATTTTCTTCAAATTTCTTGATGCACCCTTGATTCTTCAACAGAAACAATACAATTGAGATGAATCTTGTAGGGCCCGGTCTTTAAAAAAATGATGCTGCATGTTTACCACGTTTTTGGTGCACATGCAGAGCACCAAATCAAATAAGAAAGGGGTGAAAAGGGGGATTGGGCGTAGGATGAACAGAGAGGAAAAAAACGGAAGGGAGAGAAACAGAAAGAAGAAGAAGAAAGAAAGAAAGAAAAAGAGAAGGAAGAAGAGAGGAGAGGTAGCTTGCATCCGCTTCGCCGTCCACGCCGCTGTCGCTGCCGGGTTGCCGGAGGTAAGGAAGAGATGATTAATTTTATTGATTTTTTTCAATTTTTATCCCAAATCATGCAATAAACATAGGGGTTTTGCTAAAATACCTTAAGGGTGTGTTTGGTTGGAGGTAAAACTTTTGATGAAAAGTTTTAAAGGTAGAAGTTGTCAAATTGATAGAAAATAATGTGATATAATAGGGGTAATGATGGGGAGTAAAGAGAATAAAGTTAAA
>JAXCLR010000050.1:20942142-20964936 GCA_035584095.1 Annona squamosa | reverse complement strand
TACTACTCATCATTACCCCTATTATATCACATCATTTGATAACTTTTACTCCTCAAAACTTTTCATCAAAAGTTTTATTTATTTCCAAACACAACCTATGCCTACAAAGTTTGACCAATACTGTGTCCATATCCCTAGGTTAATTGAAATTGCATATACACCCACAAAGTTTGCAAAAAATTACAAGCATGTTTCTGTTGGAATGTCATTAGAATTTTTCATAAAATGATGATAATGTTCTTTAAGCTAAAGGATACACTTGCAATTTTTGGAAATATTATAAATATATTTGCGAAAAATTTAAAATGATAATATACATTAAAATAATAAAATAATAAAATAGCAAATACGTTTACAATATTTACAAACATCGTAAGTGTAAAGCTAAGCTTAAAGGGCTTCTCGTCATATTACAAAAAGTTCTAATGGTATCCTAACCGAAGAGATCCACTTGCAATTTTATGCAAACTATATAGACATTTTTATAATTTCAGTAAACCTAAGAACACAAATGCAATATTGGTTAAACCTTGCTAGCATATTTAAAAAATCCATGTAATTTATTCTCCATGGTCCATCTTCATCATTTAGTGACATTTACATAGAATTCTGATAAAATTTTAATTTTCAACTTTGTCAAAAAATGATAACCAAATTTTTTTTCTGAAGATAACAAATGATGCAGGTGAAAATTGAAAACTGACCAAATTTATCAATAGCAGCAGAAACTTCATCCTCTGTGAAGCCCATATTAAGCAAGTGAAGTGTCTTATCCTTAGTCCCAAATAAACTGTCTGGAGTAATTATATGAAAATTAGCAACAAAATTCATGTTAGAAAGCATTCTAAAGGACAGAGAACCATGGATGAATGATGATGGATATAGAAGCCAGAATGTACAGAATATATGCAGTCACATAGACACCAAGAACTCTTTACAGGCAGGAATATTTTTTCCACATCAATTATTCCTACATGCAAAAGGATTATGGTAAGTGCTTTACTCCATTTATGAAATCATTCATAGGTTATACTTGCAAACTTCATTTATAGAATGCAATGAAGAAGTAGTTCTGATCAGCACACATTCAGAAAAATACATATATGTAGTATTGTAAAAAATTTCAGAGAAAGGGTTGTATTTTTAGCATTATAAAAAAAAAGCAATCAGCACCACAACGAGCAGTGCATTGTGGTAAGACTCAATGCCTCACATCTAAGTGGCATGAGTTCGAAATGCGTTGTCCACATATTTTGTATGGTTTTCAAATTGTCTTCCCATGTTATGAGGGTTTTACAATTCCCTCTAGTGTGAGGGTTTAGGAAAAATTTCCTCCGTATTGTAAAGGTCATCAATGTACTTGATTGTAATATCAGTTGTCATTTTTATAAAAATTTTAAAAAAAATCAGCACATTCTAGGAGACACCAAGAGAGTTGAGATTATTGAAAGCATTTGATAGATTATTATGAAAGTAAAGATTTACATTTAGTGAATATATGGAACTTCTCATTTGATAGGGAATGTGAAACTTCACTTCAGAATAATCTCTTGGGGCAGTTAAAGATGATGGGCGAGACTGACACTATGAATTTGCCACCGCAGTCAGTGTTTAGCCAAGACAGGTTAGTGATATGCAGCAAAGAAATCAAAATTGGCATATGGGGTATGCTGCAAGCAAAGAATTAGGTGTCAAGAACTTGCACGTACCCAAGAAACTCACATTTAAAAATTGTCTATCAATACAGGTGATTAGGATGGATAGAGAAGAAAATAAAAGAAAGAGGAAGGAATCTCAAAAGAGATGAAAATAGAAGAAGGAAGGTAGAAGGAGTAGAAGAAAAAGGAGAAAAATAAAGAAAAGAGGAGTAGAAGGGAAAACCAAAGAAATACTTCTTTATGATTCTCAAAACTGATGCGCCTTTAGAGCTTACAAGGGCTGTATTTATAGGTGAACATACCACCTAATCTTAGCAAATGAAATTCTTCTAGAAAAAAATTATATATTTTTAAGTAATCTTCTTAAGAAAGTAAACTTAAAATAGATACATACTTATTTTTAACAGATTCTAAAATATTTTAGGAAAATCCTTCTAGAAAAGAAAATTGCATATTTTAGTAAATTTCTTAAGGGAGTAAACTTAAAATAAATACATGCTTATTTTAAATATATTCTAAAATATCATAGAAATCTTCTAATATCTTTCAAAAATAGTAAAATCTTTCTAAAAAATCCTAGGATTATTTCTTCTTTACGAGATTCTTGCGCCTAGAATAGACAGATTTAAAATATTGCTTTCTATTTTCATCAATTCTCTCCGGCTTCGAAAAACTCGCCACTGGAGAGTTCTGACTTTGATACTACTCGAGAACAAGTGAATCTAAGTAGCGTAGGTCATCTTCAATAATCCATGCAGCATCAAAATCAAGCTTATTTTTCCACTTGACAAGAAACTTTGCATAATGACTGATCTAATAGTGACAAGTTCATCTTGTAGGATATTCTCTATCTGATCTGAAAAAGTAGTTGGTACTCGTGGAAGTATAGACACATATGGTGATAATAAGTTGTTATCTGTTAAAATTACTGCAGACAAACTTGGAGGCTCAAAAGTATCTTGATAAGGAAACAAATCCTCTATATTGAAAGTAGAACTAATTCTTATATCTGAAAGCAAATCAGGTTTATATACATTGGATCCCAATTTTCTTAAAACACAAAAGGGACTACTGGCTCGTGCACGCAATTTCTTAAAAGAATTTTTAAGATATCTTTCTAGACGTACACAAACCACGACATAATCACTAACATTAAATTCTTGTTTTCTTCTATGAACATTTGCAGCAAGCTTATAATTTTCATTGCTTAGAGTAATCTTTCTTCTAATATCATCATCAATATCTCGAATGTGTTGAGCAAAAGATTCAGCAGTAGCAAATGAACGAGTATCAATAGGTAAAAGAATTAAATCGATGAGAGTTCGAGGAATATAACTATAGACAATTTTAAAAGGAGATTTCCTAATAGAACAATTGACTAAATTATTGTATGCAAATTCGGCAATAGCCACTACAGAATTTTAAGTTCCAATATATTCTCCCATAGATTTCTTAAACTCCGATAGACTACCTCAATTTGGCCACCAGTTTGTAAATGAAAAATAGATGAAATTTTCAATTCCTTACCTGAGAGTTTCCACAATGTTTTCCAAAAATAGCTTACAAATTTAATATCCCGATCAGAGACGTTGAAAGTTGGTAAACCATTAAGCTTAACAATTTCTCTAAAGAATATATGAAGCATCAGCAGATTTAATACATGGGATAAAATAAGTCATATTCAAAAATCTATCAACTACTACAAGAATTGAATTAAATTCTCAAGAAATTTTAGGTAATCCAAGAAAAAAGTTCATACTTATGTCTTGCCAAGGAAACGTTAGGTTCGACCGACCGGTCGTAAATGATCAGTACTCAACTTTGGTAGACGGGGGACATCCACTTCATGGGTGTGAGCAGAGTATAGATGATGAAAGATTGAAGAGACAAAAGCAATTTCAAGTGCCACCCACGTGGTACCATCAATGACCTAATAGGTAATAGGGCAGCATGGTATGGCCTGTCAAATGTCTTTCATTAGTGGAAGTGAGAATTCGAGTGCCATAGCAGGCAGAAATTTTGGCACGCGCACGAGTAAAATCATTTTCCATTAGAAAGATCAGAATTTCCTTCACGTTCCTTTTTTTTTTTTTGGCTGGCAGAAGTCGTTGGAAGGTTAGGAGATGCATACAATACAATATTGCAAGCCCATAATACAGGCCAACAAAAGACGGTGACCTTCTTTTCTTTTGTTAAAAAGGACAAAAACAAAGTGAAAGGCGCCGAGAGAATATTAATCAAATTCCATCACCGTAAATAAATTTTTTTCTCATCTTTTGACAATTAATTTTTGACTAGTTCATTCAACGTGATTAGACAATTAATAAGTGATTTTGATACATTTGATGTAAGGGGGATGCTTTCTGTGATAGGATTTTTAAGAGGTACCACAGTAGTGGATGCCGACTGTCCTGTGTGAACGGTCTGTGGAGCCTGCTCATTCCACGTCGTCGCCTGACGTGGTGACACCCACTCCGCCTCGCGTCGTTTGCAGCACGCCCTATCATGGCGCTGTGGGCTTCATGGACTCTCTCTTCCGGACGGTGTGTGTCCGGTCCTAATCTGCTGCCCAAGAAACACTCATCCAATGTTTTCTTTTTAAGCTTTTGCTGCACACGTGTCATCACTGACGAGGAGCCGTCGCATAAGCCAAACAAAGTGTTGGGCGTCTCTTATTTGAGCTTGGTAGGCCAGAGAACAAATGTAACTGTTAACCTGGGCTATATGCCCCATTTATTATTATTATTTTCTTTTTCCATAAATTTATTAACATAGGTGTATTTAAACAAGGCTTGTGATTTAAAATTCAAATATATATATATATATATAAAAATATAAATGATACAACTTTATTTATATATTAAGCACACCTATATCAATTGGTCCCGTTTCTATAAAACTCCTTTCCTATATAATCTCTTCCATTTTTAATATCTTAATGATTGATAAAAAAATCTACTCAATCCATTATGTTTAACATCATTTGTAGTATGTTGACAACTTTTTTATTTATCCAATATCAATGTGGATGGGCCTCATTGAAAATTAAAATAATAAAATGGTTTAATATTAAATATCAATTTTAAAGTTATATTTTCAACAATTAAACCATCTAAAATATCATTTATATATGGACAAATGATCTTATAAAGCATTATTACATTCTAATATTTGTGTAAATAGATCTAAGCATTTTTCATAATTTATACATGAATTATATATATTCTTCAACAAATGTGGCCTCATAAACATACTCGATTGAAATAAAACCTAATTTTCTAGATAAACACAGTGTTAAATATAATGACTGAATTAGATTTTTCATCAAGGATCAAAATCTTAAAATTTAGAATTACATAGTTCCACTCAAACAGAGCCCTATATTAATAGGATTATGGAAAAAAGAAAAAAAAAATTAAAAAGGAGTATATAGCCCAGGTTAATAAGATCATAGCTCTTATCTATTTCCATATAAATAATCCCACAGATTAGAAAATTGAACATGGACTTCCTAGAATTTGAAGTCACCTCATTCGACTTGCAATGAACTCTGCAGCATTCATAAACAACATGTGGATGTACCACAGATCTCTTGATGGTTTGAATTTAATTTTTGGGCAGGGTAAGTGGCCTATAAAACCCCGTAGAAGAAACTTGCAAAGTCAAAAAGAGATTTTGGCTCCTGGAATATCAAATTCTTTTAATAAATTTCAAGACAATTATGGGGGTGTTTGGCAAGGATAAAAAGTTTTCACCTAAAAGTTTTCAATCTAAAACTTTTCATTCTCTACAGCTTTTCTATTTTTTAATTATTTTTTTACATCTTACAACACAAACAATCCTACTTTTCAATCATTTATACACAATTTCCTATACAACTAACCTATATATTTTAACTTTATCCTATTTACTTCTCATAATTACCCCTATCATATCACATCATTTGACAACTTTTATTCTTCAAAACTTTTCACCAAAAGTTTTATTCATTCCCAAACACACCCTATGTAAAAATTAGTAGATCATCGATCTTTTCTAGCAGTCGTGGGAAGGGGAATTTCTCCTGCCAAAGTCATGGGATGGGTAGGATGACTACGATCCATAAAAGTGAGGCATGTGCAAACCAAGCCAATGGATCATTCTTAGATTCCCATACGTTTGCAAGCTGGCCCACAAAAAGAAAGTAGCACTGCTCATCCAAAAACAACTGGTAGACCAAAAGTCAGAGAAAGGAAACATGGTGATTTGAAAGAATACATTGTTACACATTTAAGGAAATGGCCAAGTCAAAATCAAAGACTTGAATAACAAAACCCAAAAAAGCAAGAAATTAAGCACAAAGAGTTATTGCGATGGGCCTGGTGCACCTGAAGGATATTGGTTCTGCGCTGCTGGGGGAGGTGGGGGTGCAGTGACTCCTGCTGGGGGTGGTGGATATGGTGGATGGTGTGGTTGATAAGTCGGAGGATGCATATATCCATATGGCGGGTAGTAATGCGGGTAATAGCCCTGCTGAGGAGGTGGTGGACCGTGATAAGAATAATGCCCTTGAGGCAGGGGTGGCCTTGGTGGCTGTGGTAGCAGGGGTTGCTGCTGATCTGCACCTGTTTTAGCATCACCAGATCCACTAGAATCTTGTGAAGGCACAAGAGCGCCCATCCTCTGAGGATCCATCGATGGATATAATGTGCGATCCGTTGGCACCGGTGGTGGTATGTTGAAGTAGTGCATTGGTGGCTGTTCCTGAGTCCCAGGTGGTGGGACATGTTGACTCTGCTGCTGAGAAATAACAGACCTGGGCAACATCCCAGTATGGGCCACCACCCCTTGCGCCACAGACAATGCATCTTGATTCTCAGATTCCAGCTTAGGGGCCTGGGGCTTTCCCCACATTAGCTTCAGCCTCAGGCCTTTTATAACCAGCTTATTTGAGAGCTCCTCAGCAGCTTTCTCAGCTCCCTCTCTTGTTGTGTATGTCACGAATGCACAAGCACGCTGGAGTACCATGCGCACAGATTCAATCTCACCATGGGCATAGAAGTGGTCTCTCAAGTCCTGTTCGGTGATTCTAGCATCAAGCCCACCAACATACAATGTCTTGATGCTCTCGTCATCAGGAGGTACAAGAGAGGGCATCTCACCAGCCTTGCTTAGAAGCTTCAGTGCAACAGGATCGTTGACCCTGCAAGAATAAAAACCATTCATCATCAGGACTATTACGAAGATCAACACCCTTACATCAGTTTTTGGTCGAACAATAAAGATCAATTTGACTACTGAAAATTGTATCATTTCGATGGGATCACAACACAGAAAACGCTGGGTAATCCCAAATGGGGGAAAAACTGGGCCAAACCACAAAACATGAGGTTGGAAAAAGGAGCAGGGAAGGCTATGAGAACCATCACAATCATGATCCAGTGTCAATTGTTTCTCAATTATTCCACTTCCGAACAAGATATTCTGCCTCAAAGTTTGATTTGCACATTTCAAAAATATGAATTTCCACAAAACAAGGTCAAATTAAGTTTTCACTGTTAGGAATACACATTACGAGCAAACATTACTTGAACCATAAAGATAATTATGAGAAGTCGGGCAATAATCTGACAACTTTACGGTCATTAAACATAGTAAGGAGCTAGTTGATGTGGAACCCATGCCAAAAGCCAGACAGAGATATCAAGGTCAGTTTTCAAAACCCATGTTAACTGCAAAAGGAATACCATTCACATTCTAAAACAGAAATTAAGAAAAAAATAATAATTATAGCAGCAGCAGCAGCAACAACAACAACAACAATAATATATTGCCGATAACCATCAGGCCTGCTCCATAATAAGATAAAAAGAACAGCATACCCATAGTAACGATCTTTTATATTCTGCTGAGAAAGCTCCCCAGTAATTGGCATTTCATGCCGATAAGGACACTCTGCACCGCGTGTGCATTCACCTCGCACATAGAAACTACATACATGTGCTCGGTTTCTTTTGTAATAGGGTGTTGTCCTTTGCAGCTTCAAGATAGTGTCATTTGGGCGCGCCTTTCCATATGAAGACTCATAATCTAAACCAGCTCTTGCCTATAAAAATAAAGTTCAAGAATGAAGCAAAATGATGTATCATAGTGACAATGGACAAAATCAAACGCCAACAAGAAATTGCCCAGTACTGAATGTAAGCCTTCCTGGTAGCCTGCTGCATGTTCAAGACATTCAGGCTGTGAGGAAGGTTTATACACCATAAAGTGTGGTTATAATAGTCAGGCCTACTAAAAAAATAGTGGAGCAACCATTAGTGAGAGAGATCATTTGTTGTCCATCAATTATCCATGACCCTCCTGATGACTGAATTCAAACAAACAGAACTACAATTAGCTATCATCAGTAAACTTCCCTGTTGTCAAATAGGTTCAAAACTTTCAATCAGCCAGCATGGAGATTGATTTAGTACATTACTTTTTCCATTTGGAAACTTATGTGATCTTCTAATGGATAAATATATTAAACATACCGATTTGAGTAATGGAATAAAATGTTCTGTAACAGATTTTGCAACACAATAAAGGCAGACCATAAAAGCAAACAATAAGTGGCGATAAGGCATTTACGTACCCTTCGGTCATGCTCCTCAGCAAAGTACTCCCTATTGACATCGCTCTTTGGGATAGCATCATTAGAATTTATAGAAAGAGCTGTGTCTCGAACCTGAACAGGCAAGCCATACTCGAGATCCAGGAGGCAAACTTGACATACATTTTTCAGCTTGCTGCATGTCTGGCAAACTTCTGTCTTTTTATACCTTGCATCACGGCCAGGCCTCCATCTGAAAACAGTGAATGGTCGTGTACAGATTTTGCATTCCTTGTCAAAGTCTGCCTTTGTCTGCAAACAAAATGAAAGTCCATTATATCCATTTTCTGAGCAAACCCCAATGAGATTAAAACTTAAAATGTTTAAGGGCAGTATGCATACGAATAATAAACACAATTAATGAATGGAGCTTTGTTCCCCTTAAGCAAGGCCTCAGTTTTGAGTCTTGTGAATGGAGAGACAAGCGCTGGAAGAGCTCCCACCCTTATGGGGTCCAACCTGGCTCAACTCTGAAAATCAGAGCTATGTAGATTAATTTTTTTTTTTTAAAAAAAAACTATGATTATTCGCATCTCAAGTGTTCTTCCACCATTTGGCCCCTTTTTCTCTCTTTCCTTTGTCTGGGTTTCCATGCCATTCCTCAAGGGATTGTTGTATCCTTTCCCCATTTCTCTCAAGATAATCAGCAACTTTGAGGAATTGATGTGCAGCATCATCCATGTAGTTGACTTCAATGAGATAGGATAAGGCTTAGATGCTAATTGCAATAATTATGACAAGCCATGCTATGACAGTCTTCACAAATATCTTTGAATATTTGAAGCACTCACTGGAACTTTGGGGACACCAAAATAGAATCACAGCACAAAAATCTAAGTAGAACACAACCAAATTAAATTCATCATCATCATTGTTGTCATCATCATCATAAGTCATTCCCACCTAGGTAGGGCCGGCTGCATGGATTGCGTTGCACCGTTATTGACAATTTAAGACTAAAGTTTCTGTCATCATCATCATCATCATAAGCCATTTCCCACCTAGGTGGGGTCAGCTGCATGGATTCTGTTGCGCCATAAGACTAAAGTTTCTGTAATTTGTAATATTTTTAAATCTTATTTAATTACTTCTATCGATGTTTTTTTTTTTTTTTTGTCTTCATCTCATTCTCCTACCACCTTCTACTTGAATAGACTCTATCCTCCTAACTGGTGCTATTTCAGGCTTCCTTTTAACATGACAGTTTATGGCATCAGCAACTTATGAAGATTTAGTCACCATAAGTTTAAAATGGAAATGAACAAGGATGTTAACAAAGTTAACAAAGCATTCATATAACCATGATAGCAACCAGGAATAAACGTTTGGAAGCACATGAAAATGCTGGTTCATCATGATTTACGAATTTGTGAAAGGGATCGCAAGATAAAGAAAAAAAAATAAGAGTTGATAATTAATTGAGCACCTTTACAACAAACAGCAACATCAATGGAAGCTACGACCATCATGGAAGGGGACCCAGAAACATAACTACGAAGGAAGGTGGTTACGAATTAAACATTCAAAGAGCTCTACTTCAGCTTCGTGCTCAGAAAATCCTGCCAAGAAGGCCATTTTCTAGGATTAACAACTAGCCAAAGGCATGAGACACCATTTCCGGAAAGGAATTTTCTTTTCATCCTTTGAATCCAATTCATGCACTATAGGAGTTTTATTAATGTTGGTACATGAATATGCTCATCACGCTCATAGAATCACACTTAAATAGAATTATAATTTAAATAGAATTATAAGTATTGAATATGCAGCTGAAAAGGTAATGGTTTCTAAGATTAACAAACGGGGAAAAACAAAATAACATTCCAGCCAAAAATGCAATCTTCTAAAATTAATAACTGATGAAGAAACACAATGAAGAGAGCATATGATTGATACTACCGATAGGGTATCGACACGCTAGTTTTGAAAAAAGAACTCTTCTGGAAGGAGAACAGCGACGTGTTCGCGATCCCACCCAAAATGTTAAACTTCACAAACTACTAAGCTCGACAAGGTCGATGAGTGGCACTTGGGGATTCATCGGAAAGGGCAATACGATAACACCACAGAAATTGGAAACCCTAGCAAGAAAAGGAATTTTTTTTTTTTTTTTTTTTTTTTTAAATTTGCTTTCTCTTTCGTGTTCAATTCATTACCATGCGAACGTAGGGATTATCGCCGAGGCAGGATTCGCAGATGATGGGGAAATCCGACCGCTCCCACCCGTCCGCCTCCACATCCCTCAGCAATCGATGCGCCATCTCTCTCTCCCTCTCTCTCTCTCTCCAGAAAAAAGAAGAATTGACGCTCGATACTGATCTGGTTTAAAATCAGTGACTCGCCGAGTGAGCGGCGTCATGTCTCCAGCAGCGATTTTCTTCGGGGCAGCATTTCACCCATTTTTTTAATTAAAATTTTTTTTTTTTTTATACATTATTAATCTAGATGTATTTAATATATGTATCAGTTTAAAATCGATGACATTTTTGTAATTTATGAACGGTAAAAATGAGAAAAAATATCTAAAAGTATTGAAAAATTTTAAAATTTTTTTATACACGTTAAATACACCTAGATTAACAGTTGTATAAAAAAATTTTAAAAATAAGAATAGATTTTTACACATAAGTGTACTGAAGCTAAACACACGCAGATGCACTATATCATGTTCTGATTTCTTCAGTGTGCTTTATTTTGATGGAGGAGGTTAATAATTTTTTTCTCCTCAAGTGCACGAAGACTATTGCACTTTGCTAATTGGAATGTTGGATCACACTGCATTAGGGTGCCTTAGTGCACTTTTGAGCATTTAGCTTATTTTTTAATTTTTTTGAAACTTTTCTTATAAAATTATTAATTTAAGTATATTTACCGTGTGCTTTAGTAGATATTTATTTTTTATCTTTTAAAATTAGTAAAATTATTAAAATGACATTATTTTTAAAAATAAAAATATCTATAAATCTTTACAAATAATAAAAATTGATACATATGTTAAATATGTTTAGATTAATAATTTTATAAAAAAAAATTTAAAAAATAAAAATATATATTTACACCTAAATGCATAGAAGCTAAATGAACTCGGGTCGATGCACCTAAGCGCATAAGATTAGGAGCGCGTAAGATCACAACTCTACTTGTACACATACAATATCAATCTTGTGATTTTTTTTTAAATTTTCATGTCTCATGCTTACAACTCTAAATCTCTGAGTACATATTTTTCCAATCTTATTTAAGTGATATAAACTACGGTAATCATGAAATAAAAGACAAACTTTCCAAATTAAGATTCAAAGCCAAGATGTCAGCTGAACTCTACGAGCCAAGACTCAAAGCCCGAACATCCCGTGTCAGAGGCACGGACTTTGATGGACTAGTCCTGCGCCAGCATGCTCTAAGTGACCTTTTTTCGAAAGTTTCATGCTCTGACTTACCAATCTTTTTTTGATGAATTTTTTTTTTTTTTTGATGAAATCTGACTTACCAATCTTGTTTTGGGCTTACGTTGAACGAGGGGAAATACTCCCCCTTTCCCTTCTGTTTCTACAAAATTAAATTATTTTTACTCACTAGATATTTTCTGTTAAAAAATTATTTTTGAACTTTTGCCTATTTTATTACTGCAATATGATTTGTTCCCACTGACGCACAGCAGTGAATTAGGGAAAGTATTCTATATACCTTTTTTTTCCTAATAAACGATGGCAATTCTCGCCCAACATTATTTCCATATTTCAATATCTCCACCTTTCAAATTATTTTAGGTATATATTTTCTACTTCTAAATTATTCATTTATACTTTATTGGTTATTTCCATATATTGCATACTACTTATTTAACCATTTGTTTTTTTGAGTTATTTCTTATTTCTCTTCCCTTGCTTGGATTGATTTTTCTTATGTTTCCTCTTGTCTCATAGGCTTGAGTTTAAACCTTGACTCTGTGCTTATTGTGATTTGCTTCATTAGTTTTCTCATCAAATTTGATATCTATTTGCCACTTTATTGACCACCCATTCATTTTGCTATTTTTGGTAGATGTTGTTTCTTAGTTTTGGTAGAAATTGTTTGAGAATGATTCAATATATCCGGGTGCACTTAGGCTCGGTGCACCCGGGTGCATTTAACTCATTTTTAAATTTATTCAAAATCTTTTTTATAAATTATTAATCTAAGTTTATTTAACATGTGTATCAGTTTTTACCCTTTTGGAGATTTTTAGATTTTTTTATTTTTAAAAGTATGTGATATTTTTAGTAATTTAGAATAACTAAAATGTCACTGATTTTCAAAAATAAAAAGTGAATATCTAGAAATGGTAAAAATTAATATACATGTTAAATACAATTAGATTAATAGTTGTATAAAAAAATTTCAAAAAATTTTAAAAATAGGTTAAAGCACTCGGGTGCACTGTCAAACTCCAAAATTGTTAATCTATTTAATTTATATCCTTTTACACATCTTATGTTGGACTTCATAGGCCTTTCATTGGTTCGGATAAATGTATCATGCCAGTACATTGGTATTAGACAGAATTCTTGGTGTGGCCCCCTATTTCTAGTGATTTGCAGTCATTATGATAAACTATGCTAATGAAGGTCATTGGTATTTGCACTTCATTATTCAGATTTACATGAGCTCTTGTATTATTTTATCCTCTTATTGCTTCTCCTTTCCGGATCTGATATAGGCTTTTGGATTTGTAGGACCTCTTTTGTTAGTAATTTTGATTATTTTATTAGATGTGCTGTTGATGTGTTCATGTGTTGTTCTTTGTTTGATGATGATAGTGCTTAATGGTTGGTTGAATTTTGGGATTTTCAGGTAGATAGTGTTTGGGACTTCACAAAAAGTTTTACGAATTGTCACTCAGATTGAAGATCACGCACACAAACTATTTAGGACAAGTGATTTCCAATGGTCAAGATCTTCTGGTTTTAGTTTTGACATGAGACATACATTCAATGGATGATTATAATATGGATAAATCTAGAAATTTTGGCTGTTTTAATTTTGATTCGAAGCATTAATCCGATAGATTGTTAAAATAGTGGGCAATAATGTAAGAGAAAATGCATTACTTTACAACCTGGTTGGACTATTATTTCCTTCTTCCAATCCAAATTTCAAGTAGCCAACTTCTGTAGACCCCAAAACAGGAGATAGTTTATTTGGGCAATGGAAACCACGGGAGAAAATTATGATTTGTTTTATTATTGTAACTCAAGATAAAAATATCTTTCGCTGTTAATTTGTTACTTGATTCCTTAGAAATTTTTCATGGCTTATTTATGACTGTCATCAATTTATCATCTTTGTTGTATTTATATAATGGAAAACTTCAGAAAATGTACCTCTGTCCCTTAAAATTTTGCTCTGATGAGTTGATTATCTTTTCATGTGTTCATCATTCACTATCAATGATCACAGTAAAATATTTAAATCTCTTGGCAGGTATTTAGAAATTTTCTATTTAAAATGTTTAGTCTTAAGACATTCTTTCTTTTTCAATAAAAAAAATATTCTTTTTTTAATTTTTGTATGTTAGATTGATAAATTCTTAAAATTGCATATGCATTGAAAATTCCTTTAAGAAGCACTTGCTAGCTGTCGGTCATCGAGATGATGAGCTAAACATTTTGTTGGATTCACTCTAGCTGTTATGTATTCATATGAATGTCTCATATTGATTTTGGTTCCTTCAATGTATTTGTCATTAATTTTGTGTGTACTAATATAAATAATAAATGTATTATTATTTTACATTATTTTCATTAATTATATTTATCAAATCTCTAATTTTATCATCAATTTTTTAGTCATAATTTCAACCGGAAAGCATAACTAGAACAATAAGAAATAACAATAAAAATTTTGATTGCTAAACAGCAACAAAAACTTTTGTTTCTAATAACTGAAAAAATAACTTCTAAATGGCAACCAGTTTTCTTAAGAATTGTTGTTAGTCTATATGTGACTATTTATTAAAAAAAAAACAATGTGGTGTGTTATATCTGTAGAGTTTAATTTAATTTGTGGAATTACAAATGGGTATAGTTTATTTTGGAATTATTCAAAGGAGGTTCATCTCTCACGATTAATTGCACAACTGCCTTTTATGGTTTAATTTTTTTTTGTTTTACATATTTGTGGGTTCTACCTAAATAGATTCATATAAATAAAATTTTTAGGCATATTTAGATATGTTATTTTGATTTTTTAAATAAAACGTGCATTGTTTTTTTAAAGGTATCACCCACATTGGAAGCGAAGTCTAAGAGATGGGTAACAAGATCAGTGTAATCTTATCACATCCTCACATGGTTGTCAAAATCAATATAAAAATTAATATAAGTTATTCCATCTTCTTTTGGGTTAGCATGCCAAATCAATATTTTCACAAGAAGCTTTAAAGTCTCTATCTTTATGCTCAAATATATAAAATTCACTTGATATCATGACCCTATATGCCAGCTTTTCATATAGAATATTTTAAAAAAAACGCTACTCTCTTCTCTTTTACACTCTTAAGCTTTGTAATGATTATTAAAAATTTTACTTTTTCATAATTTTTCAAGTATTTTTAATTTTATTTATAAAAAATTTGAGAAGATTGATTTTATTTTTATACTCATACGTGGGCCCTCTAGATGTTTATATAAAATTTTAAAAAAAAATTTAGGCTCATCTAAAGAGTGTTTTCAATTTTTGAAATTAGGAATTCCCACGAAAATTCAAAACACTAACTATATATGCTTAAATTTTTAAAAAAAAATTATTTGAACACATCCGAACAAAGGCTCATATATAAATATAGAAAAGTTTTAGACCCTTGATGATTAATAAAAAATGGTGATTTGGTGTGTTAAACCACGTGTGAGTTTGTGACAACCATGTGGTTGCTGTATGAATTACCCCTTCCTGTTATTTAAAATTTTTTGAACCATTTAAATAACCTTATATAACCATTTAAATAACCTCAAAAAAATTTTGCCCTATCTAAAATGGGGCCATAATATTTTATATAATATTTATATTATATCTATAAAGAATACGTTCAACACAGATTACATGAATAGTTTGTAAAAATCGTTAATGCATTTCATAAAAATTTGAATAATTTATAAAAATTATAAAACATGTAGATATCAATTCATAATTTTTTAGCAAAATTTAAATTTATTGGTAAATAGGTGTTGCTCTCATAATTTGTAAAAATAAAACATCACCGCTCTTATCTAAAGTATCAAATTTGTCCAACTTATATATGTTATTAAATGAGTGCATAAAAATAATATATTTTGTATAATTTGTAAAATATCGAAAAATACCAATTACAAATGCACATTTTCTGCAATACTCGAATAAACTGTAAAATTTATTTAGTAAGTAAAATGAAGACAATTAACTTAGATAACTCATTAGCTCAATATATCATGTACAAACCGTAAAATTCATAATATATGTAAAATCAGTCAAATAAGTTAAATTACCTCATTCGTTTCATATGCATTTGTTGATAAATCTAATTTATGGTTCCAAAATTTGGGCATCAATTGCCTATTTTTTTTATGCATTCTAAAGCCATTGTTCTATGACATACGAGCCCACATGTGAAACGAACTGGCCTATGACCAGGTTCATAGGCTATTATTGTTTATGATAATTATATTGTAGTGGTGCCCTAAACTTGAGGTGTTTTACCTTACTTCAGAATCGTTTAGTTGGTAAATTGTAGATAGGATTGTGGCCCTGTTCACGTGACGGGGTCTTCAATTTAGTTTAATTTCAATTTACAAGCAATCACCCACTCGTAATTCAAAATGACATAATATTTACAAAATATTAAATATATATTTACATCATCAGTCTTGGTAACTTGGTAATATTGTATCCTTACAATATATTTATTCACACCAAGTATATATAAAAATGCAGCCTTAAGAGTCTCTAAATTGAGATATTTTTTCTTTATTGAACTTTGTTATACCTATCTAAGGTGGGAAGAACAAAACGTGAATACTAAACTCACTAAGAAGAATTTTCATTCAAGTAAACATTTTCAATCCAAAATTTAGCATTTCATAATAAATGCATATGCAAATGCATATTTTACATTCATGTTTTATACCTTCATTGGATGCCACGCTAGCTAGGTGACTATCAATCTGTTTACTTCCTATTTTAAGAAGTGTGCGAATGGCTTTTGGGCCTATATTGGCGACTTAGTCACATTTGAGAGGAACTCTGGTCTACTTATACTTTTAAAATGGACCTGTACATTTATGCACTATGCAACATACGCATGCTAGCGTGATTTTAAAAAATAATCGCATTCATCATTCTGCACCCTTTTCAAGTTAAGTAGAATTGCATGATCATCTATAAAACAAGTTAATCAATACATTTTTCGAATCACATTATGGGATGGTCATCCTTAAACAATATTGAAAAATAACATAATGAAATGAATTATAAGTCGATCGATCATTTTGAAAATAAATTCAAGACATTGCTTGCTTACCTTAGAATATTAACTTATTTCCTCACTCTTCTCTTTTCCATTTCCTAAACAAGTGAAAAAGACTATTTTATACATTTTCATTACATATTATATATATATATTAGTATTTTTTAATTAATTTAAGCTATACATTTCATTCAACATCCATGTTTAGAAGATTAAATCTTAGTGTCATATTATATAGGGAAATAGCATCTAACCTATAGCAAGAAATAAACGAAAAAAACTTTTATAATATATACATTTAACATTCACAATTCATAATAACTACCTTCCTTAATTATTATACATACAATTTATTTTTGCCATATTAGTTAAAACAGAAAAATAAGGTGACAACGGTAGGTAAATTCAAAAAAAAATCGTTTTGGATAGTAGGCCATAAACCAGAAATCCATGCATAACGTGATAAGTTGGAAGAAAGAGAAAAATATTCACTCTAGCTATTTACTTATTTCAGTTTATTATTACTATTTTTTTTTCAGCTCTCCAGCGAAGTCCACGTTCGTTTAAATGCATGTCGGTGGCGAAAGTATGGAAGATCATTCATTTACTGGACGTGACGGCCGTCCCATCTATCATAGCGTATAGGTATATATTTTTACACATCTTTTGAATTTGTTTTAAAACTTTCTAAAAGTGTTATTTATAATCTACCCCATCTATATTGTAAATCACATTAAATTAGCCGTTCATATCAAATTTTATTTCAAAATAATTAAAATTGGCTAAAATACAAGCATTTGGAACTAGCTAATGCAATTCATTTAATTTTTGATTTTTCTACCCATTTCTAATCATATTTTGAAAAATCTAATCCACTCAGAATAGAGTATATTAATCTAGTCATACTTGTGCAATTTCACATAAAATGGAGTTATATATATAATAATTCAATTAATAAACAGTAAAACATATGGTGAAAACGGTGTGTATGTATGTTCCAACATTTCTGGGCCTACATATTGATTTGAATCCATGCACATTTTCCAAATGCAATAATTAAAATTATGTAAATGTTTTATTAAATTATTTTTTATAATCCAATTCGTTCATCTTATAGAACAAATTAATTTAACTATCCATTTCAAGTTTCACGTCAAAATGATTATTGTAAGCTAAGATATTAGCATTCAAAATTAATTCTTGAAATCTCATATAATTCTAGTTGTTTAAAAATTTTCTAAACATAATTTTTATAATCTAGTCCATTCATTTTGTAAGGGATGTTATAAGAGGCTTGCCCTTAAAATTTCATGTAAAACTCCCTTATATAACTAAGATATAAATTTAATCAGCAATTAACTAAAATATATTAAAAAAAAACGTAAAAGGCTTGCTGGACGTGAGGTGCCATGCATGCTTGAAATTTGGGCATGTTTTTCTAGGTAAATAGAATAAATTAATTTAAGCACTTTATGCAATTATTTTTCATAATCTAATCCATCTAAATTAAAAAACATATAATTTAATACTTCCAGTTAAATTCTCATTTCGATTTTAATTATACATGCTTATATCTAATGAAAATAGTGTAGGCGAATATAAGCCCTTAATTAGGAACCTTAATTGGTTCAAATTTTTTCATTTATTTTTATTTTTCTAAAAGATCTGTGGATTTAAACAGTTTCAGTTGGTATAATTTAGAAGTTTGAAATTCTTTCTTGAAAAATTTATAAAAATTTATTTTCATTTCTTATCTTTATGAAATAATAATTTACCCTTTTTTCTCAAAATTCTCAAATTTAACCTTTTTAAATTTCAATTAGGTCTTCCTTTTGTCTCTACTCTTTTCAAATTTACCATTTACTTCTTTTTTGAATTAGCAATTTAATCCCACTTTTTTAAAATTGAAATTTAGTCTTTTTTGTACCCATACCTATTTTTTATTTATATTAATAATATGTATTCCATACAAGCTTTATGGGTATAAATTAAGTCTCAGATAACATGGGTGTTCATTACACATTTGACATCTAGATCATTCGACATCAATATCATTTTATTAAAAGCATGTGGTATCCCATAAAAAAAAACATGCACCATAATCCACCATAACGAATTATACCTACCCATACTCATATTCTATCTTCAAACATACTTGCAATGTGTGAAAAAGAAAAAATTGTCTCATTTGTATTTCACCCCAGAACACAAACATTGTCACATGCCTTGTCCCTCCCATCCTAAGACATGCCTAATGACCAAATATGATGGTACATTTTTTTCAAGCAATTTACAAATATAACTACTTATTTTAATCATAATTGCCTATATACCTACCTAGTTTCATGAATAGCAAATTAACCTCATATAATTTCACTAAATTGCATCTGTACCCATGTTAACAGTTGGCGTCAAATGATAAGATAAATCCTGTGGAGTAAAAATTTCAATTTTGAAATTACCCTTCAATTTTGCCCCCTTGACTTCGTCAGTTTGCCCATCCTCTAAAACGAAGCTTTCTTATCACTGTACTTGTTCTCCCTTTATTGCCATTAATTACCCCTAGCAATGACACCAATCATCCTCCTCTTCCTACAAATTTTATTATTTAGTCAATTAACAACAATATAGCAACAAATTGAACTTATGGGAGTATTGCATGTATATAAACAGAACGACAAGAGGATTAACAATTGATAGTAGAAAGGGTGATTCGATTTGGAAATGCCCTAAAATTTCTTGGTATAGACTTTCAAATCCATAGATTTGATGAAATTAGAGTAAAATCATGGTTATCTATTCCTATTAACTTTACTTACTGCTTGATCCACTGTGTAATAACTATTGACTGTGCTCGTTGATGAATCTGTTGGCCTAACATTTGGAAGGATTTCTACCACCTAAAGATCAGTCAGCTTGGATCATTTGATTGATGTACAATGGGGCCAGATCTAAGTGGGATGTAGTGGGTTTATTAATTTGGGAAGATGGTCGAATTTCAGGTGTTGTCAACTTCCAAAGTTGTCGAATTTGTAGCTAAAGCTTAACTGAAGAGAATGGGGGTAATTATGGTGATTTGGAGTCAATCCATCATTGACATTCATAACTTTGCATGAAATGGGAAGATGGAGCACTAACGTTCTAGTGGTCTAGGGTATACGTCCGTTCATGCGCATTCACTAAATCCAATATCAATGCATGTGAAACATGAGCATCTGTCTTCACCTCTAGAACATGGCAAGCCATGTGTTATCCATTGTTGGATTTTTTTTAATACATTGTTGTTGGAATTGGCTTATGTTATATGACATTTGGTAGCTAACCCAACAGAAATAACATCTAGAATTTGAGAATTGACGCCAACTTAGACGAAGTACCCATCTTCATTTTGTGAGGTTTACCTA
The DNA here is from genome assembly GCA_035584095.1 of Annona squamosa. Taxonomy (NCBI): domain Eukaryota; kingdom Viridiplantae; phylum Streptophyta; class Magnoliopsida; order Magnoliales; family Annonaceae; genus Annona; species Annona squamosa. Next base: position 20,944,761 of record JAXCLR010000050.1, on the reverse strand, counting down.
AATTAAAGGATAATTTTGAAAAAAATAATTTAACAGCTCATTTTGATGCTAACCGTTATCTTGGGTATGATTGTAATTTTAGTAAAATTCTGTGGGGATAATCTATTATTCTTGAAACTATGTGGGTATATATGCAATTATAGTCAAACTATGTATGTATATTTGCAAAATACTCATTTTTCTCTACAAAGAAAGCACAATGAGTAACAAGAAGTTTGCATCCGTCCATGTTGACACTCATTTGAAGTAGGGTGTAGTTAAGGTATTTATGGTCAACATATTAGGTATAGGTTCAACTAGGATAGGATAGGTTCTTAAGTTCGAGCTTGAAATCAACCTAAAGTATTAATATATATTTAATAGATTTTTTATAAAATATATCATATTCTAGAGGTATAAAATACTTGTTAAAAATATAGAGATTTGTTTAATATCTATTATTTAGTACATTTAATAAATATATTTAAAATTATATTATTATCATATTAATTATAAGTTTTAGTTAAGATTTATGGTGAAATTATAATTTCAATATAATTTATAATAGGAAGACTATTTTAATGAACAAATTTGGAACTGAAATGAGAACCAAACTAGTAGGCTTTGGACGGTACTGACTTAAAATAGAATGCAAAAGAAGTTTTAAAAATAAGATAAGGACAAGAACAACACCAAACTAAACCTACCTCACCCAAGTTGCATCCTTGCATTCAACCTCCCGAAGGTATGTTGTATGCAAAATGATGAGGAAATAAGTGTCTGCTAACATGAAACTAACTAATAAAAGATAATAATGATATTGAAAAGAATAGCAAAAATAAAATAAAAAATAATTAGAAGGTATTAAGTAGAAACTAAATAACATAATTATCCATGTCCAAATATATTATTGTTCAAATAAAATGTGCCACAAGAGGCTACAAATTCTTATATTGTGTACGTGTTATTATTTGTAGAAAAAATATACATGATCTCTATGCTGAAAGGTAAAACACATTTCTGTCAGTGCACTACCTATGTTATTCTTAATTTGTTGCCATTATCAAGCGTCAACATAATGACTTTGTGGATATCTTAATTCTCTGTTCGAAGTTTGAACAGGGCTTATAGAAGTGTGATCATTTGTGTTGTTAATGTAGTTTGATGAGTGAACTTGAATATGTTGGAAACAATGTTTCAAAACAAAACAAAATTAACCAAAGATTGAGTTTTGATGATTAACAACAACTAACTTGAGTATATTTAAAGGACTAATAAGTTTTTCATATATTTTAAGGAACTTAAGAAGCCAAGTCGATCCCCAAGTCGACTTGGACTTCGACTTAGGGTGAAGTTGATCCCAAAGTCGACTCAACCATCGACTTGAGATAGAACCTCAAAGGCAAAATCAAATTGTAGGTCAAGTCGCAGGTCAAGTCGACTCCACATACGACTTGGGTAGCCAAGTCGCAAACGAAGTCGACCTCAATATCGACTTCAATCGAGAAAAACTGTCCAGAGCTGAATTTTGGGGCACGATGCTGCCCAAGTCGCAGGCCAAGTCGACTCCAGGTGCGACTTGGGTGAAGTCGCAGACAAGGTCGACTCCATCCGCAACTTGAGAAGTTCAGATTTCAAAGATGCAGTTTCAAGCCATTCAAAGAGCTCTCACTCAAGATCAAAGCAAGGATTCAAGGCTAACATCAAATCAAGTCTATCAAGTTCAGGGCGAAGATTCAAGATAAAGATCAAATGAGTTCAATTCAAATAAAAGATTCATGTTCAACTTCAAATCAAGTCTATCAAACTCAAAGACAAAGATACAAGTATGATTCAAATCAAGTCTATCAAGTCTTAAAGACCAAATGAGTCCAATGCAAGACAAGGTGCATGAATCATCCAAGCAAGGATCAAACTCTCCAAAGATTCATGAGATTCAAGCCAATCCAAGATGGATCAAAGCACAATCTCTTCAAGATGAACAAGATCTTCAAGTATGAGGAATCATTCAACATGAAAATGATTCAAGGAAAGAAGACTAAGCATAACAGAAGTAGATCAAATGAAGAACAAAGCATTTTCAGCAAAGCCCGAGCTAAGTCGCAAGCCAAGTTGACTTCAGGTTCGACTTGAGTCGAAGTCTGAAGCCAAGTCAACCAAGACTCAGACTTGGAAATCTGAAGAACTGGAGTCGCAGACGAAGTTGACTCCAGATGCGACTTGGGTATAACGTTTGAATTTTTGAACGTTGAAGTTCATTTATTACGCGTCAACTACTTCTACAACGTTCATATTTTTCTCATTCTATATAAGGACCCTCAAATGAATGTGAAAGGATACACAAGAAGATACAAAAACACTACTATATACTCTACCAAGTCCAAAGAGAGAAAAGAAGTGCAAGAAAGGAATCTCATTTACTTTTCTCCAATTTTGAGTGGTCCATATATTTGAGAAGGAAGAAGGAAGCTTCAAATTGCAAGCTGCTTTAACATGAATCATCCAAGCTACTTTTGATTTCTTCCTCGAGCTCAACCTACCTACACATCTCTTGATTTGTTTATGCCCCCTAGAGCTAGAATCTAGAAGAGAGCAAGAGGCTCTAATTGTATATGCCCCCTAGATCTGGAATCTAGAAGA
>JAXCLR010000050.1:20884874-20895644 GCA_035584095.1 Annona squamosa | reverse complement strand
ATTTGTTTTGAAAATTTTTAACCAAAAATGCCACTTATTTTTAAAAAAGTCTACAAATCTCAAAATATAATAACAATTGATACATATTTTAACTACACTTAGATCAACAATTGCGAAAAAAAAATTTTCAAAAAAGTTTTAAAAAATGAGTATTTGCACCCGAGTGCATAGGATAAAAACCCTTATATTTCAGACTACAGAAATGATTGCGACACAAAGATGGCAGGCTGAGATTGAGCATACAACAATACCTGTGTTTAATCAGCCCAATACCAGCTTTTATCAAGAAAGGAACCCCATCCCAGCGTGCATTCTCAATATATAGAGCAGAAGCAAAGAATGTTGGGGTCAGTGTATCCAAATAAACAACATTGTTATCCACTGAACGGGCCTTATATTGTCCAAGGACAACATCATCCAACTCCATTTTTCGTATGGATCTAAGAACCTTCACCTGAACAGGAGTCCAACGTCCAATTACAACCATTGAATTCATCCCTTCTGATTTGTATCCAACATGATAAACATGTTTTACCTTTTCATTTCGGACATCTTCACCATCAAGACTCAAAGGTGGCTCCATTGCGAACAGGGCAATTGTTTGAAGAATATGGCTATGGACTACGTCTCGGATGATACCATAGCCACTAAAATATCTGCCACCCAGAAACAATATTATGAAAGACTCTGAAGCATCATGAGTGCCATATGTAATGTTCAGTTACTTCATTGGCATGTTAAAGTACCTTCCTCGAGTTTCCGCATCCCATTCTTCAGATAAAATGACCTATGACAATTACTTAGGAACAAAAACATCAACCAATCGGTCTGACACACATTGGCCAACAAAGAGAAAAATCAGGAGCGTGGAAGGAAACATACTTGGACATTGCGAATGTATTTTCGACTCCACAGTGGTTCAAAAACCAGATTAGAGAATCTCAAAACAGTGAGATTCTCAATTAAATCTCTTCCCAAAAGATGATCAATCCTAAACTCGAATTGAATACAGTCTAAATATTAGAGCAACTAGCAAGAATAAATCCAAGAGTCAAAAAAGATTAGAACAAGCCACCAAAAATTCAAATGTTCTCACATGAAAATAATGAAGAAAAATACACACCTATAAATCTGATTCTCCTCGAATTTGGACAGAATAAATTGTGTTAACTGAGAAGATGACAAGGCATCAAAGCCAAAGGGTTTCTCTACTATTATGCGATTCCAACCTCCCTGGGACTGGGCATGATCAGCAAGTGAAAACACAACATCAAGAAGTGCTTCTTGTGGCACAGATAGGTAAAATATTCTGTTTGCTTTGGAATTTCCCTGTTATAAGATATCCAAGCTCATAAAAAATTAGTGAGTAGGAAGCGCAGTAGCCTTTGGTGCAAAGCAACACTTGAAAAAGATGTTTATGCATTTACCCTTTTCCCCATCCTAGTTAGAAGAAATCAAGTACATAAAGGCCCTAAACATGCCTCCCCTGCCATGATTCCTGGTGGATCTATTTGATTTTTGAATTTGGGAGCTTCTAACCATGCCTTATGAAAGGCAGAAATCAAAACTTTTTTTCCTGATGCAATCGCTTAATTCAGGTATTGGAAACACCATGATCTGGGTTTCCTCCACTCACCTCAATTTTTTCCATGAGTGCATTGAGTCTTGTCATTCCCTCTTTGTTGTTATAACCTCCATTAAGATAATAAGTTCTCCTGAGAAATGCATCCAGCTTGTCCCCACAATTTTCTCTGTATGGTTATATTTTCAATTCTTGATGAGAACATTGGTTGGACAATCATTGAATGAAAAATACTCACAGAAAGGGAGTTTAAATCTGCATTTTTTACGTGAATATATTATGGAAAACACTGATAGGTAGATCCAAACACTATAATGCAAAGAAATCATCTGCCGCTCAATTCCAGAAAAAAGATTTCCAAATTATGCTAAGCCTCATCAGATCGAAATCCCATGAAAGGGATTAAATCCAGAAGTTCAGCAACAGCAAAAGGAGAACTGGAATGAATTGGCCTTTGTGTGTACACTTGGTTTGGGGGGTGGGGATTGTTGATGTTGCTTTAAATGCAAAGATCAACTAGAGGCACTGACATAACCTAGTTGTAATTTCCTTGTTTCCCTTTCAAGGATATAACAACAACAATTAACCAACTTCAAATTTGACAGCAAAATAATTGTAATTCAAAGTCAACTTTCATACTTTAACTAAAAATTGCATCCAAATACAAGTCAACACAGATTCAAAAGTAAAGAACCGGATGAAAGAGATGTAAAATGTTAGAAGTATACCGATGATCAACTCGACAAGTCAAAGTTCCTGCAATCATGGATCGTAAATCTTCATCTGTCATGTCCTTCCTCGAATACCCAAATATGCCCACATTCTGCAACCATAGTGAGAAAAGACAAGAAAGGAGAAGAAGTGAAGTAGATCATTCTGAAAATATAAAGAAATTTCTACAATAGTATTAGGAAAAGCCAAGATTATTGATGATGATGAAAAATTTAAGTATGCTCTTGTATCTTATGGTTTTTAATATATAATGATTTTCTAACAGTTAAGAGGCATATTCCTCTTACAATTAATTCTCATTCTTGGAGCCTCTTCCACACATTCCAGACTAGGAATCCTGGTAAAGTCGCCTGAATGCCTATGCTTCAAGCATTTTTATCACTTTATTCAAGCTAAAGTCTAAGTATAGGCCCCTAAATGCCAACCAATGAGGAATCCTCCTTCAAAAGACAAGAAAATAATGGCAACAGATTGCCTATTGTTGAGGTATGACATCTTGCGGAAGTAAAATTCTCTTCAAGGACCCCTCAAATATTCATAATGCATTTTGGAAATGCAATAAAATGCCCATCCACAAAGCATTTTGCCTATTTTGTTCACTATTCAAATCCAAAATCTTGTCAAGGGTAAAGAAATACCTACAGATGAGGCAATTTGCTGACATTCCACGCCATAAAAAAGAAGGAAGGAAGGAAGGAAGGTAGACTCAGTGCTAATGCCTGAGACATTTCGGCCACCTTAAAAATAAAAATAAGGAAGGAAGGAAGGAAGGAAGGAAGGAAGGCAGAGTAAGTGCAAATGCCTGAGGCATTTTGGCCAACTTAAAAATAAAAATAAGGAAGAAATAAAGAAAGAAAGGCAGAGTAAGTAGTTTTCAACAATTGGCCGCCTTAATAGTGGACAATCCTGGATTGTTAATATCTCAGTTTACAAACAAATTGTCCACCCATGAGATGTTTCAACAGTTCAACACTAGAAATATCAGAAAGCATACCTGATTAAAAAATACTGAGATATTTTAACCTTAAAGAAATTGCTGTAAGGCCATCAAGAAAGCTTTTTCCCATTCGTTGAAATTAAAATTTTATTATGGCATCTAAATTCCCATCCGTCAAGAAATATAAAAATCCTAGTGAGGCCATTAGAATCTCTATGCAGGACGCATTATTCCACTTTCCTGCTAATACATTTTCTAAAGTATTTTATCGAAAACGATTGAGAATTCCCCTGTTCTTTCAAGATAAGTATCTCGTTAATGACACAAAATATGTCCACTCTCAGGAATTGTGTTACAACATCTTGAAGTGGAAATTCTTACTAGTGGCACTAGATGCTTGCCAAAGAAATCTCAATGGCCCCTAAAGGCCTATCAGTATGCATGTTTAGTCCTTTGCCTACTTTCCAGTTTAAACTGTAATTGAAGCGGCCCAAATGTTTAAGTCCAAGCATTTTCACATTTCCACTCTTGAACCCCCACAGAAGTACAAAAAATACTTAATGCCACTGCTTATTAGCTAGTTATTGAATAGGTACCTTACATTCTTTTCACAATGGTTTTTGCCATTTCAGCGTTAGATACCATGGCATAAACAATCAAATGCAAATCAAAAAGCCCATTAGTCTCAATGAAATTTTCCATGTTCATAGTTAGATGCCATGGCAAATCAAAGAGACCATTATCCTTGACGAATTTTTCCATGCTTAGAGCTAGGTACCATGGAAAAAACAATATAATACAAATCAGATAAACCAAGTCCCAATATACAAGGTAAAATTCTAGTGGTAGGAACATCTCAAGGCTTGTCGTTGAGGAATTGTGTAACTTTTTAAGTTAGAAGGTCTTAGAATAGAGACTGTCGTCCCAATTCACAAGGCAATAATCCCATATTTCACTATCAGAATCGTAAAAAAGCAATGAAATTAGTACCTTTCCATGGTTTTCAAGAACAAAACCTTACAAGAGGAAGGAAATTTGTGTCTCAAGATGCTCTCCCACTTTGCAAATGAAAATTCACATTGAGGAACTCAAACATCAATATTTGGTGTGTTGTGCACAATTTATGAAGTTCAATTCTTTTCAAAGAACCTAAATACATATTAATTAAGCATTGCCCAATGTCAGTGATACTTTCTATACAGCAGTTAAGAACAAATTCACAGTTGACCTTTCCATTTTTTCAATGCATTACTTAAGATGTGCCTTTTAAGTGCTTAAATTCACTGGTAACCTGACTGACTATTTGTGAGGCATTTTTCTGTTATTTAAGCCAAATATCTAAAACAAGCACGTGATCTGGCAATTGGCTTGAATGATTCCAAATTCCATGTTGAATTTCTTGATGTAGGTGGCTGGATGCCAACAATACGTTTCTCATATGCCAGAAATTGTGAACCTTGAATAGCAGCAAAGAGTAAGCTTCTGATTTTCCCAAACACTCATCCCAAAGGAAACACTCTTAAATCAGGGATAAATAGAAACAAGAGACGGACATCAAAATTACCAGGCAGCATCAAGGGCAGAATAACTAAGTCAGAGACAAGAATAAACTGAAAACAAGCCAACTATGAAGAACAACTCATCAAGGATGAGCAAATATTATCCCAAGAAATGTCAGCAGTTTTGCGTGGATTTGATGATTGATCAAAGCTGAAACTAAGAAAACTATGAAGAACAAATCAACAAGGATAAGCAAATACTATCCCAAGAAATGTCAGCAGTTTCACGTGGATCTGATGATTGATCAAAGCTGTGGAAACTAGAAAAAGAAAAAAGGAATTATACCTCAGGAATGAATCCACTATAATACAGAGCAAATATTGCTGGGAAAACCTTGTTTCTGGCAAGCTCGCCAGTTGCTCCAATTACAGCAATGCAAAGGGATGGTGCGGTATGAATCTGAATGCCATGATCATTCGAATCCATTTCCTCAAAGGATGGTGGAGATCCTGTTTCAGTACTCAGCAATTCTGATAATTTCCATAAGAAGCTTATGTTAGGAACTGTTGCCTAGGATTAGTTCCATGAATGCATATCATAGCTAAATAGCCAATACTCAATGTTCTGCAGCAGATAAAATCACCAGCAACCTTGCCAATGAGGGACAACGAAGATAATAAAATAAAGGCTGAGAATGTGGCAAGTTACAAGTTATCAGGAGAATGACTCAAGTTACAAGTCATTCTTCAACATCACATGCAAGTATTCCAAAAATGGACTAACACAAAAGCCGGTGACACTACAAGAAATATATATTTTCCCCTGCTGATTTACATGAATTCTGTACTATCAGACCAATTCTGTTGTATATTTACCCATACTGCCATACATAGCAAAATATGGAATTAAATTACTTAATAATGTTGACTAACCTGACATTGCACTTCTTTCAGAGCCATCTTTAGAAGGCATCCCCTCAGAAGAAAATGGCTTTTCAGAATTACCAGGTTTTTCATCTGTTCCTTGAATTTCCACCCCTTTGGACATCTTTAGCCCACCAGGTCTTCTTTTGTTGGAGACCTGGAGATCCAGCTCCTTTTTCATCCAATATTTTGAGCCCCAGAACCGACCATGATAGTTGGCGGCCTCTCCATGAAGCAAAAAGCAGCGATCTAGTGATGTATGATAGTTGCTAACGACCTGCTCTCAGAGGGCCAGAGCAGGAAATAAATAAATCAACCATCTATAGGCATAGAATCACCAAGATGAGGAACAACATTTCAGCAGTTCCAGAGAAGTTCTTTGGTTGAGCATTTATGCTACTGAAATAAGTAAAGAAACAAGAGGACTAGCCGTGGTATTTTTGCCATGAAACAGTTTTTCTTTTTCTTTTCTTTTTTTTTTTTCCTTTTCTTTTTTCAAGAAAAAAAAGGATGTGCTTTCCAACCTAACTTGTTTCTGAGCATGGCTGCGTCTCACTTCCTCCTCCTTTTTTTACTACCAACAAATCTCTCTCACACGATGTCATTGGATGTAGATATGCTTCCACTAATTTTCTTCATTCCCTTTATCTTCCTTCTTCTTACTGTTACTAAGATTTGTCAAATTCAACCAAACAAAATGCCAACAGCTAAGTTTGTAGGTATCACTAAAATTCTTGCAGTATTTTGTCCATTTGGAGTAGAATATCAACGTCAAGTGTTTCAGATACTGTTCTACCACCAACCACATATGCAGTTAGCAATGTCCCATCATATACAACGGCCCAAATTAAGCAAACCCATGTCTACTCATTCTCTACTTCGTTAATTTATGAACAAGGGGCACAATACTTATTCCCTTCTAACAAAGAAAATTTGGATTCTTTGATCGTCTTTTGTCCTGTAAACCATCTATTTCACAATGGTTTAGCAAGAAATTGGAACTCTACGGTACTGTGCATTTGAACACACCAACATGCCTGATTGCAAGAATCGATATTACAAAGAGGAAAACATCGAAAAAGAGGAGCGAGTTCAGCTCCAAATGGATGCCGAAGCACGCGAATCTGTAGACGAAGAGACCAGAGAACTGACCAGGGGCATCGAAGCTGCGCAAGATTCGAGAGAGAAAGGGCGTTTGAGCAAAGATTCGGGCGCAAGCCTAATAAACCCAGGAACTGAAAGTGCCATCTCTCGCTCCTTTTACCCGTCACTCTCTTACTCTCGTTCCCTTTACTTCCTCGGGCAGTGATATACTTTCTATCTTTAGTGGCGGGTAGTGAGCTCTGTTTACGTGAAGATAATGGCGGGCTGTGAGTTGAAATGTCGTTTTATTGAACTCCAGAAAGTTGATATGCTCGATACACGAGCGCTAAAGATATCGCTAAAAATTATCTTATCCCCCTTAAAAGTATTTAACCACCATAGAATTAGTCGTCCTTTTTACAGGAAAATTATTTCTTACAAATTTCTAAAGAGAAGTTGTTGCTTAAATGATTTGTTAGGGGCTGGGAAGATTTTGAGTTAAAAATTGCCGTCGGAAAATGGAAAAATGTAAAAAATAAATAAAAATAAGAAAGCTCGGTAGAAATTTGTGAAAGTAATTGGAAAATGCGATAGAAATAGAGTGAAAAACTTTTCGAAAGAAGTGATTCAATGCACCAAGGTACATTGAAATTTTAGTATACTCGAGTGCAAAATTTATTTTTAATTTTCTTAAATTTATATAAAAATTTTAATCCAAAGTCTATTTAATTTATAAATCAAAATTTATCTTTTTGAATATATATTTGATTTTTAAAATAAGAGTATTTTTTATAAATATTTACAATCATATCAACTGGTATTATAATTAAACTCTAAAACATTCTTACAAATTTCATATAATATTCTAACAAATACTTCAATAAATATCACTAAATTTTTCATATAATAGATACTTCAATAATCACCTTTCGGCTAAAAAATGTGTTTGGGAGCTTTGATCTCCCGTCTGAATAGTTGTGGGAGCCGTGGTACTGGTCTCCCATTTAGTTGTTGGAAGCTGTGTCTTCCTGATTATTTGGTGGAGTAATGTCTCCAAATTTGTAAGAATGTCTCAAAGCCTTCAATGTAATATGTATTAAGATGTATGTAAAAATACATTCCAATTAAAATAATAATAATAATAATAATAATGTTGAAAAACTGCTGCCACCACTTCGAACCCATGACTCCCCTTCTGCCGACTTGGTGAAATACCACAACGCTGCATGCATCATAGTAAAGTACGAATATTTTAGTTATTTAAAAATGGCTAAAACTTTTTTATTTTAAATATATATGTGCGTATATCTAAAAAGGGTGAAACTTAAATATAAGTTAAATATATATAGATTAAAAATTTTATAAAAATTTCAAAAAAAAAAAGTTTAAAAATAGGCATTGCATCTAAGTGCATTAGAATTTCAATGCACCGGTTCAATGAACCACTTCCGAACTTTGCATGAGATTTAAAAAAATAAAATAAAATAAAAAAATTGAACCTTCCAAAGGCTCGTGCAAAAATCTTTTATCCTTTTGAACACCGACTCCTGCTGCGGGAACGTGGCACGGCGGGCTTAGTGGTCCAACCATCCTCATATCATAAACCGCGAATACAGCAGGATCAAATGCAGGGTGTTGATCCGTAGTCTGATTAAGCATCTTCCGATTTTATTCGATTGGATTTATTTTTCTGGTTTTTTTTACTTATTTTTTATGTGAATATACTATTTTTTAATTATAAATCCTCAAGTATGCCCACGAATTTTAGAGTAATGCATTCTAATGCATTAAAACAGGGTGCAAAACTTCATTTTTTATAATATTTTTTTTGAAATTTTTTTTTATAAAACTGATAATGTGTGTGTATTTAATATACAAATTAAAATTTATAATTTCTAGAGATGTCTATATATATTTGATTTGTTAATATCGGGTAGGTTTTAGTCATTTTTAAATGACTAAAATACTCCTATTTTTAAAGTTTTTATATATTTTTAAAAATGGTAAATTTTAATGCATAAGTTAAATACACCTAGGTTAACAATTTTATAAAAAAAATTTCAAAAAATATGTTAAAAATAGATTTTTGTAGCTTTATAAATTGAAACATTAATTCAAATTTTAACCCAGATTTCTACTTACACATTCATTTTCAATCATTTCTCTGGTACGCCCTAAGTTTTCCTCAAATTCCTCCAGCTGTAACATGCAGCTACAGTCCGTAAGTTTCCTTTGCATTTTCAAATTTTCGCAGGTAATGTTTGTTTGCACCGAAATCTTTTTAAACATGTTAAAAACTTCTAGAACCAAAACTTTTCATTCTCCCTAATTATTCTACTTTTAATTATTATTTTCATTTTTTATACATCCATCATACTTTTCAATCATTTCTACACAACTGCTTATACAATTAAGCTATCTATTTTAACTTTATTTTCTTTAATTCTTATTATTATCCTTCTCATATTAAGTCATTTTATACTATTTAAAAGAATTTTATACAAAAAAAATTTATTTAAAAGTTTCATCACTCCTTGAGTATACACTAAAATATTTCAATCTAAAACTTTTTTACTTTCCACAACTACTCTATATTTTTAAATTATTTCTTCACTTTTTCTTATATAACTACTATGTTTTTTAATAATTTCTACGTAAATATTGATATATCTAACTAGTCTATTTTAACCTCACTGTATTCACTTCTCATTATTACTCCTATTATATTGCATCATTTTCTCTTATTTTAAATTTTTATGCCAAAAATTTTTCATCAAAATTTTATCACTCTCCAAACTTGCCTTTTAACCATAGTGCGTGTTTGTAAAGTGATATAGCTTTTAGATTAAAAGTTTTTAGGGTGTGTTTGATAATAATAAGAAAATATTAAGTTAAAACTTTTGAATATAAAATTTTTCACTCTTCATAACTGTTTTACTGAAAATTTAATCTCCGAATTGCTCAATGCCAGCAATGGAATGACGACAAATCTATTTGTAGTAAGATTCATTGGATGCCGGAGAAGACAACTCTCGTACCTTCGATGAGATTGAGTTTTCATTAACCAGATCTGAATTTGACCTCACTTCCTACCTAGATCTGAGCAGTCCCTAGCTATAAGAGATTAACCACACCTCACTTCCCTATAGCTGGATTTTCTTTTGAAAAATCGAAAACCCGTCTTGCTGCCGGCCGCCTGATCATTTCATGCCAGATGCACGCTCCAAAAAAAATTTTATTTTTATTTTTTTCATGAGTAAGTAAATTTAGGTGTATTAAGTATATAAACTAAATTTTACTATTTTTGAATATTTTTAAGTATTTTTTTTGAATTTTTAAACATAATGTCATTTTTCATAATTTTTTGAGCTATAAAAATTACGGAAATATCACTATGTTTAACAATCCAAAAAAATACTTAAAAACATCTAAAAATGGTAAAATTTGATTGATAGATTTAATACACCTAGATTTACCCACCCATAAAAAAAACGAAAAAAATTTTTAAAAAAATGCATTTTCAGGTGAGACGCACAGAGGAAGCCGTGCATCCGGCCTCAAAGGATCAGGCCTCCTTGCGGCAGAGGACTATGATCACACCTATCACCAATTTTGGCCTTCCCTAATCTTGCCCATGTTCTCCATCTGGTGACAAGTAACAATACCATCACCTTGAAATCCGACAATGCTCTAGCGATAGCCAAAATCGCAAGCATCGATGAACGGCTATTTCATTACTAACGGTTGCCATTTTTTAACCAGCATGTTGCTTTTCTGCAAATCGCCATCATCGTACGCTTTTCCAGATGAAGAAATTCTAGCAATAGCCAACGATATCCCAGGAAGATCTACTCTGATCTGATTCCCAACAGCAAGCAACCAACAGCAAAGTCCCCAATCGACAGCAATATCTCTTCCGGATTGATGGCTTTGGATTGGATCGAATTGAGATGATAGCGGCTGATAACAATATTTCTTCATCGATGGTTTGAGGTGGAGCATCAAATCGTGAT
>JAXCLR010000050.1:20846194-20880738 GCA_035584095.1 Annona squamosa | reverse complement strand
AGTATCATCTATTTTATTATAAAACCAAAATTTTTTTCAATAAAAAATTTCATTGCCTTCTATGTGCTTAAAATATAAACCTTATGTAAATTATGGAAAACACAAATTCATTCATATATGAATTAAAACTTCATAACACTTTATAAAATCATTCATTTATATAAAAATGATGTTGCGGATGATTCACAGTTGAATTAACTATTTTAAAATCCATATGCACATGTTCAATTTGTATGAAATTTTATTTTTTAGTTAAATTAAATAAATTTTGCCACGTGACATGATATGACCAAAATAATGTGTGAATAAATAAGGTAGTTAAAATGACCTGAATATATGATTATATTATAAAGATAAAGTATCAATGAATAGGCTAATTGTGTGACAAAATAATTGAAACATATGAATTAAAAATAGAAAAAGTAAGATAATTGTGTAGTTAAAATATAAAATTGTTTTTTAAAAAACGTGTGTGAACTGTGAAGAAGTGGTAAATTTTCTTCCTTCCACACCCCTCCATATTTGTTTACTTTTAATTTGACGCCATTCTGATTTTTTTTATAGGTAGTTATAATAATCTTAACTAATATTACAATTAAGCAGTGAGACATTCTTACAAATTTCAGATAATATTCTAGCAAACATTTAACAAAATCTTTGATTTTTTCTACAAAGTGAACGCTCCCATTGAATGGGAAGAAGAATGGCACCATGGTTATTTCGAGCCCGCATCAACTACGGAGTTACGACCGGTTATCGTGACGCCTCATGAGTCGTAGCCACGCCGTTGGGAATTGATACAAGCAACTTAATGCACACAAAATAACACCACACGCAACAAATAGATAGAACCTGCTACATTAGTTGTGACTACTACGAATAAGTAAATCAACCCCAAAACCTACAAAACTAGATCATAATTCATATATAATGACATCATCTCTGGATGTATGGTTTTACCAAATCTTTAGAAAAAGCAAAGGTTTGCGATCATTACAGAATAAAATCATTATCAATCAAGGAAAAAGAGTTGGTAATGCACCCGAATAAACAAATAAATCGTCATCATTCATCAGAGAGTAAAATAACAAGCATTGCTGGCGATGCACAAGAATCATTTCAAGATGATATGCGGCCCCCTGCCAAATAATTTCCGACTCCCAAAATCCCCAAATCATCTCGAGCCGTGTTTTGTCCATCCATGTGCTTAGCTGGCATCCCAATGCAGTTCCTCAGTGGATTAGTATAGCCGCGACGGCCGCCGCTGCCCATTGCCCATTCGTCTTGGGCAGGACATGGGCGAGCGAATCAATCTGGACCGTGCATTAGCGAGCCTTGCGATGAACGCATAACATCGAATCAGAGAGCAACAGATGTATGATTGCCGTCCATTCTCATGACCAACGGTAGATTGCACGGCACGTGTGAGATTAGATGGGCCATCAACTTCCTATGTCTTCGTAGTATTATTATTATTATTATTATTATTATTTCTTAAATCGCACTACAACTGTACGCGTCAAAAATTAAATTAAAACTAAGCACAAAAAGCAATGTGCCGGGGAGTTGGTAGTCTGCCGAAATTTCCTTAAATTTGGTCCTAAAAAGGGGATCATAAATATCCATGGGTGCTTTTTTAGTTGGGTTAAAAGTGTCAACTAAAATTTTTCAATCAATAATTTTTTACTCTCCGTAATTATCTTATTTTTAATTATTTTCTTATATTTTTTATACAAACCACTCTACTTGAAAAAATAATTCCTTTAAAACTACTTATTCAACTAATCTATTTACTTTAAATTTATTTTCTTTATGCATCGTTATTAATTTTATCATATCACATAATTTTCTATTAATTTAACATTTTTTACCTAAAAAAATTTTCATTAAAAAATTTTACATCAAACGAATGGCACATTATAAACATATGAAATAGATTTGAATAACAAATCACGGGTAAAATATTAAATCGAGACGAGCACTGCAGTACTCATTTTATAACCGTTCTTTTAAATCAATGAAGAATTCATTTGGAATTTATCACAGTTATGTAATGTTGATTTTCCATAAATAATAATATTGATAATGGTATAATGTCTAGTCTTGACGGTCTAGATTTTAAAAAATTTTCATAATTTTCTCGCCTCGTACGGTGAGTTTGATTCTTGTTCGTCGATGGTGGACTCTCGTCGATAAGGATGTCGGGCTTTCGGCATGTGAGTTTCGGAGTTTTGTATGTTTGACCGCGTAACTGATATATAGTGTTTTTCTAATTTACAAACGTCCCCAGACATTTATATCAACTAAAATAGAACTTTTTTGAAGCGATATTGAGGAATAATGTTGTTCTTTTTAAAATTTCCAATAAAAAACAAAAAGCTACTTGGAGGAAATATGTTAACTATTTGTATTTCTGTGTGGATGAAAATTTAAAAAATGCAAGTTATTAATTTCAATAATTATAAAAACTCGAGTGTCAATTTGTAAATAGCCTTTGAGATGTGGGGTCACTTCTTGTTTCTTAATCAATCCAATCAATCGTCGGCGGAAACAAGTATCCGTCGCATCAGCATCGAGTGCCAAAAGAATCCCTTCGGGCTAATTTGCTAGTTAAAAATACGATGATCTCCACCATCCAATCTAAGCTTCCATTTCGTTCGCAAGTTCTCGGGGATGAAGTCGTCCAGCTGTCCCATGGTCACCACATGGACGGCTAGGATTGCGTTACATGTACGGACTCGCGTCAACCCCACGTGGAGATCTAACCCGGAAGGCATCAACCACCTGCTAATGGCAGAATGACGATTGACTACTGATATATAGTTTCCGGAACAAGCAAGGCTCGAATTTTGCACCATTCATCACCTTACACGGGACATACTGTATTTTTTTATATGATGATCTGAACCGTCTGTTTGATACAAATATAGATGAAAAGACTTCATACCGTTATTTAAATTCCTTACCCTTTTCAGATGTAAGGATGAAAAGTGGTGGTTCTTGCATGAGAAGGCATGCATGAGATGTCATCCATTCTGCTCAAGCGTAACCTTTTAAAGGCAGGATTAACGAATTTAATCCGCGTTGGTAAGTAGAATGTGGATGGTATCTGCATCTGTGTTTCATTAATTATAGTAATTAAGCCTAATTTCCCCTTTTTGAAAACCCATAAAAATGGATTTGTGCAAGAATTAAAGAAGAAACGATAATTCAGAAGTTTGCTCCCGTTGCCTACTTGTATAACGTCGGTTTCTTCTCAGGCAGCGGCCGCAGAACGATGGATGCAGAATAATCGTCCACTTGATATATATGCCTGTTACCGCTTTGCATACAACGACAACGACGATTTCATTTTTCATCATCCATGCCTTCAAGTTGGTGGGACCCCACTCCGACTAGGAAGCAGCTGTCTTGATAAATGAAAAGAAGAAAACCATGTGGGGAACATTGGATGATTATTGAAAATAGAATACAGACATAAAACAATAATTTTGAAATGGAATTTAAAGGGCCTGTTTGGTGAAATTTAAAAGTAGGAAAAAAGTTTATGATAAAGTTATGAAAAAGTTAAAAAGTAGTACAATAGGATAAACATGAATAAAGAAAATAAAGAAAATATAGGTAAGATAGTTGTGATAAAGATGCTAAAATATAAAGACAATAATAAAATAAGTTAGGCAATTAGATAATTTATTATCTAATCATATCAAAAGGTGCCAATAAAAAATTATTTATTTATTTATTTTTTATATATTACATGGGTGGCGTGGACTTCAGCCTATTAGGCATCTTACCCCGGCCCTTTTGAAAATTGATTTGTCTAATTAATTACAAACTAGATTTAATAGTTAATTGGTATTTGTAAAGTGAATTTAGACCATGGAAAATAGGGTTACAATTTGAGTTAGCTTCCATTCAAGGCGGAGGTTATTTTTATTTTATCATCAAAAACTTTTATGTTACCTTATTTTATGTTTGATTAGTTTTAAACCCATCATATCCTATTTTTTTAAGGATGGATTGATTCTAATTTTGGTTTCAAATTAGTTTTTTAAATAATTTTATATTATATTTAAAAACTATAATTTTATTATAAGTTTTATTTAAAAACCTATAATCAAGATGATAATAGTATTTCATAAAAAAAGATGATAATAGTATAAATTTTAAAATACATTTATTAAATTTACTCAATAATAGATAAATTAAACAAGTTTTTATATATTCAAGAAATATATTTATGTCTTTTACAATAAAAATGTATTAATTTACGCAGGATACACCTTTAAAAATGTATAAATTTTAAAATTTACTTAAATTAATTAAATATAATACTAGAATATTATAAAATTGCATATTTAATATTTTGGTGGGACTAATAATTATTGAAATAATTAATTTATATTATCATAAATGATGTTTTAACAAATAAATAATTTCAATATGTTAAGAAATTTTTGCGAACATGAATCTTCGTTTTGAATAATTTTTTTTTGCTTTCTGACTATATGCATGGTAATTTAACTAGTGAATGGAAAAAAAATTTATATAATTACAAATACCAGGAGCAAACATGATAAATGTACAATTTGGTATATTATGCGCTGTTAGAAGTACTTAACCTCTGTAAAATAAACAAAATAAAATTTTTAGCGTCTACGCGTTTGTCACTGCTTTACTGCGAACTACGGCAACATGTTAGATTATCGGCTGCAGCGCAATTGGATAGGATGACGACAATCAATGCAGCCAGTTTTGGAATTGGATGTTAGACAAGATTAAAAAAGTGTCTTTGTGTAAAGGGAACGAGAAAAATTACATAAAAATTTAGAAAATTGTATAAAAATTTAAAAAGTTAATATAAAAAAGAAAAAAAATTATTATTATTTGTTGAGAATGTACTTTTGTTGAGAATGAAATATTCATCCTAATCCCATCCATCTCACTCCCGATGAAGATGATGAGATAAAAATGAGATGAAATTTTATATTTTTAAAAAATAATAATTTATATTTTAAATTTTTCATAAAATTTTTTCCCACTTCCATCTAACTTTCTATGTTCCTAACACATTACTTTTTTTTTTTTTTAATTTTTATCTCACATGGTGGTATTATACTCATATAATTCCAAAGGTAGGTTTGGCTATAATAAAAATTTTTTAATTTAAAAATTTTCACTTTCTACAGTTTTTAAAATTATTTTTTCACATCCTCTTCACGACAACTTTAGTTTTTAATTATTTTTATACAATCAATTTACTACTAAATTATTTATTTTAATTTAATTTTTTATTTTTCGTTATTATTCCTACCATATTACATCATTTCCTACTTTAAAAAACTTATACATCTTTTTTGCCAAAATATTTATCATTTTCAAAACACGCCGAGTCCACAGGCCACGATCTCTCTGGGACTAAGGTGCACAAATAAAAAAAGGGTGCATAAATAAAAGGATGGTGGACCCCACTTCGAGAGAGCATCGAAGCAGCTATTATTCCCCAACCATCCGATTGCGTCCTTTTGGGACCTGAGATTTTTAGGCCAGCGTTGAGGAAAAAGATGCCATTCTTAAGATGGGGCCCGCATCTTGGATGGATAGTCTTCATTGATGTGCTGTGCCGGGTTCTGCTCTGCCTGCCACTGCCAGTATTAAAATGGTGCCAAAAGCGCACCCTTTGCTCCGGCAGGCAAGCAAGCCGCACTTTCTCTCTCTCACCCCTGTTTTACAATTCCAATGTTCGCTGACAGAGACCTTCCACCCCCATATCTGCCTTTTCCTCTCTGAATCTCTTCCTTTTTTTAAGTCCCTAAGTCTTTCTATTTTCCATTACTTTCATTGAAAAATCAGTTCAATTGGCTATTTTCTCTGGTAAGGATCACAAGAATCCTTCTTCCTGAGATCCTTTTTTTTTTTTTTTTCGTGTTGGGTTGTAGTATCTGATGTTGGTTTCTTTGTAATTGAATTACGGATTGAGAGAGGTTTTGGGTTCTGAAGTTATCACCTGTGGTGGGTTTCAACCTGGCCTTCACGCAGTCTTTCTTTAACTCCAACTCCCAACTCCCAACTCCCAACTCCGATTGGATTATTCACTGCCATTTAGATTCTGTTTCTTTTCCCAAGTTTCCTGCTTTCTGGAATTGGGCTTCGTGGGTTAATTCGGTTGGATTCTAATTGCTTCAAAGTACTGATCGTTGTTGCTGGATTCTTTGGCGGGGTTTAATCTCTCTCTCTCTCTCTCTCTCTCTCTCTGTTTTTAATTTGGGTATTTTAAATTGCTCCTTCTTTTATGTTGTTTGGAAATTGGGCCTCTTGGGGTACCATAATCTTTAACTCTGTGCTATGTGTCTTGGTGTTTGGTTGTTTTTGTGATTTATCTACTTGGGCCTTTGTAGTTTGTAAGCCTATTGAATTAATTGCACAAGAGGCTTTTTTCAAACAATTACTATTAAGATAAGGTAATCTTGATCAAGATAGGAGAGACGTTGTAGGTAATGTTAATTTAGTAATAATATCATACTAGGAGGTGCCATGGAGGATGCTGGGTTTCTCCAATGATAAACGCATGGAATTGGAACTTTTGACTGGTTCACTGGTCCTTGATTGAAAGGAATGCTTGAAATCCAACGTGTGGACAGTCGATTTAGTCATTTTTTGTGGGTTCTGTTGAGCTTCTTCTGGTCTTATCTTCAAACCAGATTGTGGTGCCTAAACTTTCATGAATCCAAGTCTTCTTCATAGATGAATCTTTAGCACTTGTGATTGGCCAAACACTATCATTATTTAAGTGAAAAACACTCGGTTTTGAATCTGCTTTCGTCAAATATGAGTATAATTTAGCAAGATTTTTCTGTAAAGAAAGGTATGCTAGATATCAGTGAATTGTATGACATCTCGCAATCAAATGCGCCCATTTAAAATATTCCTCTTCATTTGTCTCTGAATAAAAAGTCATTATGATTTCAGGAGAATAGAGTTTCTCTTTGAATAAATTTTATATGTGGAATCAATCCTTCTATCATTTGTATGATTGATAAGAACTGTATTGCTTTCCTTTTTGGGTCTTGGATGCAGGTAGTGGGGCCTGGCAGTTATCTGAGTTTAAACTGCAATTGCATATTATTGTATTCCAAACTTTGGCTACTTGCAAATGGGGTCTGAAGGGCCTTCAGTGATAACAGTTCATGTGACTGGATTCAAGAAATTCCATGGAGTTGCGGAGAATCCGACGGAGACTATTGTGAGCAACCTGAAAGGGTTTATGCAGAAGAAGGGATTGCCAAAGAGCCTGGTATTGGGAAATTGTAATGTTCTTGAGACTGCAGGGCATGGAGCCCTTGCTCCACTATACCAGATATTGGAGACAGGTGTGGCTGGGCTGGACTCTAGATCTCCAAATGCAGGCCATATTATTTGGGTATGACTTTTCACTTCTGTTCAAAATTTCATAAGGGTTATATTTGGAAGTTGGATTGAGTTGCAATGTTGAATTGAATTTAGTTGAAGTGTTATTGACTTAAATCAACTTCGATTGTATGTAAGTCAGCAAAGTGGATGTCAAATAATTTTTATTCATAGTTAGTAATGGTGAGCAGTCTTCTGTTTGGGATGACGCATTTGAAGTGGATGGTCCTATGCATCTGTTTGCAACTATGCTCTATGAAAAAAATTGAGGTTAGCCCCAATTTGTCTATTGCATTTTGTTGACTGGTAATTCACATAGGCATCTTCATGCAAAAATTTGTTTCATAATCGTGTTAGTAAGGGATGTATAAGCATTTTTCTGTGCAATCATCTATAGTAGATTGTATTGTGATGCCTCTTTTCTTTGACCTGCATCCTAAAAGAATATTCTATAACTGCTGCCTTTTGGACTGATAAATTGTTTTATGCTTGATTGTTATGGCAATATACTTCTAATTTTATGGATTACCATGAAATTAGGTTCCAAAATAGCGGAGTGCAACTTTTTTCATGATTGAATTGATCCATTATGCATAAAAAACTTATTTAGGGAACCAGTTGCCTTGTGTTTTTGCAGCTGTGTTGCTGTTAAGGAACATCACTTTGTTGACATTTGTTGCTTTTGAAAATGAGTTGCACACATTGATAACAACTAGGTAGTACCTCTGTCTTTAACATCTTTCTTTTTTGCAGCTTCACTTTGGTGTAAATAGTGGTGCTACAAAGTTTGCAATTGAACACCAAGCAGTTAATGAAGCCACCTTCCGTTGTCCTGATGAACTGGGATGGAAGCCTCAGGTTCGATCTTATCTATTAAGTTACTTCCTTGAGCTGTATAAATTCCTATATATCTATCAGGTCAGCAGCTAATTTTTATTAATTATTGGAACTTTCTTATTTTTTGTGCAGAAGCTTCCCATTATCCCTTCAGATGGAGGCATTTCTAAAACCCGAGAGGTAACCCTTTGTTCTTTGCAGATTTCTGAAGACCAATGCTATCTCTGTTACTAATTTGCTGCATACACTTGAATTTTGGATCAACTTACATACTAATTCCAATGAGAGAAAAATCAGTTATGTTGTATTCTTCACCAATTTAGTCAGACTAATGAAGTGCCCATGCGTTTTTACATCTGAAGATTGTGCAGGAGTACTCTTTATGTTCCTAGGAGCACCATCTGTGACCAGGCCACTTTTTTAGAATCTATCTCATGAAATCTATATCGCATTTGGAGAATAAAGTCCTGTGAAAGAAATCATCCAAAGTAGTTATAGGTCAAACTATGAGTGTATGATGCTTGCTAGCTTAATGTATAACTCATTGGGTGCTCCCAGCTGTGGACGATGTTGGACTCACTATTCCTGCAATTCAGCGAATCTAACCATGGGAAGTAACTTGAATTTCATAGGGAGGCCTCAGTGTGAAAACTATCTATACTCTCACAAATGTAGTTTGCAGAATGTAAAAAAACACAATCTGGTTTTCATACCGAGAACAACAAAATTTTGGCTTATTAACTCTTTTGCGTCTTTGTGCATTCTGAAATATTTTGGTTTCCTTTCTTTTTTAAAAATAATGTGAAACATTAAAGAATTTGTCCAGATAACACAGATGGACAGTTTGGTAAACTGCAACAGGAAACATCATAGATTATTCTGTATTACGTTAATGTTTGCATGGAATCTTAGCCCTTCAAGATTAATGATGATAAATGAATAGAGCACTGCAGGAATTTCTGCTGCTTTTGTCTTAAGGATTCTAACTTCCATTAAATGTTGGAAAAGAAAAAGAACTCTTTAGTACATTCAAGTGTATTTTATCAATGAGAATGCATATGTCCATTTATATAAGATATTTCTTTTAGTAAGTTGTCATATTATAGAAAAAATATGATTGGCATATTGGTTATGGAGCTCAAATAGATGATCGATAATATACAAGACTCTCAGTAATGTGAATTATGAGGAGGGAAAGATGCGTACAACCTTACGCCATTTTCTGAAAAGGCTGATTTTATGCTTTGAGCCTGCACTATCTAGGATCCATTGCTTGAGCTTTATCTCAGCGTCATCAGCAACACCTTTTTTAAGCTGACTATAAACTGTTAAGAAAAAGCTCTGATAATCATTTTGAAGTTTACATATAATGATGGGTCTGGATCTAGTGCACCCAATTGCAAAAACCCATTTTTAAAATTTTTTTATACAATTGTTAATTTAGGTATATTTAATATGTGTATCAAGTTTTACTATTTTTGAATATTTGTAGATTTTTTTTTTTGAATTTTTAAAATCATTGGCATTTTCATAATTCACAACCTGGAATTATGAAAATGCCACTGATTTTAAAATTTTTTTTTAAAAAATCTAAAAATCTCTAAAATGGTAAAAATTGATTGTATTCAATTTTTTTTTAAAAAAATAAAAAATAGGTTAAATGCACCTGAGTGCATTTAGTTGTGCGCATAACGGCTGTGACAATGCTATTAAACATTATAATATTTCTGATCATTTCTTAGGAAGGCATATGTGAACACTCCTATTTAATGAATATAAACTTAGCTAATGGAAGCTTACCTAAATAATCCATTAATATGAGAAAGTTTCCATGTCTACCCTTCCATATAAGTGGAGGGACCATGTCTGCAAGAAATAAAAAGCTAAATGAATCCCAATCAAATTGCTGTTGTCATGTAGTACAGAAATGTGCTTTCTCTTTCTGGTTAACCCTTCAATGCCAATCTCTTTTTCTACGCAGACCTCCCTCCCTGTTAATGAGATTACAAAGACTTTGGTAGAGATGGGCTATGATGTCATGACGTCCGATGATGCTGGTCGGTTTGTGTGCAACTATGTCTACTATCATTCTCTCCGATTCGCAGAGCAACATGGCATCAAGTCCCTTTTTGTACACGTTCCTCTTTTCTTAACTATAGACGAGGAGACCCAAATGCAATTTGCTGCCTCATTATTGGAGGTACTTGCTACTTTATACTAGTACCCAGAACAACTTTGGTAAAGTTAAAAAAGTTCCATATGATATCTATATGTGCTTTGTGTACACTGGCTACTTATGCAATGGTGCTTGTGAAAGACTAATGATATCCATTGATCAACTCAGAAGTTGTCTGATCTCAAGTTATGGTCATGGAAATTGCAGATGGATGTATGCATGAATTCATGCGATATTGATATTTTTTCAAGACTATGAGCGCCTACATTACTGGTCCACTAAGATTTTCATTTTTTATCCAATTTTTTTTAGCTATAGCTTAGATTGTACATTTTTTTATGTTAAGTCAAGTAGCCAGTTTATGTAGATGACTCAATATGGTACATTGAAATTTCAAATGTACCAGATCTAGGTGATCTAAAAAAGTTTTTATTGCCGCTGCTCGACCAGTTCTCCATTTAATTTGTCTCCGATGAGCAATGTGGTCTTGCCTAGGTTGATTGTTGATAAAACAGTACAGACAAAGCAAGTTGGAAAAAGGGTCACTGGGTGCAAGGGTGCTACGCAACGCTACATTATTCTGCTTATGCCTGAGGTTTTTTTTAAAAAAATTTTTAGTTAAAAGCTTATGCCTGAGCTTTTATTGAGAATAGCTGCTTGGAACTTGGAAGGAGGGGCAAAAACCCTAGTTAAATCTAAAAAGGGAGTGGGTGTGAAAAAGTTAAAACTGCTTTTTCTTTTCTGTTTTTATATCATATTTATCTAGTTTTAACTTTTATAATCCATAATAATCCAATTTTTTACAGTGCTTTCTTTGCGAGTGATTTCCTACAAACATGTGCATGGAATGGTTTATATAACTGGTGGTTTTTCTCCTCTTACTATATGATTTTTTTAATATCTAAGCGCTGCATTGTAATACTTCATCGAAGTATATCAATTATGATGTTAAAAATCAAATATTTTGAAAAATTTTACACAAATACAAACAAATCTATTTTCAAGTTTAACAGTTTTATATTCTCCTCAAAATGATGCTAAATACTATACATTTCAATTAAAGTGATTTTTAGCATCATAAATAAGGGCTCTTCTTTTATGTAATATGGATGCATAAAAGTGATTGTATGTAACCCTTTTTCATTTTTAAGATGGTAATGATTGATGGAAATTTAATCGACTCATTGTATTAAAGATTATTTGTTTAGTTAAGAGGCTAAGTTTTATCTAAATTAACTATATACATAGGTTACATTTGCTCAAAAATAAATATGTGTAAATCAAGGACGTGCTTAGATTCATTCACACATGCATTATAATGTAATAATATTTTATATAATTATTTATTTACATAGTGGTGGTATTTTTGATAATTTAGATGTTCAAAATGTGTGTTTTGGAAGTAATAACACTTCTGAATGAAAAGTTTTGGCGTAAAATATTTTGAATTTGGATAAAATGATATGATATGATAGAGGTAATGAGGAGTAAAGAAAATAAGATTAAAATATACAGATTAGTTACATGAATCATTTTGTAGAAATAATTAAAAAATAAGGTAATTATCTAGAAAGATGTGAAGAAATTATTAAAAAAATAGAATATTTGTGGAGAATGAAAAATTTTAAATTTAAAAATTTTTAGTTGGCAGTATCCAAAAGTTTTAGTATAAAATTATTTTATTGTATTGATTTTACTCATTTATACAGAGCTTTTATACTGTGATAGTAAGTATACAAGAGGATTTTTATGATAATAGAAGTAATGTTAAATTGGTAGATAGGGTGAATTTTTTGACAATCATCAATATATCTGAAATAAAAGGGGTCGCAGAAGAGAGGTTTTACAGAGTAGACCCGCATAAATACACATTAATTCATATTTTATATGATTTAGATGCAAAAAATGGTTTGAAAAGTAGAAAAGCAACCATTTGTATAGACCACTCTTATCCAAACATTTGGGGAAGCCACTCCTCTCTAAATTTGAACGATACATAATAAATATTTTTTTTAAAAAAAAACACATCATATGTTTATTTTAATTTTTATACTGATGACATTTCTCTCTTCCCTAACGCATTCGCATTATTTTATTTATTTTTCTTTTTTATTTCTCTCTATAGAACTGAGGTACCGATCCATTACACGGGTGCAAATGTGCAATACTCTATTTTTATTTTTTAATAATATTTGCTTCGTTGAATGGGCCTAAGTTTGATGTTTTAATATATGAAATTTTTATATTTTTATGCTTTTAAATATGTAATTTGAAAATTTTAAAAATAAAGAAAGTAATTGTTTACATGCCGGCACATGAGAAATGCGTAATTTTATATTTTAAAACTAAATAAAATATCCATAAAATAATAAAATACCATGATTAGTTCACATATGAAATTGAAAAATTAAAAAAAAAATCAATAAAAATGGGGGCGATGCACCGGATTCAGTGAACTTTCAGTGCACCGGGCACTGGATCATTACCGGTCAAATTGAATGGTTTTGTAACAAGCTGAATAGCTGATTGGTGCTATTGTCTTTGTTTGGATGATGGGCAGTCAGCAATGGGCTCATCTCAAGCCAATCTAAACAACCCACGTAAAGATAAATTACATATAAAACCAAAATTCAAGAAAAGAACAAAAACAAATGGAAAGGGGGGAAAAGAAAACGTTGAGATTGATGCTAAAACCAATAGCTCTCTGGGGCTCTGGTGAGGAATCGGGGTTCCTTTCCACGCCAGGCGCACGGTACGCTACGCTTCACAGTGCGTATGAATCTGGACCTTCTATCTTGTGCAAGCCATGTATCTTTCATGATAGATTATTCATTCTTCTTTTTATCGAGACATTTGTTATATTTTGCTTTTGATTTTATGCACCGGGTGTAAAAACTTTTTTTTTAATTATTTTTTGAATTTTTTTTATAAAATTGTTAATCTAAGTATATTTAACTTAGGAAGATGATTTAGTTAGATTGGCTTAAAAAATATATTTTTTCAATTTTTTTTCATGAACATGTAAAGTTAAATTTATTTAATCTATAAATCAAGTTTTACTTTTTAAAATGTTTTTATGTATTTTTTAATTTTTAAATATAGTGGTATTTTTGTAAATTTCTGTCAACGTGTTCATGAAAAAACTGAAAAAATTAAAAAAATAAAATTTTTGGCCAGCAACCATCAAAAAGCAGTCATCTTTAACTTATGTATTAAGTTTTACCATTTTTGGAGATTAGTAGTTAATTTTTTGATTTTTTAAAAATAGGGATATTTTAGTAATTTAAAATGTCTAAATAACCGTATTTTTTAAAATTTCAAAAAATATATAAAAATTTCTAAAAATGATAAAATTAATACATAAGTTACATACACTTGGATTAATAATTTTATAAAAAATTTTAAAAAAATAATAAAATGAGTTTTTGAACCGGATGCATTGAAACTTAGCAGGGGTGCACTGGAAAACGCCTCCATATTTTAACGGCAGCCATGCAGTGTTTACAAAACGTAGCCTGATCTGATGCTCTCGGGAGCATGCAATGCTACATACTCCCGGGCGCATACGCCTATTTTTTATATTTTTTGTGAAATTTTTTTGATAAATTTGTTAGCCCAAGTGTATTTAATGTGGGTGTAAATTTTTACTATTTTTGGAGTATTTTAGATATTTATTTTTATTTTTAAAAATCAGTGACATTTTAGGTAATTTTAAATTACTAAAATGCCATTGATTTTCAAAAATAAAAAATAAATATCTAAAAATCTCCAAAAATGGTAAAAATTAATACATAAGTTAAATACACTTGGTCTAAGAAGTTTATGAAAAAATTTTCAAAAAAAATAAAAAAATAAGTGTATGTGCTTGGGAGCATAGGAGCATGCTCCTCACAAAACCAGCTTACGTGTAAAAAAAAAAATAAAAAAAATTCAAACTAATTCAAGTGCCCGAATTTGCACAAATTTATATAAGAGAGATGTTTTTGTAGAGCAACCATGAATCTAGCTTCAAAACGTATTCGTTTAAAATTTTTTTGTTTTCTCTCTTCATTAAACTATTATTTCAGATATATTTAATCCATGTAATAAGTTTTACTATTTTTGAATATACATATTTTTAGTCATTTAAAAATTACTAAAATATATTCCCATCTGAAAAGTGGTAAAATTTATTATATAGATTAAATGCATCTGAAATAAAAATTTTATAAAAAGAAAAAATGTAAAAATAAATGCATTTTTTGTCCAGATGCATGGTAAACTTTATAGTATTATAACACTTTATGTGATACATTCCATTCGTTGTCTTTGGAATTGTTGAGTGAATAGGATGCAATTCCATGACGCATGATACCAAGATGGATCGTTAAATTTGCTATGTTCGGGCTTCATTTTAATGATGACACAGCAATAAATCCATTGATTGTATTTAGCGGTGAATCGAAGACCTTTTGGGAGGGGGGCAATTTGAAATGACGGGGTGGAAGCTTGATCTGGCAGGTTTCATTTATGGAAAGATAAAGTTTATTTTCAAATATTTTTGCAAATTTCAAGGGGGTAATTTTAGTTTCAAAATTTTTAAGGGGCCCATTAGCTATATGTAGATGCGCGTATCTTATATTCAATATCATCCATTTATCAAAAGTCATTTGATTTGGAATCCTATATGGGCAGCACTTTGAAATCTACTTTCTTTTTTATGGAAAATTTTAAAATCTATTTGAATCTATATATAACCGTCCAAAATTGAATCCTAAGACAAAAGGGGGAGAGAATTCTTAAAGATTTATAAGTTAAATCTCAAGTTAAAATAGACATATTTTAAAATGAGCTCTTAGGCCAGAGCAGACGATATAATGCAATGATACCCATACATAGCCCACGAGCCGAGGTTCATTTTTTCAAGTTTATGCATTACAAGTGGTATTGGAGCTGAAACTTGTTTTATGTATTAAATAAATCTATATCAACAAGTTTGTAGGGAAAAGTAAAAAAAAAAAATTTAATAAGTTTTTTGGAGGTGGGACAAGCTAACAGAATTATTCTCCTAAATTAATAGTATTTAAAATCAATTTTTATCAAAAAATTGTGGAACGTCACACATCAAATGAGTATAAGGGTTTTAACGGGTTTTATTCTCTCTAAAACTAATTCTTATTTTGTGCCGCACTGATATCTATTTTAAAATCAATTAGAATATCCTGAATTAAATATAATATTTTAAATAAAATGGATGGAACTGTTTTAGCATTCGATCATATGCGAACTGGTTCAAAGTGAATTAACATTGCCGTTTTTTTAGAAAATTGCTTTTTTCCTTAAACGGTTGTTTATTTTATATTTTAAAGGGATTGGATGGATGGGATCAAACGATGGGAAATAGGTCCAGAATCCACCAGATGATCTTCCCGCGGCCCCCTTGATTTATCTTTCTTAACTGGCGAGATGTGACATATGAGTGCCCTTTAAGTACCCTGCTGTGCCGCTACGCTTGGTGCAGCTTTGCCGCTTCTACAAAGCGCTGCGGCGACATTCCCTTTGCCCATCTGTCAGAAGGCCATGCTGTTGAAAAGATGCATTAGATCCTGTTCTTTGCCACTTTAATACCCTTTCATATGCAAAGTTACAAATTCACATCTCCAGTGCAAATGAATATAAGTAACAATAATATTGCAATTAGCTCAATGGGATCTCTGAATTCAGGTTCATTGTCATTTAATTATCTAAAATAGTTATTAACTATTAGATATATAGATCTAATTAGCGATCATATATCATTTATCTTAGCAATCTAGTTATTTATTTTCGTTTTTTTTTTAACAAAATGATCCCCAACTCAGTATCATTAACTATTTCTTTTTCATGTGCCTAAAAATACTACAATTCATATAAAAAAAATTACTACAACAAAGTTCTTACATGTGGGCGTGCACTCATCTTTTTTCACCCAAATTTCAATATTACTGAATAAAAGCATGTCATTGCACTTTTTTGCTTTTAGTTGACTGCATTTTTACAAGGTATGGGTTAGGAGGATTGATATTGTGCGCGTAGGAGTGTGGTATTAACTTCAAGTCCAGAAGAGAGCAACAGTCTCCCCAGCCATGAAAAATTTTGTATGCATTTGATATATATTATTATTCTCAGGGTGTATTCTTTTTATACTTATAACATTTGTACCTAATTCCTATTATACTTATAACATTCAACAAAATTTCTTTTTAACATTTCATCATAAATTCTTATTATACCTATGTTGTAAATACAATTAATATCTATTTCATTAAAAAGATTATTTTACCCTCCAATTTTTTTAAAAGTAAAATGATTCAACTTTAATATGATTCTTGAATTATTTTTTAATTGATGTTATTTATATTATAACATCTAATATTACAAAGCAAACACATTTACATTTACAACACTCACCTTTGGAGGAATATCCTACAAATACTCCCCATATATGAGGGGACAAATTGTAAATACCTCCAACTGGAGGACAAATATTTAACTCCCAAAATGGGAGGCAAGTTCCAAACCCCTCCCCTGACTTGTTAGAAACAGGTCATTGGAGTTATCGTCAGCCCACAAGGTTAGTGGCACTCTTGAATAATTTGATGTCATATATTGATGATTTACAATCATCAATTGAGTTATATTATAATTGAAGCGTCTCAATTAAAAATTTTGAATGGATTAAATCATCTTTTCAATAAGGTAGATAATGGTTATGTTGATGGTATAGACATGATAGGAATTTAGGATGAAATGTTAAGAGCATAAAATTTTTTTATGAAACATTATAAGGATATAAGGAATTAGGAGAAAATGTGATGGATATGAAAGAAAATTTTCCTTATTATTAGGTTGTTCAATATGGGGGCTATTATGTGATCTTGTCAACCATATATAATATATTTTTGATTTTAAAAATTTTAATTTTTTTATAGATATGTTGTTATATGTGTATTTAATATATATATATATATATAAAGTTTTACTATTTTATAATATTTTTATATTTTACATTTTTATTTTTTATTTTTAAAAATCATCAATTCCAAGGGTATTTTAGTCAACTTCACCTCTTAAAAGCTTTGATTTTTAAAAATTGTATGGGGGCTGATATGTCATATATCACATGTTATCAACTCCTTCAAATATTTATAATCGCATTCATATATAGACACAAGATCGATTAATTGTGTTTCTTGACATTTATTTTAATGCAAGTGATTAGATTTATCTCTACTCCAATAATTATGAGAATAATGTAAATATGAATGTGTTGAAGACAATGTCATGAAATAGAGAAAGGGCTTCAATTTACGTTTGTTGCATCTTTCATTATCTTGTAAAAGATAATGAAGAAAGATATGATAAATCAATTTTTCTTGACCTAATATTATTGAAATGGAGAACATCCATTTATCTAATGTTTCTAATACTGATATATCTAATATTTCAAATTTTAAATCCTTTCTTTATTTTTTAATGGTGTTTGTATATTATGACACCTGATATTACACCTCAAGTTCATTCCCTATTTTAAAACCTATGAAAAGTGAATGTTGGTTATTTGAACGGGTAACTTCACTTTTCCACTTGCTGCTTTTGCCAATCAAACATAAAACTAATAATATCGTTTTTGTACTCCTAAACAAAAAAATATTGTTTTTGAAGTTTATAACCTACAGCTGTTACTTAATGATACAAGAGGAAACGTACATATTTTAGATTCACTACTATAAGAGTGATGATTTTCTATATTTGAATGCATTGCATTTTCCAAATGTTAACCAGGCCTTTAAAGGTGTGCAGTCAAGCCCCTTTTTTTTTCCTAATTCAGTTGCACCCATTGCTGCTTTGCTTTGTGTGTGTGTGTGTTTTTGTCTTCTAGTACTCATGGCATGCTACCACCATTATTCAAGTTAAAAGTGTGTCGACAGTCAAAAGAGGAGTGTTTGTAGATGCACTCCACGTAGGCCACTGCACGGCAGCCACATGGAGTCACTAGATATATGATCCTCAGTCCCAACATGTAATTTTTCTAGCAGAAAACCAAGTTCAAGGAAATCAAGGGGCCATGTGCAGGATACATAGAGATCTAGAGAGAAGGGTCAGCAGAAACTGATGAGAAAGAAAGAAGAAGGCCCACTTGAGGAATCTTTTTCATTATATATTCCATTCCTTGGCCCTCACACTCACACTAACAATCTCTCTCATTCTCCTTTTTGGTTGAGGGAGAGAGACATAGAAGGGTAGAAATTGGTGGGTGGCTTCTGGAGTTTAGCTCGTGCACCGACGGCTGCCTTTTCAGAGCACGTAATCCTATAGTCGAGCTATGATGATTATCGGCGTGCGAAGGAGAGCGTATCCTTCTATTGCTATCGCTCTCATTCCCACCCGCTACTTCTAGTCTTCTAGCTACCTTGCATTTAAGGGCTAGCCAGCTATACACATCTTTGATTTTCCATGATCACTTGGCAGGAATGGAGGTGACCCATGTTGCCCTTTAATTTTGCAATGTGGAGGTAACCTTGCAATTTGGGTATCGTGGCTATTTCAGGTTTATTCACCTTTTATTGTAGTCTCATCTCACTTAATTATGTCATTACGGAATGTTTGGATGGTGGATGAATATAGGAAATGCAAAAATTAACCTTAAAAATTTTAAAATTAAGTACCTTAAAATTTGAATATTGATTTACAATGACTAAAAGTATATTTAAATGTAAAGTAGGACTGCCAGCGTCCAATCTTGGGTAATTAGAATTGATCATGTAGGGCAGGTTTGATGGCTATATATATATGTGCAATTAGTGCATCTATATATATATATATATACCACCGCAATCATGATTGGACCAGGAAACTGCCCTGGTGGTCTAGTTGGTAGTTTTGAAACCCTGCGGTCTGCTCAAGAACACCTGCTTTTTCAGTCACTCTCACGAATCAGAAAATGATATGGCATTCATTGCTTTAGTACAGCCACTTGCACTCTTATTTATAAAGATGATCTTTATTTTACTACAAAGCTTTTGCTAATCACTGCATGCGTGTATATATATATCTTGGCTGAACATGTGCCTATGAGACAGCCATGTTTGTCCCCCCATTGAAGAGGGGTCTGGAGTAGGTGGTCTCAGAATGTTGATTTTGGTCAATACCTTAATCTCCTGGTGGTTGACTCTAGTTTAATCATAAAAGGGCTTGGCATCTATGTAACTTATAGTTGCATTGAAGTGATTTTCTGTAATATTTTTTATTTTTAAGATGTCGATGAATAATATAAAATCTAATTCATTTATTATGCTTAATATCATTTGTTTAGTTCGGAGCCTAATTAAGTTTTAAATTAAATATATGCATAAGTCATTTTTCCTCAAAAATAGGTACATTTATGTATAAATTACGAAAAATATTTAGACTCATTTACATATATATATATATATATTGGAATATAATAATACTTTATAAAATCATTTATACACACAGTAGAAATATTTTAGATAGTTTAAATGTTGAAAATACTATTTAAAAATTAATTTTCAATATTAGATTTTTTTTATATTGATTTCACACATTTATAGATGAAACTTATATATAATAATACTAAATAAATGATAGTGCCTCTATAATAATGTAAATGATAAAAAATATCAATCATCAAGATATTAAAAATAAAAAATTATGAAAAAAAAGTTTCATAAAAGTAGATCTTATCATACAATACCACAAAATAACATAAAACGAAGTTATTTAAACTATTTATATTTTAACTTCTATCCATCAAAATAAAATATCCTTCATTGATGGACAAAAAAATTTCAGCAACTTATTTTAATAATTTTTTCACTTTTTTCTATTGATTGTGAAGGAACCTTAAACCATTTATTTTAATAAATTTCACAGATGACATAATATATTCAGTTAAATTATTCATGATTAACTAAAGCTTTTTCAAAGAACGAGGCCGATGCTAAATTTTTTAATATTTTTTTTGAAAATTTCATGATAAAATTTAATGTTATGCTTATAAATAGCTGCAAAGTATAGGGAGTAATTTTCTATTTAAAAATATGAGGGTATATTTACAATTATAATTAAACTATGAGATGTTATTTTTTCAAGTGACCCAATCAAATATATGGTTTTGTCTTTGGAGTTTTTTTTATTAATATTATACACATTTGTGATATCTGATATTATAAATCAGATCCTTTTACAACTCTCACACTTAGAGATGTCACGCTTGGATGGTCATCTTATAAATATCCCTACAACTAGGGATATTAACTATAAATGCTTGGATAGTCATCTTATAAATATCCCTACAAATAGGGAGAATAACTATAAATACTCATATTACTAGGGGACACATGATTTACACAACACAACACTGTTAAGAAAACATGCACGTTGGCGGAAAAGTTAGTTACGAAGGAGCCTCGTCTTTGTAGTTTTTACATTTTAGTAAAAGTGTGAAACGTTTTGCTGAGTTTCAAAAGGTACGAGCCTGCAGGAATTGAGATGCAACGACAGTACTTCCGAGGAATTTGAACATCAGGATGTCAGCTTCAGCTCTCCTGATAAGATCAGAAAGCCGCGTTTCCTCCTGACTGTATTAAATATTAACGACCTTGCAACTAAAAGAACTACAATTTTTCTGCTAAACAAGTTAGGTTTGGCTTTTATATAACTGAATTATAATGAAGTTATATATATAATTTCATGGATAGGGTCATTGTGAGGATGGAATTAAAGCCCAGTCTCTGATGCATTTAAAATCAGTTATTTGATTAAAAGAATAAAGTTTCGTTCCAACCAAATAAGCAAAATCAATATAATAAAATTATTTTACTTATCTATCACTTTCAGAACTATTATGAATATCTAAACCATCAGTAAAGTATTATATTATCATGCATTGATTAATGAATCTAAGTCTTTTTATAATTTATCCATGAATATTTATTTTGAAAAATTATAGCTCACCAATGACTTTTGTAGATTTTTTTTTGATTTTGTTGATGATTTTGGTTCCATGATAAAATAAATAATTTTGAACAACTTGAACAGTTAGATTTTTATTGTATTATTGAAATCGCCCCCATTAATGAGTCTAAAAAAAAAATTAGTACACGCTGAAGTGGACTGAAACATGTAAATATTATTCCATAAACTTTACCCTTTTTTATTGTTTCAATTGAAATTTTACTTATAATATGATATATTTTTCATCTCATATTACAAGTCAAGCTCATAAAATCTTACAAATTTTCTATAATAAACTTACATCATTAAGAATGAGATGAAAGTTTCTCAAATGGGAGACATCACCACTTGGGAGAAGCAGCTCCCAATTGCGAAATGTTACTCACATTGAAGTTACTAATAAAAAATATGAAACTGGCCAAGCAGATAATTAAAATTGAGTTTTCTTTGTATGAAGCCTCACCTAAACAATTCATTATATTTATCATCATTTATATTATTGCAAAATGTTATCATTTGTCTAGTATTATTTTATATTAGTCTCATCTACAAATTTATAAAATTAATGTGATAAAAATATATTACAATAATAAATATTAATTTTAAAGTTATATTTTCAACATCTAAACTATTTAAATTATCATTAATATGTGAATAAATGATTATATAAAATATTGTTACATTTTAATGTATATGGGAATGGATCTAATTATTTTTAATTTATACATGAATATATTTTTTATGCAAATGTGAAGCTAAATTAATGATGATAAATATAACAAATAGAGTATATTTTTTGTTAATTCATAAATCTTATTGTGTTTCGTTTCACTGTTTTGAAGACTAGACAGGACCAGACGGTTGGATTGGTTTGTCTGTGAACCAAAAATTTAGCGGTTCAGTTTGTATATGTTTCGATTTTTATTATTGAAACGTTAGAAAATTGTAAAAAGAAAGTAAAAATACATTATTTTTACTTCCTACCTTTGCAGTGAACTCCTTAAATTATATGTGGTGCTTATCATAATTATGAGATAAAAATATAATTTATTTGGAGAATCAAATTAAATATTGAATTTTAATCATTTATACATGATAATTATTTATGTTAATATCAAGGTTCAAAACGGTCTGAATCAATGGTGGAACCGGTCAAACTTGAACCAGACACAGAACGTACGGTTCGATTCACGGTTTAGCCTTGGCAACATTGTTTGGTTTCACGAAACGCGGAATTCTTGTGTGAGACTGGACTCGAGCTAGGGTGAAAGGCGCATGACATTAGAACTAGGCGTGGAAATTAGGGCGGGTCGACTAGTGATCCGTTTTTAGTAAGGTAAAATTAATACATTTTTTACCCAATATATGAATGAGTTAGAAATTTGACTCGAATTTAAAAATAAGGTTAGGGTGGGTCGATCATATCCTGACCCGAAGAGTCCAACCCGCATCGCATATACTAATTTACTAAAAATTATAAACCTATGTTTGAATATTATTATTATTTTCTTTCAAAATTCTCACTTTTTTATATTCAACTTTACCAACAATAGAAAAATCAATTTATTCAAAAAGCAATATAAGAATCAATAAAAAAAATTCGTACATAAATAACTCTTATTTGTAATTATATATTAACCTATTTTAATAAACTTATATTATATTTTCAAATATTTTTTTCTATATTATGTATTTTTTAATAGTTAGTGAAATATTGAAGCATATAATATTTAAATTTAGTACAAATGTATACGTATATTTGATAGGTATATAAATTCTTAAAATTATCTTATTTGACCCGTATTTTGACTCAACCCACTGTCTTGAAACCGGTTTGATACCAACCCAAAGTTTGTCCCATAATCTATTAAAAAAAATGATGGTCAATCCAACTTTGTCTCGACCTGGTATAAAAAGAGGATCAAATTCAATTTTTAAAAAGTAGAATCAGAGTTTGGTAAACCTTGACTTGGTATGGCTCACCCCCATTACCAACCCTAATTAGAATTGGATAGCCTTTAACCCTGGTTGGAGAATCACTTATCGGGGCAAAAGGTGGGGCCACGCATTGCATAATCAAATCATCCGACCCTTTTAGAATAATTGAACTAGCTGTGAAAATTAAAAATAACTAAAACCGGATAATCAAGTGCGCTGGAGTTAAGGAAAACAAAATAAATTGGAATGTTTACTGAAAATTTTATAGCATAACATATTTTGAATGCTTGAAAAACATGTTATTATTGTAACTAATCAAGAAAAAAAAATTCAATGGTTCAGATTATGCATATAGAATTATATAAACTATCCATCGAAACAAAATAATTTTAGGAGTAAAACCAGTTCTATTAACATTTTTAATTTTCCGCAGTCAACTTGATTATCCAATCGTATTTATTTTTAACCGGTCTATATTTTGTTTCAAACATTCCAAAAGTTTCCAGGGATTAAATATGCAACAAGTAGCTCACCTTGAACATGGATTAGGACATTTCAAGGATTATCTTAAGGGAAGAGTTCTTGAACCTTGTTAAGGGATGTGAATCACATAGTCGTGTCTATTAATTAGCATGTTAATCAATATTGTCAACCAACACTTTGAGAACTGTACTAATTTAAGTCTTCTGTAAAGCCACGATAGTGTGTTGCCTTTGCCTGCCAATACAGTTACGGAGGTGATGTGGAGGCAGCAACTCACGACAGTCCTTAAGATGGCTGCAATCCGCCATTCCCAACCTTTCACCCCGGTTACGGGGAATCCGTTTCGCACCGCACCCAGGTTGCGGTTGCACACAATCCGCGGCCGTTGCGTACCATCCGCGGCCAAATACCGTCACTGTCTGTAGATTCTACCGCCGCCGCAGCAGCCAATGATGTCGTATAGATTACTCGGGAGGTGCGTTTTAATGCGCGGCCGGCTACAGATATCCCGTATCGTTGACTATATTCGTGGATGAAGAATCGTTTGGAATCCACCCAAAAAATAAAACATTCTTCCAGTAATAGTTGCCCTTTCACAGTTTCACTGCGATGCCCGCATACGTATAAACATTCAAGAAAGACAGGAGGACGGAATTTAATGCATTTTTTCATTACATTGGGAGGGAAGACGTCGAACCCTCGACCTTGTGGGGCACCAAAATTTATTGCATTTATTACATGTAAAATTGGGTTAATTTCAAATAAAATTATTATTTTTATTTATGAATATGATCACACATTTTGAAAAATTACATTGGTGAACATGGTAATTACAAATATAGAGTCTTGATTAGTTTCTATTAGCATCTATGCACAAGAAATGTCCCTTTTACTAAAAAATGTTAAGAACAATTTGTTAATTTCGCAAAAATTTTCTTTGCTATATAGAAGCCAATAACATTATCATATTTGAAATAATATGTAAAATATATTGCCATCTATACTATTTTTTTTTTAAATATGTGGTCATATCCATGAAGAAAGGTATAATTTCTTATCATATTTGGAAATTGAAATTAAAAATTTTAATTTGGCCACATTTGGCAGCAAATATGCATCTTATATTAATTGCAACCAAATTTTTATTATTATTTTAATTAACATTTATAATAGCTATCTTAAACATTATTTTTGCTATATTGATTAAAAATAATTATATTTAATCAAATGTCATCATCTAAAAGTAATCAAATATTTGTAGTTAAATAATTAATTGTAGCCAAAATACATCTAATATTATATGCAACTAAAGCAATTAGATATATAAATGGAAATATATTAAGGTGAGAACAGAACCATAGACTTTATACCCTAACATTGGTCGTTTGAATTTATTTTTTTTATTTTTTATTTTTTATTTTTTACATGTAAACCCTATTTATCCCAAAAGCTTTGACACTGGACATTGAGTAACGTTGAATCGCTTGACACTCACCACCAATATTTGGTTCATAGCACATGCAATGCAGGCCATAACTTGGACAGCCAACTCGAATATTCCGGCTTGCGGCCACCTAATTAATTATCAACCATCACAATTTACATATATTCTATTAAAGCTCTTCCATTTCTTAGCCAATATACTTCCAATGCCTCAGATAGGCTACATCTAGCAGAATTTACACTGCCAACCTTTACGCGTTCCTTTCCTTCTCCCAACTAATTATATTCCTAGCTACAGGCTTCCTCAGTTCTCTTATACCATACTTCTACTTATTCACTGTTCTGTTACATATTATAACTCTAATTATGCACATATAACTTGTATTAAGCCTTATTAATCAGCATTTGTCGATGTCATCGGACGTCAACGACCGCGGCTGCCCCTCCAGCAAGCAGGCCACCGGTGGGATCGTGAGTGTCTGCAACTTCCCATATGCATTCCAGCAGAAAGGGTCCTGCACAATGTCGCCCTGCGCCGGAAGCAGCTCGACGTCGGCGAGGGTCAAGTTGGAGCAGGGCAATGAGTCGCTGCAAGCGAAGTGCATCGGCGGGCTCCGGATGTCGTAGGTGCCCTTGATGCTGCTGTAGGTGATGTCGGACACGAGGACCGCCGACGTCTGGTTGGCACATACCCTGCCCAGGCAATAGTACTGGTCGACGATAATCGGGTTGCGCACCGTGTCCATGACAATGTCTTGGAAGGTTACAGAGGACACTAAGCCTGACCCACCTTGCCATGTCTTGACACGGACCCCGTTGGCCGAGTGCCGGATGATGCTATCGCTGACAGTTATGTTCTTGACACAGGCATGGGAGTTGCGGACGCCTAAGCTACCGATGCTGCACAAGCAAGGTGGATTTTGTTAGCTGAAGTTCGAGAGTCCAATTGCATTTGCGGGGGAGTGTCCAAAATCAATTTGGAGGAATACCAAGTTGAGAAATTCAACTGGATTGAGCCGACTCAAAGCAATTCATATCCAATAGAACAGTGTACCTGATTCCATGACTGGGTCCGCATGTGACGTTTTTAATGTCTACGTTGAAGGAACCAGAGCCAATGGATATGCAATCGTCGCCTGAAGGAAGAACAGAGTGATAATCATGAGAGAGAGAGAGAGAAGAAGAAGAAGAAGAAGAAGAAGAAGAAGAAGGCAAAGAAGAAGAAGAAGAATTGTGACCCACCACTGGAGATGACTGAGTCATAAATTCCAACTGATTCAGTGTTCTCGACGTGAATTCCATCAGTGTTGGGGCTGAGAGCAGGGGAATACACTGAAATCCTGTCAATATGAACGTTTCGGCAACCGTCGAATCGGAAATGGAAATGGGGACTGTTGCGAATCTTCAGTCCTTGGACGGTGAGATTGGAGCTCATGAAGAATCTTAAAGCCTACATTGGAAATTTCAAATGATTCTCAGAATTACGTGCAACAAAATGCAACTTCTTTTATAAAAGAGTTCAAATGCAGCTTACCACAGGGCTGTCACAGGGTCCAGTCATTGTTGTTCCATTAATCCCCTGCTTCGAAGAGCCAGAACTTTCAGCCATTGCATTAAAAAAATAAAAAAAATTGAACTTTGTAGAGATTCTGTTGATGAAAATTTTCGAATTGAATGTTTAAGCCGGCCCGTTTGGTTAGATACCCAAGTAAGAAAGAGTAGTATTATCTTACCCTGTGCGGTTTGCAGGGGAGATTCCACCACTTCTCTCCTCTACCATCAATGATTCCACCACCCTGCAGTCTCATTCCATCCATTCTATAAAACACCAGCCACTGTCTCCTGCTGGCATTTCTAGGCCAGTTATCCGGACCATCTGGTGGCGAGAGCACGCCATCAACCTTCACAGAATTCAGACACAAACAGATCAAAGGACTCATTAATTTTCTTGTTAGAGAGTGTTAAATATGCATGAATTTGAATGAAATGAATGTTTTTGTACCTGAAATGTGAATCCATTTTCACATGGGCCTGCGAAAATTATGGTCTGGATCATGAATGTGTAGCCTTCTGGAGCCAAAACAGTTCCTGATTCAACCTGACAAGCTTCTTCCCATGCAGCCGAGAATGCCTGCGTATCATCAGTCACAGCATCACCAACTGCACCAAAAGATCTCACGTTGAAAACCTTGGAAGAATTAACGGTGCTGCTATCAGAGGTTGCATTAGCAGGCTCTGGTGCAGGACTTGGCCTAGATAATGCCTCTGGTGCTGGACTAGGCTCCAAATCCAGCTCAGGTGAGAGATCCGGTGGGGCTGCAATTTGGGAAATTTGGTGATGATGCTTGTGTTTAGTATGGTGATGAAACCTACCATCAATGGGAGGAAGGGAAGGCAAACATAAGCAAATGAAGAACACAAGTAAGAGCATTTGGCCTTGTTCCATGGAAGCTTAAGCTCTGAAACCAGGCACAAAGTGGTGCAGCAGGAATAGCTAGTTTGGTATTTGTAATTCAATTTCCAAAATCCATCACTTTCATGAATATGGGCTTGAGATCAGAAATTCAACGAACACAAATCCGATATAGATGAGGATGGCCATTGTCACTTGCATCACCTAGGTTGTTAGGATGATGGGATTTGCCCCATGGCTTAGGTAGTTGACTGAAAGTGGACAAATTGCTGCTATATGCAGACAAGAACAGTTTGGAGGGAATGAACTAACTGCAGAATCACCAGAGCTTTGGACTCATTTTATAATGTAAGATCTCAGTGGCAACTACTTCGAGTTTGTGCTCATTTTTTTATTTTTTGAAAGGCGGTAGCCGACCAATTCCATTGAGGAATGTCTTTTATTAATTTATTTTTTCCTTGAGAATGTGGAGTCTGCAT
The DNA here is from genome assembly GCA_035584095.1 of Annona squamosa. Lineage (NCBI taxonomy): Eukaryota > Viridiplantae > Streptophyta > Magnoliopsida > Magnoliales > Annonaceae > Annona > Annona squamosa. The sequence goes on along the minus strand of JAXCLR010000050.1, from coordinate 20,852,564 downwards.
CTACCCAGGGAAAAAAAGGTGGGAAGGGAATAAGGAATTCAGATGGGTGGAGGGATGAATACCATCTTCCCATTTCGCTTACTTTCTTTTGTTCCTAAGTCCCCAGTGAAGAGTAGGGAGTGGGGGGCATGTTTATATCAGGAAATTGCCGTATGATTTTGGCATTCTTTTAAGACTCATTTGGAAGATTGATGGAGAGTTCAGCAGTGAATCTGGATAGAATAATCCGCATTTCAAAATCCAAATATCCGTTTGAATTCCCCAAAGGTTGAACTTAAATATATGAAATTTCAACTATCAATGGAATGCTTTGGATGGCGAGATGGCAAAAAAAAAAAAGCGATGGTGTTTTCCCAAATAAACACAAGCTATCTAGCATTAGTTAGTTGGAGAAAGCCTTGAAAAGAGTAGTTCTTCTGTAGCAAATGTGCATTTTCGTCCTAAGTAAGTTTATATTTCAATATCTGAAGTTTTGAACCTTATGTTGATGGCAAATGATTTTCTAAGTTGGGTATTTTTTTTTTATTGTTCGGAATCTTATTTACAATGTTACATTTTTTCTGTCTTATATTATGTATCAAGCCTATGAAATTTTACAAATTATTATATCAACTTACATTATTAAAAAGGAGGCTCAAACTCATCATATGGTATACTCATAGCTCTCACATGCCCACAAGAGGCGAAACATCCATGGAGAGCGAGACGGGCTCGGACACCCGACTACGGCTTGGTAGCGTAAAGTTGTGACGAACTGAGCTTGATTGGGTGGGTTTGGTAAGTTTGATGAGATGGATAAGGAATTTTAGTGATTTGAATTATTTGATAGGATTTAATAGAAGTTAATCAAATTAATACAAATTAAGAGGTTGTTTGTTTACTCAAAAATTTTTCAATTTAAAACTTTTTACTTTTCACTTTTCATAACCATCATATTTTAATTTTTTTTTTATACGACTGTCATATTTTTCAATCATTTCCATACAATTATCCATGCATTTAATTTATCTATTTTAACTTTATTCTCTTTAATCATTATCATTATTCTTATAATATCATATCATTTTCTCTTATTTCAAAAAATAATTATACTAAAAAATTTTCATCAAAAGTTTTATCACTTACCAAGCACATCCTAAGTAAATTGTTAAGAGTTAATTATATAAATTTATATATTTACAAAAATACTCTCATAATCCAAGTCATGACGTGGATGACGCACTTCTCGTTTCTTCTCTAAGATAGAGAGAAAGGTTTCGTTCATAATCATAATATCTGCGAAGGAGGAGGAGAATTTATGAATCATTTGAGTTGTTTCCTCATGCATGTTCTGCAAATAAGCAAGGCGCGTATGAAGAATAGTCAGCAATAAGAGTAGAAATGACTGGTGAAAAACCGGATAGGATTACATATGATTAAACTAAATAAAGGAAGTCATTTGTTATATGAAAGGCGGCGGTTAGTGAGATGGGTGCACTGCATTTTGCTCCTGGTGGGATCAGAATTTCAAGTTTGTGCGGCTGGGATTGGTTTCTGAGGTGGCAACCACCGTATTATACAAGATGGCCCTGCGTAGGCATGCCATTACCAATACCAATACCAATACCAAACAACTGAAGGTGGTCCAATAGTCATGTAAGAGCAAAAGATGGACGGTTTTCTATATTTACAGGTTTGGCCAAAAAGCTTTCTAATTAATCATATCCATTCCTTATCTAAATTAATCATTGCTAATTAGAGAAGCATCAGTGAGCATGGATGGTGTGGATTAATTCTGCAGCACTTGTGGTGGGATGTGAACGGATGCGAGTATGATGTTATTGATTCAGAGCTTTGCTAAGTCCAGCTCATGGCCAATGCCTAAACCTCATAATGTAAGAAGTACAGTAGAGTTGGTCCAAATCACGATATTTCGATAGACACTTAACTGGTAACAGTAATAATTTCCGCAGTAATATAAAAAACTTAAAACACATCTAAGATGATACACTATAGGTACGATTATATACAATATATTATACATATGCTTAGCTAGAATTTTCATTTTTTAAAATTTAATTTAATTTAATTTAATTTTTATTTTTCTTCGTAAAGTCGTAAACATGTTTTCTAAGTATTTTTAATCCATATATCACGTTTTACCATTTTATAATATTTTTGCATTTTTATTTTTTATTTTTAAAAATTAAGTTTTTTAAGGGGTGAAAAATGACTTACACACCCCTAAAATTGATGATTTTTAAAAATAACAAGTAAATATGTGAAAGTATTGTAAAATAACAAAACTCTGTATACATGTTAAATACACTCAGTAAAACATATTTATGAAGAAAAATCAAATTAAATAAAATTAAAATTAAAAATAAATATTTTAAATTGAGCCTTTATCTTTTTCGACTAGATGCATGGGGGCAGCATGTGCCTCGCCCAAAAATATATATATTTTTATTTTTTTATGGACAAATAAATCTAGGTGTATTAAATTTATAAATCAAGTTTTACAATTTTTTGATATTTTTAAATATTTATTTTAAATTTTTAAACATAGTGACATTTCCATAATTATCTGTCTTGTCCATGGAAAAATAAAAAAATAAAATAAAAATATGTTTTTGCAGCCATGCGTCCGGCAGTAAAAAATCATTCAGCATTTAAATTAAGCATATTTTCAATATATTATATAGAATCATGCCTAAATATATTATTGGCAATTTAGTGAGTTGGAAAGATTAAACGGAGAACTCTACCGGTTGATGGGCTGGTAACAGTTTACCTGTTAACCCTTTTATTTAAGCAAATAGATTGTCCGATTATTGTATTGCAACTCATATGACTTACTCAAGCCTTTTTTTTTTTCTTTTTTGATGGCACACTCAAGCCTATTTTTAAAAACATATTTAGGTTGCACCCCACAAGAATGCAAGGAGCAGCTCACGACCCATGCCAGGCATACATAGGCCAGCTGCACTGGCAATGGCTGCCTAGGCAAAGCACCCATTTGCCACTATTGGAATGGTATCCACTGAGGGCCTGGACTGGTAAAAATATAGAGCCATGGCCAAATTTGAGATGCAACTACATTTGCTAAAATTTCAAGCCAAAACCCATTTAAAAAATGTTCAATGGATTTTTGCGCATATGCTCGCATTCTTGGATGAGGGCTGTTCACATGCGATTAATAGCATGGAATTGGTAGCTCGATCCCATATAGTATACGTTTATTTTTTAAAATTTTTTTGTAAACATATTTTCTTAAATGGATTTAACTCATATACCGAGTTTTAGCATTATATAATATTTTTATATACTTATTTTTATTTTTAAAAACTGAGTTTTTACGGGGTGTAATTGTCTAAAATATCCTTGAAATTGATGATTTTAAAAATAAAAAATAAATATGTAAAATATTATTAATAATAAAATTTGGGATTATATGCTTTTTTAAAATATTTTTATGAAAAAATAAAAAATAAATATTGTATGGCGACTGCCATGCAATTGATAGCATGTGAACAATCCCCTTCTTTATATATATATATATATATATATATATATATATTTCTATATACACGTGGCATTCAAATATTATAATGAAGCACATTTATGCCCTAACATTATGGAGAAATTTTTTTCTTAACTCCCACCATGGGAAAATTATAAACCCTCACGACATGAAAAAATTGTAATACCCCCATTGCAAGGGGAATAAGCTGTGAAAATTAATGTCACCTGTTATAACTGCATGGGGCAATCCAGTGTAGAACGAGGCATGTTTGTTACCACGATGCCAAAGTATTGTAGCAACTACCCCCTTCTTTGTAGCTATTGCAAACGACTAAATGATGCAAAGGAATTGGTTCCTTTGAAATTTCAAAGAAATCAAATTATTTTATGTTTTAATGGGTTAATTTTCCAGATACAAACTTTTCCTTATATTTAATTGTTGACCCAAGTTGTCACATGAAATTTGAGCCCGGTGCTTCGGTGTAGCTGGTGCTTGGTCTAAGTTTCATTTCAATTGTCCCGGTTTCAAATTTAGGTGTGGAGCTATCTTCCATTTCAGGAGTGTGGTCTCCTGCACATAATAGTTGGAGAAAATAGTTATGTCAAATTGGAAAAATGAACTTTTGGATAATTGAATTATAAATATATAGCTTCCAATTAGAAACATAAAAAAGTTGTTACATGAAATTCGTACCATATAAGCACTATACTCGTGGTGGCACAATCTCTACCGATGTGTCGCTTAATGACGGCAAGGGTGGAAGAAGATATGGATATTTTGGCATTTGAAAAAAGAAAAAAAAAATTAATGGTTGGAGACGGAACTTTATCTTTATTTGTATATTTGCAATTCATTTTGAAAATTTTGAATTCTATTTATTATTTTTCAAATAAAGGGGGGCATATTTGCAAACAAGCCAAACCTCAACTCTAACACCACAACGAAGTTCATTGAATGAATGTACAGTTAGCTACATTAGACATATTTTCGCTACAAGTGATTATTTAGTTATAAATACCTATTTGACTTAGAGCGGTGGTATTTGGTATATATAGCCACTTTTTATAAGGAATGTGTTAAAAATAATATTTAGCGCAGCCGTTAAAATCTAGTTATAAATAATAATGAAACTTTGGCTTAAAAGTTGGAAGTATATAGGAAGCCTTGTTCCAATGTAACCCGTTGATCAAATTCTGAGTTGGATTGACCACAGATTGCTTGTTGGGGTTGAAAATGGGAGGAAATCAATTCACTTGCATAAAATAGAATGATTAAAGTTACAAAATTCAATAATATATATTCCAGCAATATTTTTCATCCATAAAACCTTAAAATCATCATGACATAAAAAAATATGAATAGATCAATAAAGCAAAAAATTATTGAAATATCATAAAAAAAAATACGAAATCATTGCACTCAAAATTTTGTTATTATTTTCCGTCAAATTTTAATAGTTATATTAAACAGTATTTTTTAGATATTTGATGTAAAAAATTATTGCGTTTAGCTAAATATCATCCCTAAAAAAAGTAAGATATTTGCAGCTAAATAATCAATTATAGGTGTGTTTGGCAATTGACAAAAAAATGTCAAGTTAAAACTTTTTAATATAAAACTTTTCACTCTCTACAACTATCATATTTTAAATTATTTTTTCATATTTTCCTATACGACTATCCTATTTTTTAATTATTTCTACACGACTATCCACATAACTAACCTATTTATTTTAACTTTATCCTCTTTACTACTCATCATTACTCCTATCATATCACATCATTTGACAACTTTTCATCAAAAATTTTATACATTACCAAACATACCGTATAACTAAAAAAATACATCTAATGCAGTCAAATAGATGTTATATATAACTAAAAAATTAGCTACATAGAACTAAATTTGTTGTGATGATAGCTTCGTAGGAGTAATATTAATAATAATAACAATAATAAATAATAATAATTAATTAATTAAAAAATTTGCAGCTCAAAGGCAAATTAGTTTGTATCCGCACGACTAACGTGGTTTCCAAGCCATTATCCTAACTGTCCGTCCAATCTCTCTCATAGAGGTCTTCTCTTGCCGATCCAGGCAGACGTAGGCAATGACTGGAGCAAATGGAGATGGAAGAAGCAAGAGAGGTGCTAGCCTAGCATCAGCCGATGAAGAGGGAAGAAGCAAGAGAATAGACAGGTGTTGGCGTAGACAGCATAAGCAGCGGAGGCGTTTGGTACGAGCGTATCAGGATCGATTTTGAACCTACTTCAACAGCTCCCTGTCAAAACTAGCAAGGGTCGTGAACATGCCCTAGGGCAGCTGCTATCACATGATTCGATTCCCGTCATCCGCCCATCGAGCAGCTAAGCTCTGGGCCCAAAAAAAAAAAAAACAAAAACAAAAGCAACGGGGCAACTCAGGCCACGTGCCCCAAGCCCCGAACCCTGGCCTGCTCCTTAAATGTGAATCACAAGGTAGCCCTGTGGAATGGCAATCTACGTCAGTAAATTGAGCTTCCGGTGACCTCTCGTCAACCCTGATACAAGAGGCTTCAGCTGGTCGTTTGGGACCTCGAGATCCCTTTAATTGATGTAATTTCTTGGCCTCGGGTTGTATTAATACATCGCCTTTGACCGCTGACATCTATAACCTCCTGTTCTAGTGATATTAGCCCAATATAGTCTTTTTCCAATCTTTTTCCTAGTGATGCTCCATTCTAGCAATGTCGGTTCCATCATAGGCCATTTCCACTCCAATTCTGCCTCTTTAATAATGTATTAGTAACTTTTTTTTTTTTTTTGATTGGGAGATATTTACATACATCTCAACATGTATTACACAGAAAGCTCTGAGACATTCTTA
>JAXCLR010000050.1:20816273-20846006 GCA_035584095.1 Annona squamosa | reverse complement strand
TCGAAATCCCATACGGGATTCGAACACCCGACGTCACAGCGGAGCCCATCCGAGGCATCGTCGCTGACCAACCGAGCTCGGTTGGTATTAGTAACTTTTCTTTGTACAACATCTATAAATAAATTTTTTTTGAGGACATCTATCAATCATTTCAATTTGACCTTTAGGGGCCGTTTTGGGAGTCGAAACCCATAACCTCCGCATCATTACTATGCTGATATGAAATGTTTGAGCTCATTATATTTTACTCTTAGCCTTGGTTCCCATGATGCTTCTCCCCTAACATGGCCTTGTTGGGCCTTTCAGTATCATATCATATGAGGGCATCTGAAATTGGCAGAGAAGCAATTTCAAATACTGGAGATAAGTGATGACTATAAGCAATGGTTTGTCCGGTAGCATGCAGAATTGGTTCCTTTGCTACCGCAACCACCTGATCGTCCTTCAAATGTAAATTCCTCATAAATGAGCAAGTGATGAGGAAGAGAGGTTGCTTTCGGTACCTGGAAAGATCATTTCTTACTGTTTTAGAGAGGGGCATGGGAGGGCGTCTGCCAAGCTAAGCCTCCAAACCCACTTGTTTCTTTCTTTCATGTGCACTTCCACAGACTGTCGTTGGTTCAACCGCATTCAACGTTCATGTAGCTAGCTAGTCTCAGTTTCTTTTTCCAAGTTATGATAACGTGCAAGTATACTCCTATTTCTCATCCAATTGACAGCTAGAAGTTGAGTTCATTTAAAAAAAAAAATGTTTGTTCGGTTAGATAATTATTGTATGCTTACAAATTAATTTAGCGTATAGTGTTCATTTTATTTAATTTTATTTTTTGACAAGCATAAAGTTAAGTCTCATTTAAATGCAGTTTTCTTTTTCCAATTTAGTGCAATCTTCAAGTAATCTATTGTTGTTAGTAGACCTCATTGATTAAAACCATAATCAACCCAGGATTCTCTATGCTAAATCACTAAAAAAAATTAAACTATAAGTGAAAGTGTACCTAAATCTATAAGAGCAATTATTTTTGAATCTAGAGATTTTTTGTCTTCCAAATTAGTGTCCCAAGGTAACTCTCTCTTGTCCAATGACGAGATGGTAGAAAAGAAATCTTGAAAAAAGTTTATAACTTGGGGGACCACAACTGTTTATGTAGAGCACATATTTTTCTTATTTTTAATTTAACCCATCATAAAAATAGAAATTAGAATTATGCAATAAAATTTCTATACGTAAGAGATCTATACTCTATTAGATGATTTAGGCTTGTAAACCTTATAAGATCACTTTATAATTTTGACCGCTATTTATGATAGTGTATATATAATTATTATATATGTGTATCCAAAAAACCAACAATCTCCCACTTGGACAATATATAATTTTTTTTATAATTATATATAACCTTATGAGCTCAAAACCATTTGCTATCGTGGCTAAAAATATCTCTGAACAATCTCATCTATCAGTTATGCCAACATAAAATTAAGGTGGCCTTTATCATATTCATTGTAACTACTAACTAAACCCATTTATGGTTATGTATATCAAACATAACTAAATGACATAAATTAAGTATGAATGTGTAATGTGAAAATTACATGTAATGTGGTCTAACGTACCTATTTTCAACTAGTCCAAATTATTTGGTAAGATCAAACCAAAACCAAAATACTGAACAACCAAAATACCAAATACTTCATTTCTGCAAAAAAATCCATAATTATAATAAATGAAATATGTGTTAACAAAAAATCACAAAATTCAAACTCCCACTAAACCAACATATCATCAAATGATATAACACCCATGTGAGAAATATGTTCATAAAAGACCTTGGGTGATATTCCCTTAATAAGTGGATCCGCAATCATAGAGTTTGTTCATAGGTGTTCTATCTTTTCTTTAACCACTAGAAACTTGATATCAATAAACTTTGACTTTGTTGAGCTCCTATTATTGTTGGAATGTTAGGATACTGAGTTATTGTTACAAAATAACTTAGGTGGTCTTTTAATTCAATCCACAATTTGTAGTCCTGTAACAAAATTTTGCGACCATATGAAGGAGTTGTGAGTGTTTGCTTTCCAATTCTTCAGGAGGCAGCTCTTCCAACAAGCAAATAAATATAGTTGAAGTAAATCTAAAACTGTCTTGACATTTAGCATGGTCGGAATTTGAATATCCAATGATTTCTAAGTTTTTTGACCTCCTTTATATGAGTACGCAGTATTTTGTTCTTCAAAGGTATCTCAAAACCTGTTTGGTTGTTATCCAATAATCCATTTCTGGTTTGCTCAAATCTCTGCTCAATATCCCAACAATGAATGTTATATCTAAACGTATATAAACTTGGGCATTTGTTTCACGCCAGCTAGCTTACATTCGATTTGTCATTGCACTTCACTTATACTCTACCACAGTAATAAAATAGATGACATTCACACTGCTTTGAATAATTATGGTTAGCGACAATTTGCAAATATACTTATGAATTTCACCCTTGATTTTTTTATATATTCTTGAACTTTTAAAAATTACTCTTATACTTATAAATTTTCACTAAGGATATTTTTGTTTAATATTAAAATTTTTTAATATAAAACTTTTTACTCATCACAACTATCCTATTATTTAATTATGCTTCATATCTTCCTATATAACTACTTATTTTTCAATCATTTTTAGACAACTAATCAAATTTATTTTAACTTAATTATTTTTATTTCTCATCATTATGTCTATCATATCATATCATTTTACGCAATTTAAAAAAATTTTAAAAGAAAAAAAATTTAATTTAAAAGTTTTATTACTTCTCAAATACACCATAATATTCTCACTTCCGCAATCAAATTTTCGGATCCATCTGATTTTCTTCCAAATGCTATTTCTGGATTAACATTGGCTACAGTGTTTTGGATGGCCAATCAAATGGCAGGTAATTTTAGCATTTCAAAAATATTAAACATTAAACATTAAAATTTTAAAAATTCAAATGCAGTTGATGACTACTAACCACATGGATATAAGAGAAATTTTAATAAAAATCAGTAGGCATGAAAGGAATTTTCAAAAATAAATGTGTGTGTGAAGAATTATGAAAGAAATCATAAGTATATTTGGAAAATTGCATTATGATTAATTAGAAGTCGTCTCTTGCATAGAATACCGCGGTTAGTGAAATAGTGGACAGGACCATGCCCAAAAAATAAGGTGGGTCCTTCTTCAACAAAAAAAATGTGGGTACAAATTACAATAACCAACCATTTATTAATTAGAATAGACATGGGTTATGCACGTGTTGTGTCATGTGAGCGTGTGAGATTTACGTTATACTAAAATTCAAGGATTTGCCAAGTCCACAGGACTAATAATGCAGGGGACTTTTCATAATATTAATAAATGCATAGGACGGCTCATGGGCAATGCCCGGCAATGTATATAGCAGCAAAACACTCATTAAAGGGATTCTGACTTAGTGAAAAAAAATCCTTGTACAAAAATAAAGAGACAAAGGATGCATGCATGCAGCCAGTTGTCTAATATGTGAATTTTACTATACCACACGGTCGGCTGAGCTATTGGAGTATGTCAGTAGAAAAAACAGGATAAGTTCCAAAATATATCTACAAATTTTTACCTTTAACTTCAAATATATTTACGGTGTTTTGATAATTCTAATTAAATCTACCCACTGATTTTTACTCAAAATTCCATTCATATATGTGTTCTATATAAAATGACTCATATATTAAGTTCTAATTATAATTCTATTAGTTTAGAATTATAATTAGGATTTAGGTATATTCATCATTTCACATATAAGTGTGGTTATGGATAGAATTTCTAACAAATTATGAAAGTATATTATAATTATTGAAATACAGTAAGTATATTTAGAATTAATGATAAAACTTGTAGGAGTGCTTGGACCTGCCGAAATATTATTTAATAGAAGTGTGACGCTCATTTAGATCTTGCATTTTTAAAAATTTACAAGTTTTTAAATTTATTTATTATTTCTATTTTTTAGAAAAGAATGGTATGGGCATAAAATACCATGGATGATAAATACGTCCACCATGTTATTTTTTAAAAATACAAAATACCGAATGAATTCAAAAAATCACTGCATTTCACTGGAAAAAAGATTTAAGTGGAGCCCATATATTTAGTAAAAACAATAATGTTTTTAACTTTCGCTAAATTACCTGATTTACAGATAATCGTATAAGAAATAGATATTTACTAAGAGAAATGATCTTAGAAATCTATGTTTAAAAATGGTTCAAAACGGCTAAAATAACTGAATGTTTAAAAATCTTGAAAAATATATACACATATATAAAAATGGTAAAACTTAATTTATATGTTAAAGACATCTATATTAACAAGTATATAAAAAAGTAAAAAAAAAATTATTTAATAAAAATAATAATTTTTGAACTTCAGCTAAATTACCTGATTTACAGATAACCCTGTAAGAAATAGATATTTACTAAGAGAAATGATCTTAAACATCTATGTTTAAAAATGGTTGAAAACGTCTCAAATAACTGTATGTTTAAAAATCTTTAAAAAATTATATACATACACGAAAATGATAAAACTTAATTCATATGTTAAAGACATCTATATTAACAAGTTTATTAAAAAAAAAAGTAAAAACTTTTTAATGAACCAAACAACTCATTGTTTACCTGGGGCAAATAGGATCATTTCTCATTTACTAATTGATATATATAGATATTTATATTACGTTGCATCAGGATTAATTTGCTAATCCCGTAAAAATAAAAAAATCATTATTTACTAATTGACGTATATAGATATCTATCAACTTGTGCAACCTGATTATTTCGACTCATTACGCGAAATACTTTGAAAAAATTCATGATTTTTCAAAGTTATTCAAAACATTTAATAGTAATATGAACATTTCAAATAAAAGCAAGTATATATAACATTAATCTTTTAAATTTAAGTAAGATGTAAATCGTTAATATTTATAAATTTCACTATTTTATTAATTTAAATATTATTTTTTATTTTTATTTTATTTAACAAGAGTTTTCAACTCATTAACAACAGACTTGAGGCTTTTTGGCTTTAACCGATAGGTTTTTAAAGATGGGCGATGATGATGTTAGCTTCTAATGGGTTGCACATCTTAGTATTGACATGTGGACCACTTGTGCCTTGGGTTGCAATACAAAGACATGTAGATTCGAGATTTGATGGATGTTCTTTTTTTTTTATTATTCCCTCCTGGACTGCCTATTTAAGGTTACATTTGACCAATTCATATACCATGAAAAGGAAACATCTTTTATTTAACTTGGGCAATTGGTTTACTTTTTTTTTTTTTTTGGAACTTGGGTACTCACCCACGCCAAATACGTACTTAGCCCATAAAAAAAGAATCTAGATTCGAACAAAAAGAGAGAATTTTCTCTCAGGCGCCATTTGGACGGCTGTGATAAGTAAGCAGGACCCAGTTGCCAAGATCCCAAACATTTAAATTAGCTAGTTATCTAGGCTGATGATTTGTCTGAATCCTCTTGGCATTATGCGATCATGGAGCCACGTGGCATGTGAGATGCCTTCCTTCACGTTAGGAATTGAATGGAGGGAGTTTACAGTTAACGTTTCAGCTTGGAGAAAATTAAGAATCTTTAATTAAGAAAGAGTCAGCTTAGAAGGAATTAAGGCATAGAAGAAGGGCATAATTGCACCGGGAGATTTGCATATACGTCTTTCAAGTTTTTCAAATTTTGCACTTTTTGGTTCTTAAATTTCACATTTAATTTGCTGTAGAGGACTTGATGTTTTCGAAAAATATATGGTTGTTGTCCCTCCACTAATGGGAAGCTCTAACACTATTAATTTTTTAACTTAAAATGACCAAAACTTCATTTTAATAAATAATTTTCTACCGAAATCCATTAAAAATATCCAAAAATTTTCAAATAGTTCATTTAAGGTTTCGATTTTTTATGGGTATTTATAATCATCTCGAATAGGTATTTCCAACTAAAAGTTTGAGACATTCTTAGAAATTTCTTACAATATACTCATACAATTAACAATATTTCTAAATTTATTTATAAGGTGAACACCCTCACACACTAGGAGAGACCCATGCCACCATGGTTTTCAATTGGATAAGGCGTGGTGGCAAGTTTGGATAAAATTAATCAAAGGGTATTTATGTCATTTTAAATAAAAATTAATTGTTTTAGTATTTCTCGTTAATGGAATCACCAAAATTATAGACTTTTTAAAACTTCATGAAACTTAAAGAAACAAAAGGTACAAATTTTATCTTATCCAAAAAGTACAAATTTACTTTAAAAAAACGTACAGATTTTATAAACTTGAGGGCCCTGTTTGTGAATCCACGTAATTGCACCCATCTCCCTTCTACTATACCTTATATGAAATAATATTATAAATCCTAACCTCTAATCCCCCGATTTATTCAAAACAAACTCTACTTAGCAAATAACCGGCCACTTCTATGTAACCCCTCTCATTTTTGAGATCTTGATGTTTGATTTAAATTCATTCATTTAACACTATTTGTTTAGTTATCCAAATTTACGATGTGTATAAGTTACGTTTGTTCAAAAATAAATACATTCACATGTAAATTAAGAAAAATATTTATATTCATTCACATATATATTAGAATATAATAATACATCGTAGAATCATCTATCAACGCATTTATGATATTTTAAATCGTTTAGATGTTAAAAATACTACTTAAAAATTGATATTTAATATTAAATCATTTTATTACGTTGATTTTACATATTCGTAAGTGGAGCCCATATACAATGATCCTAGACAAATGAAAGATTTTTTTTATAATATAAATAATGCTAAATATAATTGATGAAGTGGATTTTTCATCAACCATTTATATGTTAAAAATGGATGAAATTACATAAAACATGAGTTTTATAGAAGTGCTCCCAGAGCAAATAATTTGCACCATCTATCTAGTAAAATGCATGCATGGTTGAGGACCCCAAGTTATTTTGTTAAGTATCCAGAATTTAAATCAATTTCATTTTTTAAATGTACTTGGTTATGCATAAAAAAGGAAAATTTTCTCAAATATCCGCAATATTTGCATATTATTCCTTTTGTATCTACAATATTTCAGAAATTTTCTTTACATCCATAGCATTTCATCCCTAACTCCCTATACACTCATGTCGTTACTTTCAACCAAAAATGACATTAACTATATAAACATTTTCACATACAATTATTGTTTGTTTTAGGTTGAGACTAAAAATATGGGTGGCTGGAAAATTAGAGTTGAAATGTTCGTGGATATCAGGGGAATTTCTAAAATATGATGACTAATAAAAATAATAATAAAATGTTACAGGTACGAGGAGAATTTTCTCTATAAAAAATTTACGTGAAAGCGTAAGAAATTAATGCCCTTAATTTTCATTTGTCATGATACTTATCTGAGCTTTGCTATTTATAACGTCCTTAATTTTTTTCTAACGTTTTCATATATTTTATTCAATTCGCAAAACAGTATCCCTATGCTACAAAAATAACCATATTCGATTATAATTTTTTTCTTTTTCTTCTCAGTTTATAAATTATAAAATTTATAAAGGTACTTATCCTGCCAGAACAGGTCAATGACATTGTGACGAATCTTTTGACTGTCTAAAGTACTTATTGCCACGGGAGTTATCACCAGGAGGAGATAAGTTAAATTATATAAATATCCAGGGGTGAAACTTTTGGGTTAGGTTGATTCGAACCCGACTCCATCCAGCATTTTTTTAGGTTTTGTATTTGATAGTTTGGGAATTTGAGCTCAGAACTTGGATTTAGGATTGGATTGATAGAAACGCAGCCCACAAAATCAGAACCTAAATTCTAATAAATATTATAAAAGATCATACATGAATATGCAGCTTTAATGTATGTCTTTTTATAGAGGCATGATCGATTCCATGCGGACCCATTTTTTATTTATTTTTTTATAAACATGTAAACTTCTATGTATTTAATCTATAAACTGAGTTTTACCATTTTGAGATATTTTAAAGCATTTTTAATTTTAAACACAACAAAATTATCTTAATTTTCTGTCTTATCAAAAAAATAAAAAAATGAGTCCTACCGTCACACGCATGGGATCATGTCTCCTTTTGTAACATTTTATTTTATCATCAATGATACTTATTTTGAAAAAAAAATTTAGGTCTACTATATTATAAATAATTACTTCATTCACATGTAGTTTGAAATCAATAATACAGTCTTCATATTTTTAAATTTTAATGTAAATTAGTGAGATTAACATAAATTTTATGCCAAAACTTTTTCGAAATCTCACGTGAACTACCACTCTAATCAAACCTGAACCCGACTTTGAGACAGAATTAAAATTGAGGTTTTAAAAATAAAGTTGGGCTAGAATTGAGGTTCACTTATTATTACTTGAGCTCAAGTTTGAATTAGCCAAAAATTGATCATGAATGACCAGAGTTGCAGCCCTAATAATGCCAACTATTAGTGAGCAAGTAATGATAATTAACAAAAATTTAATATAAATATATAATTTAACATCTTAATTATCTAACGATCCCTATCAAAAAACTATCTAACGATGCTCTTTTCTTGTGTAATTTCATTGATTTGTTCTCATTTTTTTATAGAAGTTTGTATATTATTGTTTTATTTATAGTAATCATCTCCCTTTTCGTCATTTTTTAATATTCTTTGTGTCTTTTTTTTTCTCAGCGACTTTGCGTCATCCTCAAATGGACCCCTTCTAAAATTTTCAGGGCAGGTTCCTGCAATAATCTGAAGACTAGATGGAAAAAAGCGCAATTATAGCAAAGCATATGGATGGCACTGTTTATTGAAAGTAACAACATTATAAGACATAATAAAATGGAACAGACACCTAAATTTTTTTAAACGAAAAAATAAATCTGAGCTGGGATTAGAACAGCACACCTCTCCGACCATTTCAACAGTGTGTGCTGTATTTTTTCGTTTTTCTTTTTTGTTTGAAAACAAGTGGATGTGGAAATCGATAGCCCTCCCTGAAAACTTGAACTGGTTTAAAACCTGCAAAAGCCCATAGCACTGCGCCATTTTCTCTTCCACTTTCTACAGCTGAAATTCCTAGAATTCCTCCTCCTCCCCATCGAATCTGATTTTGGGTACTCAAAATTTCTCAATCTGTTGCTAAAATGTCCTTCCCCGAACCCAATTCACCATCACAGATTGGGCGGTGGGTAGGCGACCACCAACCCGCATTTTCACATGGTCGATCCCCGTCAGCTTCGTCCGTCAGCAGCCGCTACACAGGCACGAGCGAAAGCGTGATTCTAGTCCCAGTCCCGGGCACGGAGACCCCGGCAACGCGTGCAAAGATGGCAGGTGCCGGATGCCCGTCACCGGAAGTGCTGACAAAGATCGAGCATGCGTCACCAGAAGCCACCAAGAGGGCGGTGCTGCGGCTCTACGAGAGGTTGAAGAGCCACGGGCTGAGGGATGAGGCTCACCAGGCATTGAATAGAGAAGATGATGGGGTCGATAGGGAAAAGGATGGGGAGGAGGAGGAGAAAGAAGAAGAGGGGAGAAGGAGAGAAGAGCTGTTGGGGATGGAATATCTTTTGAAAGACGGTTTTGTTAGTTATCTTCGAGATATGGCGCGAATCACACCGCCCATCCCTCAGCAGGTATCCTCTTTAATTTCTACAGTGGCTTTTTCTTCTCATACACGCCATTGTCTCTGCAGTCCTTTGATGAGGGACCCACGTTTAAGAATTCGATGAGACTGTTATACATTGGGGTGAAAAATGAAAATCTTGGGATAACCTGCAATTTCTGAGTTTCTGGGCAGTAATCTGGCCATTTTAGCCCCTGTAATTAGCTCATATGTTAAGTCGGCCATGTGTAATTTGCATTGAAACAAATGGTTTTCCATGAACCAAATTACAAAATTTTTACGCGAATTAGACATACCTATCTTTTAAAAGCGCAGTCCAAACTAAGGGCATGTTTGTCTTTAAAAAAACAATTCTAACTAAAATTTTTCACTTTTCCTAATTATCATATTTTAAAATTATTTTTTTTGCATTTTCCTATATAACAAATCTATTTTTTGAACATTTCTACGCACTTAACCATACAACAACCTTATCTATTTTAATTTGAATAATGATTCATTTAGCCCGAACTAAATAAAAAACTAAACAAATGTCTTACTTAGCCCACTTCAAAAAAAATTTATTTACAACACTTCTTTTACTTTTTTCTCTCGCACTTATTCATTTAAGTATATTTAACCTATAAATCAAATTTTACTATTTTGGATATGTGTATATATTTAATTAAAATGTTTAAATATCTATATGTATATATATGTAAAAATATATCCTATAAATATCTAGATGTATATATATTTAAAATATCCCTATATTTAAAAATCTCTAAAAATATATATGTTCGTATATCCAAGAATGGTAAACTTTATTTATATGTTAAATATACTTAGATAAATAGGCATATAAAGAAAAAACAACAAAGTGTTGGAAATGGATTTTTTAAGGTGGTAACAAGATCACTTATCTTTTAATTTTATTTTCTTTACATTTTGTTATTACCCTATTATATCATATCAATTTCTACTAATTCAAAAACTTTTACATAAAAATTTTTCATCCAAAAATTTTTTTATCGCTTTTCTAACACACCATAAATCAAAAATTTTAAATTTATTATTAAATTTTGAGTTCAAAACGGATTGACAATTCAGGTTAATATATAATTCAAGTTTGACAATGGGGATTAACAGTTCTAAGTGCATCATAACAATTTAAATAAAATTTAAAATTATTATTCTTTTAACCACATTTATTATATGGATAAATTAAAGAACTATCACAACGTCTACAGACATTAGAAACGTTATTCAAACAATATCACAAATGGTCATTAAATATATCAGTTCTTCAACCTAATTGAAGCTAGTATGCAAGACAGCGAAATTAGAAAAATTTTAAATTAATTTATATTTCATTCTAAAATTTAATTCAGTGTAGGAAATGAATCTATTAGATTATCATTTCCCATATATTTAAAGATAATGTAATTGTGTTTTTATTTATGCTATAGCCTGTTTAAAAATAATTGGCTAAAAATTTTAGGGTTTGGCATTAATATTCATGTTATAGACAATTTAAAGAATGATAAATCATTCTTGTTATTTTGTTTAGAATAATTTCATTGAGATCCCTCAACGACACTAACATGATAGCTCTACTCATTTACCAGTATTTTTAATTCGGCTTTTAGGTCATTTCTTATGAGAATCCAAACCTTGAACTCCAAGTCCATTGCCAGACCATGATATTATTATTATAAAAAGCTTGATTGATCGCAACCAACACATTTTTTTTAATGTAATCCTTTTTAGTTGCGATAGAACCTCCATGTAATCCTACACGAATTCTTACACACCATTTACTTGGAAAATATCTAGCCCCGTACAAAGCTAGTACTTGTAAAGACCAAGTCATCGATTGAGACTAAACAATTTTTTTTCTGGTTTTTGACTTATTGTGGTCTATGCTTAAAATTTTCAAATTATATTTAAATAATTTTTTTGGTAAATTAGTTATTTTTCTAATACTTAAATCATTTTGCTTGGTCATTAGGGCTTGTTTAATTAGAAATCATAACTTCCCTTCCAGCCACGCTTTCATTGCTCTTTTCACAGCAAGAAACAAGAAACATTATTTTTCATATTTGTGCGGCAAGACTAAAAATATATTCAATCCATTTAAACAATGGCCAAATAGGCCCTAAGAACTTTTAGCCGATTATGGTTTGGAAGTTTTTCGCTAGTTTGGCTTGCCAAATGTACATCGTTTTCCTGCGTCTCCTCTTTATCATGCGTACAACTCATTAGAACTCATGTGCTGCTGTTGGAATGTAGAAAATTTGCTGATGGGAGGGATCGGATCTTTTCCATTTGCTTGATTTTCCCTTTTGTCCTCTCGATCACTTGCTGACTTCATGCGTGATTGTGACTGGTGTGAGCACCAATGCAACAGCAGCGAGATTACGTCGTCATGTGCTTAAGACCTGTTCCAAATAACACGATATTCTTTTTAATTTTTAATACAACTTTTTGAATTTCTAATACAATTTTATTCATTCCAAATACAACTTTACTCATTATATATATATCATTACATTGTCAGCCTAGATACAGATTTGATCCACGAATCTTATATCATTTAGAACATGCTCTTAAGTCAACATGCTGCACAACACTTGAGCGCTTCCTTAATCCAAACCTTCCATCATCTTTTCACCACAGAAGCTAATTTGGTTGACGTCATAGCCAATGGATGGGACTGTTACAAAAAACATTCAGAAAACCCACAAATTCTATTTAGTTGGAGGGTCAAGATCATCTGACTTTTGGGCTCAACAGTTGGAAAAACTAAGGCTGTGCTTTGAATTAGAAGGAAATGATGTGATGTGATATAAATAATGATGATAATAAAAAGAATAAAGTTTGGATAGATAAGTTAATTACATAAATAGTTGTATGGAAATTATTAAAAAATATAGTAATTATACATGAAGATGTGAATAAATAATTAAAAAATAGATTAGTTATGGAGAGTTAACAGCCTTCTAATTTCTATTGAAAAGTTTTGTATATTAAACAAACCTGCGCTAAATCTTTGTGGGTGCTTGGCAAGTTATACTGATTATTGCTGGAGAAATATAATCTGCTCATCACTAATTCATATAAATTCCACCTCTTTTATTTTATTTTATTTTTTAAGAAAAAAAAAATACTATCAAGTTACAAAATGGTAAATTTCGTACAACGAACAGGTGGTGCGTTTTTCAGGGATAAGATATTCGAAAAAAGTAAAGATTTCAGAGCAGGGAAACGCGACCTTTGGCGGCAAGCTATTGGGATGTTTGGTTGGGCCGGTGAGGAGTTTTTTCAACAGAAAGGAGACAGTGGAGCTGCAGATTCTCAATGGCATCGATGGCTATGCAATGCCAGGGTCCATGACCCTTCTCCTGGGACCTCCAGGTACCAACGTAACCGACCCCACCTAAAACCAACTTCATTTCTTCTTTCTACACCGTCTGCCCACCATTCTCTTAATTAAATGAAGCCCATATTTTGCGTGCGCGCGCGCGCGCGTGCTCGTGTCATCCATTCATGCATAATTTTAAGTTTTAAGACCTTTTGGTATGAAGATCCAAGCAAAATGGGCAGGGCCGGTCTGAGTTCATTCTGTTGATTATCTGTACAGGAAGTGGAAAGAGCAGCCTCTTGCAGATAATTGCAGGGAGGATACAAGGTTCGTCAATGGAGGGTGAAGTCACATACAATGATCTCAGTGCATCAGACATACGGCTTAGTAGACTCATTGCATACGTATGTGGTCAACTCAACAAGTACGTTAATCTATCGTAAAATCAGTCTTCGCTTCTATAAAATCCCTTTTCCACATAACTCCTTTCATTTTTAATATTTTGATAGTTTATGAAAAATTCACTCTATTTATTATGTTTAATATGATTTCTTGTGTGTTAAAAACCCTTTTATTTGTTCCAATATCTCCGTGGACAGGCGCCATTGAAAATCAACGTAATCAGATAGTTTAATATTAAATATCAATTTTAAAATTATATTTTCAACATCTAAACTATCTAAAATATCATTTATATATGAATAAATAATCCTATAAAGTATTATTACATTCTAATACATGTGTAAATGAATCTAAGTTTTTTTCATAATTTACACATGAATGTATATATTTTTTTAACAAATGTAGCCTAAAAACATACTTGATTGAAGTAAAACTTGATCTCTTCAATAAACAAATAATATTAAATACAATGAAAGGATTAGATTTTCCATCAAGGATTAAAATTTTAAAATTTGGAGAGGTTAAATGGCTCCGCTTCTATATTACTTAGTTACATAGAAACAGAAGCATGCAAACATGTGGTTTCAGCATAAATGCCCGTGAAGAGCCCTCCTGCTAGCTAGCTTGCAGGTTGTGTGAAATTGCACACGGCCAGGAAATCAAGATGTCTTTGTAGCTAGAAGATGCTCTTGGCTCAATATCAACATATATTGCCAGTAAGCACAAGGCGCAATTTGCAACCTGCAAGCCTGTCTACAAGGTATTATCAGGATGTGGAACAGCAAACCTTTATCCTGGACATAAACAGACAGCAAAATCAATTACTGAAAGATCTTAAGCATCTTGCTCTTGGCCTGAAAGTCAAAACAGTAAGACGAAGCCATGAATCAAATCTTATGTATCAGAAGCACAGCTTTAGACTTTCAAATTTCCATCATACAGATTCAATCCTAACATGTTTCCTTTACTTGAACTTTTGCTAGACATATTCCATTGTTATCAGTCAGGGAAACACTAGAATTTGCAAGAGACTGTACACAAGGATTGCGCCCGGAGAACTTCACACCCCAGATGAGGAAGTTCTTCGCCCATGCACTAGTGGAGGAACAAGACCCTTTCCTGGAGTTCGTCCTACAAATCTTGGGACTAAAAGGAGTAGAGAATCAGCTTGCAGGAGAGGCAATGTCTGAGGTTGATCGCCAAAAGCTGACAACAGCAGAGTTGGCGCTTGGGACCTATGCCATTATGCTTTATGACCAACCATTTTCAGGATCAGACCCTGCAGCAACATATGATCTTGTGGATACTATTCGGACTATCAGCAGGATCCAACAGTCTTCAGCCGTCATGTCCCTCAACCAACTCTCACAGGAGGCATTTGATTTGTTTGATAGGATCATACTCCTTGGACATGGCCATGTCTTGTATCAAGGACCCCGACAGGATGCTGTTACATACTTTGAAAGCCTTGGGTGAGTAGCAACAACTAACAAAAACCACAATAAATTTTGCTTGTTGTATTTGTGGCTATTATCATTGCCATCATTTTTGCATTGCAATCTTAATGCAATGCAACATTGGTTGGAATCTTGTCAATGTAATCATTGAAGCAGTACCATCTAAAGAGTTGATCTAACAAGTTAGGCTTATAACCTTTCTAAGTCATGATCATGGCACATGAAAGGCAAATGAAAGTTATCTCCGGATCGTCCAAACCATGTGTCTTAAGATTTCCATTATATAACCTGCTAGATGGTAATCTTGTCCATCAAACTCACTAAGAAGGTCATTGACTGATCAGCAGCAGCATTCACAGTTCTCACCATTGTTGATGATGAAGACCATGAGTTGCATGACCCAGGCTAAGGGGAGAAAAACAAAAACAAAACAAAACAAAAAAAAAAAAAAAAAAAAAAAAACGTAGTTGTTGTTACTATACTTTTGTTAAAGACTTCTGTCTATTTATTCAGGTACATAAAGCCAATACATGCAGAGTCTTGGGAGTTCCTTGAAGACATTGTAGCTGGAGAGGGATCACAGTATCTGATGCTAGGAGCAAGCCCCTTGGGCCTTAATGAACTTGCAGAATGCTATAGGTCATGAGATCACTACAGAGATGTCATGAGAATTGTCAAGGGAGAGGATGTGAAACATACGTACTGGATAGAGAGCGAGCCAGGAGTGGGCTTATCCCTCAAAACTCCATCCAAATACCATTTTTCGATCAACCAAAAACCAAGAAGAGAGATGGGTATGCCTTCACTACGGATTTCAACATCTCCATCTAAGATAGAATAGGCCAATATCAGGCATGCATAGGCTGGACTTGGATGCTTAAATGCACAAAACAACAGAAAAGATCAGTTTAATGAATTGCTAAAAGAGAACAATGTGGAAACATTAAAATAATAATGAAAACATCTTTCTCATAAACATTAGCAATCAGCCTCAATGAACATTTATTTTCAAATGATAATGACTAAGTTGCCATATGGAAAGCCTAGCAGAACACACAAAGAAGTCAACAAGCACCCACTTATTTCTTTGTTGCTTTTGCATTGTAAACGAGGCTGCAAAATGCTAAACTCACATGTCAATCCACTTCCTGTGAACATTGTAAGATTCCAATTATGATTTCTAATGCAAGAATGATCAATAAAGCAACTGCACCCCATTAACAGTGCTTGGATTTTACTAACAGAGCTAGTGGTAGCAAAACTTTCTAGCAAGGTTGGGCAGTCAGGAGGGATTGAGAGTACAGGAAGAGTTCAGGTGGGAGATGTAGTGACTGGAATATCCATAAACAATGAAGAACTACAGTACCTTGCAGTTGGCTCAAACAGGACAAGACAGGAACGCTCATCTCAAGTATACTCGAGGTTGAAGCATGCACGCGGACACATTCGCCTTCAAGTAGAACGCTATAAAGACGAGGTAAGGAGGGATTCTTTAAAATTATATCCATTTAATGCCATTCTGCCAGCAGATTCAGCTTGCATTGATGCGTCTCTCTTGACCAGAGATTAAACCTGGCAATGGTACTTTCACACACTGTCGAACGATTGACGAGACTATTTTCCAAAACTTCCCATCAAATTATTAGAGATAGAACAGATTTACTTCCTGTTTGGGATACAGAGGAGAATGGATGGGTGGAGGAAATTATTCTAGGATTTGTCATTCCAAACCAACGCAAGCAAAAGCCAATGAGTCACCATACACTGCTTCATCCAGCAAGTTCACTGATATTGGAAGCTCATGTCAAAAATAATTTAAGATTTGCTGAATTGTCCAATTGACTTGCGACTTACCTACCATTGCCATGTTCATTGAAATGAATACTCAGAATTATATCTGGCCCAAGCATGAAGCATACAAGTCAACACAGCTCAGTGGAATCAAAAGTTGACTCGGGATCAAACTACAGTCCCCATAATAAGTCAGTTATTCCCATGCTTGCATATCATGTCATGGCAATAAGCCAATGACCAAGTTTGTGTAGAAAAGCCACCACTAAGAAGAGCATAGTCTTCTAATCATAACAGGCTAGGTAAAAAGATCTGTAAACTCTAATTTTGCCAAAGACAAAATTTTAAGTAGAAACTCCAATTATGAATGATTCTTCCATACAGATTAAAAAAACATGATACTGACCAGCTTTTGTTGATTATGACTTATTCAGGAAGATGAGCATCAAGCTTACTGGAAACAATTCCAGAGGCCCTTTGTCCAAACATGGTGGCAGTCTACTAAAACTCTCATCCACAGACAGATTAAGATTACCCAACGGCTTCACATTTTAATCAAGTTAAGGTTGTTCCAGGTCAGATTCTTGAATCTGCATGCTTTCATAACTTTCAATCACATAAAAGGCTAAGGTTTTAAACAATTCGCAGAGACTTAAACTTTCGACCTTACCATTCTGTCATCTACAGGCTATCATTTTGGGTATTTTCGCGGGCACATTGTTCTACAATCTTGGAGGCCAATACAGACAGCAAAGCATGAACTCTATTCGAGCCCTAGGCTTTGTCTCCACCATGAGCATAATGCTGATAAATTTAGTTCAGCTTCCTCTCTACATGCTCCAAAGACCCATTTTCTACAAACACAGGTCACAGAGGTTCTTCAGAGCTTCCTCATACGTGGCCGCACATTGTGTAGTCAATCTCCCACAGACATTCATAGAAGTAAGAACTGTATAATCCCTAGATAAATTTCAATTACTATCCACCAATTCTGGAATCTGGAGCTTGATTTACGGCATTATGTTCTCAAATGAAATCCACTGTGACTCTTCTGACCTGAACTGGACATGCTTCTACTCCAGGCACTGGCTTATACATTGTGCGTCTACTTTACGGCAGGACTTTCTTCCAAAGAGAATGGCATTCTCTTCTTTGGCTATCTGATGTTGTTGTTTTTGGTAGCATACTTGGGTTCTTCACTATTCCTCTTCCTCAGTGCCATATCATCCATCCCTGAAGTAGGAAATGCTCTGGCAGGTACGGTTGCTTTCTTGTGAATAACAAAATCATCTGAACATTCTCAGCTTACAGGAATGCAAATGTCTGAAAATTTCAAAATACAAAATCCAATAGACCAAGGTTACCATATTTTCTGTTTTGACCTGCCACTGTATTGCAGGTCTCATTGTCTCTGTCTTCCTACTCTTCAGTGGCTTCGTTATCTACCCATCAAATGTCCCTTCATACTGGAAATGGCTCGTACAAGTCAATCCCATTCACTGGGCCAACATCTCCTTCTGTGGCCTCCAGTTCTCCAAAGTCTACACCAAACCATGCACAAACTACCTCAAGCAAATGCCATTCTGTGACCAGTTTCCAACAATGACAGTCGGAAATGCCTACTTAGCCTTCAATGAACTATCTGAGAAGACTGGAAAGACATGGCCCCCTTATGTCATTCTACTGGGGTGGACTATGATCACCATCTTGTTAGCCTTGGTGTCCTTGAAGAAGATAGAATTCACAGAGACAAGCCCCTCACTGCCACAACCAAGAAAGACACCAGTCATAGGTAACTATAAGGAAGACAATGAGATCGAACAGTCATTTGACAGCTCCAATAATTTTTCAGAAGGCTCCAGTATTTCCAAACATGCAAGGCCAAGGACACCAACATCAGGTCCCAGTGTAGTGTATGATGACATTGGAGCTGAAAACTCAAGTGAGGAGTTTCGGTTGGACATGGAGTGGGACAGGCTACACCTTCCTGTTATGCCGGTGACACTTTCATTCCAAGACCTTTCATTCACAAGGTAAGTTGAAATCTCCCAACCATCATTTGATGGGGTGCATCCTCACCAGCTCAGAAATATTATATTCCCCAGCCCCATAGTCATGAATCTAGACATGCAATACAGTTAACAACTTCATTACATACCAACTGTGCACATCAGACACTGTCACAATCATAATTATCTTCGATGCTTGTACCCTAGTAGAAGGGCACCTTCATGCAATGTGCATAAGGCTTCCAACTCTCCATTAAGCTATTCAACTGGAAAGGATTCCAAACACTCAGATGGCATTGCTATAATCAGAATGAGGACTAAAACTCCCAAAATGTGATGCCAGCAGTTTCAATTGAGATTTTGAAAAACAACAATTATTGCTGGAGACATGGTATTCATTCCATTGTCTTTATGAATTGAAATTGAGCCATTCCTAACACAATCATTACTTCTGTAATTAGTTAAATCACCATATTTAATTTGATTCCTAGAGGAATGCAGGTGAATCTTGTGGCTGAGATTGTAATTTTCCTTTCTAATTAGAATTTAAATTTTGCAGTAGGTGTGATGCAATTTCAAGAGAAAAAATCACAGTTTTCAATGGTGTCACCGGTTATGCTAGGCCTGGGATGATGCTGGCCTTAATGGGTGGCTCCAAAGCCAGTAGGACCACTCTCCTCAAATGCCTCTCTGGAAAAGTCCCCATGGATGGAAACCTTACTGGTGAAATCCAAGCTTATGGCTCCAACCGGCCAAATGCTTTCTCTAGATTTGTCGGTTATGTTGAGAGGTTGGATGCCCACCAGCCCTACCTTTCAGTGCGTGAGTCCCTCCTTTTTAGTGCCGGCCTCCAGCTCAACCAGTCAATCAACCGAATGAGTCGCCACATCCATGTGGAGTTAGTCCTCGACCAGCTTGGATTGAAGCATTATGCCAACCAACTCATTGGATCCCTCCACAATGCCTCAGGGAAAACTTATGAGATAGCAAAGAAGATAACAATTGCTGTTGAGCTTGCTGCAAACCCTAGTGTCCTGTTTCTCGAAGAACCAATCTCTGGCCTTGACGCTGCAGGAACTACAAATATACTCAGAATTCTCTCGGGTCTGTCATTCCCAAACAGGATCATCATTGCAACCCTAACACACCCAAATGCACGAGCATTGTCCTTCTTCCAACAAGCTCTGATCCTAACACAAGATGGTCAACAAGGGTATTTTGGTCCAATAGGATCTAACTGCAAAGAACTACTTACCTATTTCTGGTCAATCCCCAAGGTCCCTAAATACAGCAAAACACAGAGCCCAATTAGCTTTTCCATGGGTGTTTTAGGATTGGGGATCAAAAGGAGAGGAACTCCTTTCACGGATTTTGCAAAGGCATACCAACATAGCTCATTGTGTGAGATAAACAAGAAAGAGATTAGCAACATCAAGAGGTTGAACAAGCAAAGGAAATTGACTAGCATAGATTTTACTTATCCGACACCATACATGCAGCAGGCAGGGTTGGTGCTACTCAGGACACAGAGATTTCTGTGGAGGAATGTACAATACACATATGGCAGGCTTATGGGTTGTGTGATGATTGGTTTCCTAATGGGATCCCTGTATTTTCAGATAGAATACAAGGACATATATGGTTTGACTTCACGCTCGCTGTACATATACATGCAGATAATTCTCATCGGTGTGATTTCAGCAAACAATGTAATTCCACAAATTGGTACAGACAGGTTGGTGTACTTTCGAGAGAGAAGAGCTGGAATGTACCTGCCAATCTTTTACCCAATCTCCTGGGCAGTTGGAGAGATACCATATTTTCTGATTGCAACACTTGCAATGGTAGCGATTGGGAATGGTTTGGCAGGGATTGCAACAGAAACTGCCACAGAGTTCCTATTGTATTGGTTGGCACTCTGTGTTCACAGTCTGTGTGACCTATTTTGGGATGATGCTTACATTTCTAGCTCCTGTGCCAACCTTAGCAGCATTTGCCACATCAATCGTGACATCAGTATGGGTTTCAGCTTCTGGGATTGTGGTGGTATACTCTGATATCAAATTCTACAAGTGGGTGTATTGGAGTAACCCATTTCAATTTGCAATGAATGCACTCACATCTATCAGTTTCTTCTGTGACACGAAGCAATGCAGGTCAGAGTGCAGGTGCCCACAACTGCCAGATGGTTCATATGTGTGGGAGAGGCTGGCAAGTTCAAGGGCTCTCAGCAAAGGGTGGATCTATCCAGATATAGAAATACTTTCAGGAATGTGTGCATTGTTTGCAGGCCTTGCATCTCTATTCTTTGTCCTGTTTAAGCACAATTCACCCCCTCCAAGGTAGAATGGATAGATCAATAGAAAGAGGAGCATAAAATTATAATTTGAGCTAGAAGAGTCAACAGGGAGGCCTATCAACATGAAAGAGATGTGTACATTTGCTGGTGATAAGCGGTACTTAGATTACTTTGTTAGAATTTTTTTTTCTGTGTTTAATTGCAACTTCATTTATCCCACTGTATATGCATATTTATATGCATTTCGCAACAAATTGGGATTTGTTTCTCTACATAAAGATTTAAATGCACATGTCTATGTCACCCACTCTTATGATCTATGAAACAAGTTTGCGTCATTGCATGCATGCATGCTTTAGGTTTGTTTATTGTAACCACTCAAAGAATATAGATCATAGCCAATGAACTTCAAATTGGAGACAAATCAACATAAGTTTGCTCATTGGCTCTCTGCATACTGGAGGCAAGAAAGAAACGTCCTTCAAGATGGTCTCTTGTTAATGATGTATATGGTCCAGCAAATGAATAATAATACTAGATGTGATAAGAAGTGAGTTCAAAATTACAACTAAAAAGGAGAAACGAAATTATAAGTTTTCCCAAGGATTGAATTTTGGGAGAAAATAGCAAAGATCTATCCCCAGTCAATAAAAGGGAGATGCACATATCCCCCTTCTGGAGGCGGCTGCAGAGATGGAGGTAAGTTTCCAAAAGAAATTCCTATAGTGTCTCTGACCAAATCTCCTGTGAAGCAAAACGAAAATACAAATGACTAAATCAGACAACTGGAAAGAAAAGCACTGGGTTGCAGTGCCTATGAACATTAGTGTTGGAAATTATCTAATCAACCATCATAACCCATTCGTTGTTTTTCTTTGCAATTTGAACATGCTAGGAATCAAGAATATAACTCTGAATAATAGGAAAATGGTATTCCCATCGGTAAACAATGTTAAGTATTTCTTGAACACTATGAGTTTTGTTCATCCTTTTTTCATTAATAGTAACGTACGTAGTATCAATAAACTTGACTGAAATAAACTCGACTGAAATAGAGCTATCTCCTACACCTGACATATTAGGCTGTCGAAGTGTTGCTGCAGAACTTGTACCTACAAGAAACCATTAGCAATGCTTGAGACAGAGTAAAAAGCAGAGTCTGGTGAAATATAGTTGCTTCTAAAAAGTCTTTCAGGTAACTTAAGTGAAATCAGCGGAACTCTAAAGAATTAGTGAGTCTGGACAATAATTTCTTAAATGTAATTTGCTTGAAAGGTAGAGAATGTGAAGAAAAAAGTACTGTATGAGACACCTACTATGTATTTTCCATCATAGCCATAGCGACCTATGTCACTCATATCAGTTATCTTGAGTGGACAGATTCTCATCTGAGATTTTGATCACAGTTTGCCTTCAAATAAATATTCAAACCCTGTTTCCAATGGTATGAACTTGAAAGCATGAATGTCACAGAAATTGCACATAAAGTTCCTAATGGCAGGAAGAATTTGGAACATATGCTCAGATTAGTTATTTTGAGGTGTTGGTGATGACAGATTTTGATCCCCCATAATGTATAAATACCATTTAATGAATTTGGTGTGCAGTGGCATCCTCCACCAGCAATAAATCCGTGTCAAAGATTTTATCCTTCTGGAATTTCAATCTGACTGTGTTGCACACGCCTGAGAAGCATAGGCACAAGATACTTTTTTTTATATCACCAACATTATTCCTAATTTTTGTCACACCCCAACTTTCCAGGTAGAAAATTCTAAAAGTATCATCATGAAGTCACGCTGAACTGAAGAAAGGCACATGCGTGGCACTCCAAACAGCATTTCAACATGCAGTTGGTATCGCACGTCTCCAACAAAAGCCTTCTTTATTACAAATGGTCGAGGATATCACTAAAGCTCCCAGTTATGATATCAAATTTGACATCCTCACAAGTTTTTGAAGAAAATTTCAGAACATTAGTAATTACTACCAACAAAGATCAGATTCACAGCATAAGGATTATTGCATGTCTACATTGCCTAAAATATCACATACCTGGTTGGGATTGACTTGTTTGCACGTTTTGCTGAGGATGGAAATATTTGCATGCATCACCATATTGGCAAAATCCCTACAGAGCAAAAATAAAAGAAAACAATCGAACAAAGTCCATAAGTGTAGGTGCACATCAAATGATACAAGAATAAACAAAAAAAAAAAAAAAAAAAAAAACTGCCATACTGCTTCCATTTGATACATTTTACATTGAAAATCATAATCATTAGAGCTGTGATGCCTGCAGCACCATGAGTTCCATTGTTCTTTTTTGACAGATATTAAAGATAGTTTTCATTGAAACAAAATGTCCAAGGGGGTTCCATCCAAATTCCAAGATTTCATTGTCAAGAAGAAAATAAGAATTTCCAAGAGCCCATCTAACTACAGTTCATTATGCAGTTATCATACTACATGCCACAAGTTCTGGATGGTGCATTACACTGCCATAGTCACAAACCAGTCACAAGACCAAATTATCAAGAACATCGACACCATTGATGGAGCATGAACGAGAAAAGAAATTGGCCATAAGAAGAATGAAATGAAGGATCAAAATGAACAAAATGCTAGGTCATCTACAACATTTTTAGATGGAGTACTAACGAATTTACAGTTACGGTACTCTGACTTTTGCAAAGTAAGATCCAGTGGATAAGCGAGTATATATGACCTTCTTGCAGATGGTAATATTCTATTGGAGAATGCTAATACATAACCTGGATAAGAGTGTTACCAACGTCCATCAGTACAAACATGTCAGAGTTGGATTCGTGAAAGTGTCAGACTAGCCACAATTAAAACTGCCAGAAGTATAGCCCCCATCAAGCTATTGACTTGCAGGGCATTTATCCAAAGAATCTGGAACTATGCCATCATGGTGATCCAATTACAGCAATTATATCGATTGATTTTGAGTTGTTAACTGATTTCGAAAGTGACTCAAAAGGATCGACAATCCAGATCCTGTCACAGCACATACTGATCACTCTAGTGAACATAATGACAAAATGCATTGCAACAGAGTAACGGAATAGGTTTTCTGGCATACCGTCCTCATGAAACGGTTACAGATTCCCTTCCCAAAGCCATCTGTTTGAATGCGATATGGATCTGCAGAAAGCACAACAGCATTATAAATAAATAAAACTAATTAAAAGGTTTGCTTGCAGCGTTGCACATTTGGATACTCGAAGCATTGAGCATTTGTGGAAAGCAATCAAGCACGGGGGAAATTTCCTTCTATTATACGATTTGATTATGCGACTAAAAGCGAATTTAGGGTTCTGAAAGAAAATCATCTTTCCACATGCTAAAAAAAAATACACATTTAAATTGTAATTCAAAGACCAAAAAGTTCCCTCGATGCCCAGATCACAGTTACATAAGTTACAATTTCGGGTTGTAAGAATCACAAAAGCGTTGGTCTTTTGCCTCAATTTTTGTCATTCACATAACAAACCCGAGTTTTCATTCCTGTTGTCATTCCAAATAGCTGCGCTGCTACTTCCACCCAACCCTCAAACTTCAGGTTGTAAAATTCATAACAAAAACGATTTGGGCTTTCGTGTCGCAGAGCTGAGAGAGGGGTAAAGAGCATACCTTTGAAGCAGTCGTACCAAAGAGCTTTTGCACGCTGGTGTTGGATGCCGGAGAGATGGCGCTTTCTAGCACCCGGCGTGTCTTGGAATTGCTTGTCGCAGTAGTCGCAGTAATACTTCGCCAGCGGCATCTCTCTCGCTCGCTCTCTCTCTCTCTCTCTCTCAAATGTACACGAGGAATTAATGATCTGAAGAAGTCAATCTGTGTGTGGGGCCCGCGTTCATGTTCTTATAATCATCCCCACCGTTTATCGTTTTCATCACCTCCTAATTAAGATGGAGTTCGAAAATTAGAATGATACGCAAGCTCTAATTGCTACCATCAAAAGCCAAAACATCTGGATTTATCAACAGTTGCGTTCACAGGATTACATTGCATCGACTGGGCTGGTGCAACGCAATTGATTTCCTCGTGCGATTGGCTGCTCTTGGTGATGTAATTCTGCTGAACTCTGTAATGGTCCTGGTGCTCTTGAGGATAGATTTCCGGCACGTTTGGCCCGGGATGGCATGGGATCCATGCCAATAATTTCCTTTATTATTAATCATATTTGCCTACTTTTTTGCTTTTATTTTTATATTTCAATAATTGCGCATTGAACCAAAGAGGGAAGCTATCTTTTAATAGATGTATCTATTTTGTTATGATACCCTAGAGAATTTTTCAGATAATCTCACTTGTATGAGAGGAGACTTGAACACCTAACATGCTGCTTGCTTGCCTCTAGCCGCTACCACCGGATCATATGTCTAATGATTTAAGAAAATATAATTAAAATAGATAAATTAGTTATATAAGTAGTTGTGTAGAAATAAATGAAAAATAAATTAGTTATATGAAAATATGCAGAAAATAATTAAAAATGAACTGACCTTAATCATGAATAGCTAAACAACCTTTACTAGTACCTGTATAACAGGGTGTCACTTAATGGAATCTGTTTGTACTTTTGTAACTTAGTTCTCTCTTTTTATAGATTTTTTCTTTTTTAACGGAAGAATTTTCCACGTAAATATTTATATCTTATATATGTCGTTACTAAAGCTTCGGCGGCAAAGTTGCTGAGCCAATCACGTTTCCCTAACATATTTCCAGTCCAAAAAAGATCTCGGTCTAATCAAAACCATCCAATTTATCTGCTGCAATAAAACCAAGAACTTGTTGTTATTCCAATCATTTGTACTATTATGTCTAAATTTTCCCACGCCTTTTTACATGCTGGGCACAAGGCCCATCACCAATATCTACCACACCCCTACGGAATGGAAAGCCAGCTCCCTATTGGAGAAAAACTCACCTAGAAAAGGCCCACATCAGTTCATCAAAAAAGCGTCAACCACATGGGCCACGGCCTTTTTACAGTATGGTTTGGCTGGAACTCTAAGATGAAGAAGGAGATCAACACCCATACGCAGATGTCTCCTTTAATGACTGAGGTGTTCCTTCTTGCAGGCAAGTAATGGGGGGGATTGTAAGAGTCTCTTGAGCTCCATAGGTATTCCAACAGAAAGGGTCATCCACCAGTTCACCTGCAGCTGGAAGCAGCTCCACCTCTGACATTGTTATGTTGTAGCATGGGACTGTATCACTGCAGGCAAAATGTATAGGTGGGCTTCTAACATCATAGGTGCCCTTGATGCTCCTGTACGAGACATCGGTCACAAACACGGCCGATGTCTGGTTCCGGCAGGCCTTGCTCAGGCAGTAGTACTGATCTATGATAATGCAGTTCCTCACATTCTCCATGAGGATGTTCTCAAAGAATATGCTTGAGACAGACCCCGTGCCACCCTGCCATGTCTTGATGCGGACACCATTGTCCGAATCCCTGATGACTGTATTTCGAACCGATATGTCTGAAACACAGGCCTGAGAGTTGTGCATACCAAGGCTACCAATGCTGCGTTCGAAAAAAAAAAGTATAATGAGTTACATCACGGGGATTACAGGAATTTCTCATTTTTGGCAAGCATTTGAATCACGGACAAAAACGTACCTGATACCATGACCAGGCCCACAGGTGACATTCTCTATGTTGACACCTGAACAACCTGTCCCAATCGATACACAGTCATCACCTGTTATGTCAATATTCTTTGTTAGAGATCATCTCATGACTTGGGATGTGTTTAATTGCAGTAAACACAATGAAACCAGTATCCAATTGGTGTAAAAGGTCCATGATTTTTGGTAAAACCTAATAGCGAATTAATGAACAGGTGATGGCATGCTCTCGTATTTGACAGTCACGAATTACCATTGCTTATGATGGAGTTGTATATGCCCACGGACTTTGTGTTCTCGACATGGATGCCGTCAGTGTTGGGGCTCAATGCAGGTGAATTTATGGAGATGTTCTCTATCAGAATGTCATTGCAGCCATCAAATTTCACATGGAACTGAGGGCTGTTCTGTATGCGAAGGTCTCTCAACATCAGGTTTGAGCTCATGAAGAACCGAATCAACTGAATTTGGAAAAAAAATGAATCAATAAGAAACAAACCACATAACTTCTTTTATTTTTTTTTTTTTGTTTTTTTTTTATTTTTTACAAATCAAACTTGAATTTTGTTTTGGTTGGGTACTCACAGCAGGACTGTCACAAGGTCCGGGCAGTGTCGATCCATTTGGGCCCTGTAATTACACATTCCAATACGATTAGTGGTTTTAATGCTTCAGTAATCTAAAATGTTGATCCAATTCACGCCACATCAGAGGAACCTTGAATTGCAAAAATCTCACAAAATACAATAGTCTACGTTCCCATCCTATATGAAGTTTTGGACAGTGCTGCTTGCAATTGTGATGTACGGGAATTGTTCAACCATCTCTAGGACCCATAAAATCAAGAGCCTGGACGGCTTTTGCACAAGCAAAGGTCAGAATGATTTATATGAAGCGATGTAATTACCCTGTGAGGTTTGCAGGGGAGATTCCACCATTCCTCTCCATTTCCTTCAACGACTCCTGAACCCCTGAGGGTCATCTCATCGAGTCTGTAAAACACCAGCCACTGGCGCGCGCTGTCTTCCTTCGGCCAGTTCTTCGGCCCATTCGGCGGCATCAGAACTCCATCCACCTGTTCATCATCAAGAACAGAACACACCCAATAGGAGTATTTTGAGTAAAATCATGAATCCATGATCACAAGTTCAAAACCCTTCAATTTCAATTTCCAAATAACCACCAATACTTACTTGCAAAACAAGGCCACGCTGACACGGTCCTGAGAAGATGGTAGACCTGATCATGAACGTGTAGGCTGATGGCAACAGAACCACCCCGGACTCCACGCTGCAGGCGGCTTTCCACGCTGATATGAAAGCCTCAGTGTCATCAGTGGATCCATCTCCAACTGCTCCATATGATCTGACATCGAAAATGCAGTTTCCTTCGCTGCCATTGCCCGGGCCACCGCCTGGCTTACCGGACTCAGGTGGACTAGTGGGTGGGTAGGGAAGTGGTGGAGCTGCAGGACTTGGAATCTGTGATCCATGAGACTTCCTTTTCTTATGGTAATGCACTCTTCCTTGGGCATCATGCAAATTGAGTGCTAGAACAGTGATTAGCAGACAAATGAAGAACCCTCCACCAAAAATGCTGGTGGACATTGTGAATTTGTGTCGTTTAAGCTGGCAGTCTTCTGAAGTGGACAACCAAACTGGAGAGCTTTTTGTATACGAACTAGGCTGGCTGAAAACAGAGCAATGTAATGGTTTTTGCTGGAAAATGACAGAAAACTACTTCAGGAATGTTAAAATGGGCAAAGGAGAATGAATGAATGAGGCCTGAGAGGGAGAGGAGAGAAGATGCAGTTAAGAGCTTCATGTGACCAGCTACAACCGCTGGCTAATATTTATGCTTGAAAGGACCACAGAAGAAAAAGGCCCAAGCAAAAACTGCCACTCGTTCAGCTAGTATTGTCTTTGGAGGGAAAAACAGTTGAAAGAAGTTGTTTTTCAAGTGAGTTCGAGAAAATAATCCACCATCCATTTGAGTTGGTAATGAATCATGTGACTCACAACATTAGCATGCTTGGAACATCTAACATGTGTGTGAGGTGTGGGTTGTTCATGATCATCAGCAGGACACGATCTCTCCAGCTTGCTGTTGGGGCCAATAGTTGTAAATGCGGGATGCAGCAGCTCTTTTTTTCACACCACAATGGCCCACCAGATTGATGATCGGATCCACTCTGAAGCCCTGCACATGCGTGGCACATTGGCATGTGTGGTGGAGACAAAAGCTCCATGTCACTGTTTTAAGGATTCCAAAGCCCCCAAAACAAAGGTCTGCAGTGTACGTGTCCGTGCAGAATTTAAAAAAAAAAAAAAAAAATTAACTCTTCATGTCCACATCATGGCTTTGAATTAAAGCATCTATGTTTATTCCATCTGTTAACTACTTCTGAAAATGTGGGTCATTAACCAAGTCACGCGTGCAAGGGTGCTTCCAGAATATAAACTTCTTTCAATGCCCCATTCCTCAAAATTATCGGGGGTTGGTTCACGGGTTATGGATCTCATAATGTTATATTGTTCACTTTAACTTAGTAGCTCAACCATAAAGTTTTAAAATGCATCATAACATGTTTAAGCTTAGACTCACTTATAAACCCCTAGGAGTTCTATTACCTCTTCGACGTAGGATTTTGTTTTTAGTTGTTACAAACCCACTAGCTTTCGCCTAGTTCATTTTCAAACCACAACTCAAATTAACTTTAGGCTTCTGTCCGTTCAACTTAACTATAGCTTTTTGCCCTACATTTATTGAAAAGGTCAACTCCAGTATCATTTATAATATACAGACTTAGAAAAATTATTCTAGATCCATAGGCTATGGGTTATGTAATATAATATTGTCTGTTTTGGCCTGAGAACTTAGTCATATAAGGTGTGTTTGTTTAGGATAAAAAAGTGTTAACTAAAACTTTTCAACCTAAAACTTTTCGCTCTATATAATTATTCTATTTCTTAATTATTTTTTCACATTTTTCTACACAAACTACCCTACTTTTCAATCATTTCTACACAACTATCCATACAACTAA
>JAXCLR010000050.1:20785288-20807219 GCA_035584095.1 Annona squamosa | reverse complement strand
AATTTCTTCTATATATGTATACTTTCATCCGTGTAAAGAGTACGAAGCAATATACAATTTTTTACCCAAGTTGTCATATATGACTCTCATTTATTTATTGGAGAGATACACTACTCTTATTCTATTACAGGGAGACATATTGCTCTCAAATATATTAGATTTAAAACCACCAAACCTAGGATTCAAACAAGGACCGGCAGGCGCTGTGCTAGCCTCCTTACCACATGGTGGCAACCGGCTTATTAACTAGTCCTCAATGCCTCTCGAGGCATTTTATTATTATTATTTTACACGAATCTTTGCTTTGCAATGTTGTATGCTTCAATCTAATTTTACAGACGAAGCTCACGAATTCTTCGTAAATTTTTATTTACATTACCAGAGAGAACATCAAAACTTCTCATCTAAGAAACCACTACTCTCACACACGTCTCATGTGAGAACTCGAAGCCATAAACCAAAGCCCCGACCTCGGGTTGGCATACCTCTGTCATCTTTAACATGCTTAAATTATGCAAAGGAACCCGAACAACCAAAATTCCTAGAATTGCTGATGATTGAAAGTACAAATTGTTTCATTATTACATGAAAAAAAAAATAAGTTTTACATCCGTAGTGATACAGTAATTATAAATTTTCAAATCCCCTCTAAACGTTTACGTGAAATTGCAAGGGCAACAATAAAATTTTCCATGAAATGACAAAAATAGCCCATTTTAATATATACGCAGTAATTTTG
This sequence comes from Annona squamosa, assembly GCA_035584095.1. Taxonomy (NCBI): domain Eukaryota; kingdom Viridiplantae; phylum Streptophyta; class Magnoliopsida; order Magnoliales; family Annonaceae; genus Annona; species Annona squamosa. The sequence continues at coordinate 20,806,480 of JAXCLR010000050.1, read as the reverse complement.
TTATTTCTAACCGCTGCTCTCTAAAAGTTATTGCAAATAATAAATATATGATAAAAATAATAATACTCATAAATAAATATTTAATAATAAAAGTAATAGCATTAATAATTAGTTATTATCATTTCATGAAAAGAAAACTTCCAGTCATGAAGTCTTATAGGAAGGGACACATTTTTTAATTTCATGCAAAAATTACGTATGCACGTAAAAAAAACGAAAAATTGACCCATTTCTTGCTAACTATGTTACTTGAAGCTAAGAATGGAATTTTAGTGGAGCGATTTAATTTTGTGGGGGACAGACCTGATGAGTAATAAGATGAGTGGTTGGCATGTAATGCAAATGATGGATCCACTGTTTATTTCGGTCTTGTTCCGTCCGTCAGCCCAGCGTGCATGTATTATTATCGGATCTACGAAATGCGCCGTGTACTGCCGGTTAGACTATTGTACTTACCCTTGGTCTTAAAAAACGAAAATCATGCACGCACGTGTCACCGCCGTACACGTATCTCATGGGATCCAAAGAGAATAAAGTGGCCTGAAATGCACAAGCCGGTGCCGTCGGTAGTCAGGCTAAGAAGACAAATGAAAAACACTTCCATGTGGACCCGTGTGTCACATGCGAGTGTTGGAGTTAGCACTTGGAGAGGTGCGTTTCAAGCAAAACGAAGATAGCTTGTTCTACCCATCTTCATGAGTATTATTTTTTACATATTTTTTAATCGTTGTTCCTGAAAATAGAAAATGAAGTCTCCATACCCGGATTGAACCCAAATGTCCCAGCACCACAGCGGAGAACTTACGAGCCAGGCTAAGCCCAGTCCTAAGCTAACCCTGCTTGGCATTTCATTTGCTCAATGCGTTTTTGGGAATTTCAAAAAATTCTGGAGATTTCAAGCTTCTAATTTCAATTTTAATTGGACATCTTAGAAAGTTCGAAATTATAGCTTTCCTGTAATACGAGGAAGCTGTAACCGCACAGCTAGACAAGGCCCAGGTGAGGGGTTTCGAGTCTTTGGCTGGTTTTAAAACAATAACTGGGATTTTTAAATTGGGTTGGGATGGGTATGGGGATGGACCCCAACTCAACCCACATTTATGATACGAGCAAGCCCAACATTGGATCGCTGACCAGCGGTAACAAGAGTACAAAAATAATTCTGGTTTTGTGAAACTACATTTTTATGTAACTTTTTTTTACCTTAATGAATAATAGATAATTTACTTTATTAATTATATTTAATATCATTTGGATTATCATAGAATCTCATCATTTATCGGATATCAATTTCCATAGCCCCTGCTTGACAAAATATCAAATTTAAAATCGATTGTTTGTCTGTCTGGATGCAGGCTAATGTCTCAGTTAGGTTTTGAACTTCAGATCTCTTACACATGCACACGTTTACAAAGATTGGTGTTATCTTCTGCTCATCCAAGTGTTGACATAAAGATGTATTTTCAACATCTAAATCATTAAAATATCATTAATATATTGATAATAGATTCTATAAAGTATTGTGATAATCTAATTCACGTGTGAATAGATCTAAGTATCTTTTTATAATTTATGGATGAGTTTGGAAATCATCAAAAGTTGTCAAATTCAAAGTTTCAATCCAAAACTTTTCACTTTCCACAACTATCCAATTTTAATCATTTTTGTATATCTTTCAAAAGTTTTATTAAATATTAAACACATCCTACACTTGAATATATAAATATATATATTTCTAAATAAATGTGGTCATACTCATCTTTAATTTGGATAAAAATTAGTCTTCTAGCTAAATAAATAATTCTAAATATAATGCATAGAATGTATTTCTCATCAATCGTTAAAGGGGAAAAATGGATAAAGCTACATGAAAACTTTTATGTATGACTCATATAAAAAATCATGCATAAGTATGCACTTATATATCACATTTCTGGGATGGAATCATCCTCTCACTCTCAAACCACTCTCAAAACAAATCTCCAAATTTAGTAAAATGTCCAGCCCATTTAAATAATAGTTATTTAAATGATTTTATCAAATTCCCAATCCACTTAAGTCAAGATAAATCTCATATTATTATCCAGATGTTGCCCCCACCAACTCCAAATTCAATTTCTGTACTTTGATGTCATTGAAAATTTCTAACAATATAATAGCAACTAATGTTGCAAAAGGCTATACTTTAGGCGATGCTTTTTGTCATAGAAAGATCTATTTAGAGACATAAATAATATTATACTGAAAAACTAGCTTTTACCAACAATAATACAATGAATATTGCAAAAGTTAACGTTGCAAAAATTGTTGCAAAAAGTAATTTTTTAGTCATAAGTTCAAGAAAGCTTCACAAAAGCCTTTTTTAATAGATATAATAATTTAGTTATAGTGACATTAGCGTAAATTAATATATGGTAGCAAAAACTTAGTTCTAATGACATTAGTATAAATTAATATATATTAATAATCTTAAGAACACATAACGAGAAATTAAAAATCACAGAAGAGTATCTAGAGTCTAAGGTTTCACATACTTTTTTTACAACATATACATGGAATGTTTATTTAATCTGAATATTATGTGTCGAAGGAGAACAAGACCTAAATTATCCTTGCACTTTCTTTTGAAACCTTCAAAGTGTAACCCTAATATATTTTTAACCATCTATTTTCATATAATTAAATCAATTAGAATTCATTAAACTTCGAGGCTGTTCATGAGATTTCTCAAGATCATTATGCATATTCTCATGGTCTTAAATTTTCAAATTTACTATTTTGATTATCGTATATTAGACTTCCATATTTCTATTCTTTCAACAAATTTAGGGGAATCATTGCTAGAGTGAGCGCTTAAACACTGATCAAGCATTAAACCACAAAATATTAAATTAGCAACAATATCCTTCATAAAATAAGCAAAAACATAATATCCACTACATTGTATGTATGCTACATTATAAAACCTAGATAATGGATTTAGCTTAGCATGTTTATAATAAAATTCAAATACAAAATAATATTATATTCAATGTTAATCTCAAACTCAATAATTAAACTTAAAAGAAAGAAAGAAAATGAAAGCTTATTAATTAGAAGACCCGATTATGTTCCAACTGCCTCAAGCAACTTGCCGCCCTACTTCCTGCCTCATGTTGTTCACCTTCTCTCTCTCCTAGACCTTAACCCTAGCTCGAGGAATGTTTTAGGATACCTTGGGATGTTCTTAGTTATTTATATATATTTCTAGAGAAGACTTGCGCATAGAGTTTGAGTCGTGCATGAATTTGCCATGGCAGCCTCCCACACAGTTTGAATCGTATGGCACCTAGGTCCACACGGTTCAAACCATGTGGCACTCTGATTACCTAGTTTTGCTTTGAAATTTTGAGATTTTGTTGCCCATTTTGCTCCAATTTGTGTTGAAGCTTTTTCAATACATTCTTAACTTCTTGATCATCATTTTAACTCTTTTAAAATTTTCAAAAATATTAAATCAAAAGTGATCTTGTTCCTTAAGCTTTAAACTTCTTAAAACAAACACAAATTCTCAAAATAGACGCATTTTGTATCAAAATGAACAAATCAAGTTCAACCGACCATAACTTTTGATCTAGAAGGAATTACGGGAGCTACAACATATCAACAGAAAGTATTTTTCGAGCCCTTTGTAAGATTTAAGATCTCAAATTTGCACGTACTTTCTTGTTTTGCATGAATTAGTCAATTGTGAGTATTTTGTACTAAGTAAAGCTAATTAGTCAATTGTGAGTATTTTGTACTAAGTAAAGCTAAATCAATTGAAATATAATTCAAAAATCTTAAATGTTTAAATTCTTCTCAACTAATATTTAAAATACATAATATAAAAGTGACTCAAGAATTAACAAAATTTTATGTGCCTAAAAGTCTATTTCTTGTAGTGTGTGCAGAACATTTAAGTAATAGTGTCCTAATTATCATTGCAAACTAAATTTATACAACATTAACATATTGTTCTAGATAATTTATAGATGGATCTACTTATTCTGATGCTAATAGCATATATAACTACATAATTTCACGAATTGCATATTACCCCTCATATAATTTCACCAAAATTACATGTGTACCCGTGAGCCTACTTTTCCATTAGCCACTGTTAATGTGTGGTTGGATATTTTATAAAATGACAGAAACGACCCTCTTGAAAAACATAATTGAATTGTGACCAAGCTTTGAATCGTTGTCTGTACATCATTGAATCGTGGTCAAGCTTTGAATCACTATCTGAGCTAGAGGGCGATGTAGCCGTGGGGCTAAAATTCTCGATCATTGCGATGCGCTTGTGGGTAATGTGAGTGCCAAATCCCACAAGATGACAATAATATTCAAGACAACTACTACATGTGAAGATTTTGGTTGAAGGGAGAAGAGCTTGGAAAGGTTAGGAATTTCCTAAAATTTTGCATTTTTGTGAAATTTCTAATCAAAGTTTGCTATTCATGTTCTTGAATCCATCTCTTTCACTGCCAAGAATTCCAAGATCTTCACCATTGTGGACTCGAGCTTCCTATCATCTTTTGAAAGGGTCAAAGATGTGAAATTAATTCACGATTGGCCATAAGGGTGGAGACTTGGCCAATTTTGGAGGAAGAACAACACCAGTGGGTGGCAAGACAATGATTTGGACGCCACCTTGTCGTCATCATCAACAACAACAATCTAATATGGCTGAGCCAAAGGGTGACCGAAGCGCAGATGGAGTAGCAGACCCAAGCAAGAGATAAGGGCTAACCTGCTAACCTGTGGTGGAAAGGAACCTCCAGCTACCTGACAGGATTCAAGCACATGAGAGGCTGGACTTATGAGAGGGAGAGAGCTATGAGCTGGCAACAGATGAGCTAATTAATTGTAAGATCTAGGGCCTATCCTTGTAGTATAAAGGAGGAGGTTATTTCATAAGGTACAATTTTTTGACCTTATACTATATTTCTTAAATTCAAGAGATAAAGGAGATGTTCCTCCTTTGAGAGGAACCCTAACGATACATCATCGGCGCGAATATATGTCAGGATGTGAATTTTTATACTTTCGTAGTTCCAATCACATCAATTGGTATTAAAGTCATCGATTCACTAGACTAGCATGAAAACGACGAAGAATGCGCAACGCAGCAGGCTTCCATTTCATGGCAGCTGAGCAGCCAACAACTATGGACCTTACGCAACAACAGCAAGTAGCCCAAGTTTGTCAAGCGAGCAAGTAGGCAATGCCAGAGATCTACGCACTCCAAAGCTACAACAGGATGTTTCAAACATAGTTGAGCAGATCCGGAACATCTAAACATGTATGAACCTGCTTCTTGAAACTCAAAATAATAAACATGTTGCATCCAGTGGTGACAATTCTTTATATGAATCAAAATCATCTAGGTCAAGTGAGGAAGGCCACTAGTAGGCAAGACATCCATATCAGAAAGGAAGATAGACGTCTGATAGTTCGAAGGAATCCCGACTGCCAGTGGGGAGGCACCATGGGGGAAAATGATGAGCAAGCGATAAGAGGAGCCGCTATTCCAGGCAAGCCAATTCCTACTAGGGGAATTTAAATTTCCTTGTGTTCTCATCTTAGGACCCCACGTCATGGTTTCTATGGACACTGATTTATTTCAAAATCATGGATACACTAGAAGAGTCCAAAGCGAGGATCACGTTGTACCATATGGAGGGAGATGCGAATGTCTAATTTTTACTTGGACAAGAAAATACCATATGTGCAGTTCTTGGAGGAGATTCTATAAAAATTTGAAGATTCAATTTGGTGGTGCGAATTAGGTGGAGGTTGACGAGTCATTAACCAAAATTTGTCAGCAAGGGTCACTAAACAACTAACTGAGAGAATTTAAGGCCTTATCGAATTTAGCACCTTGGTGGTCCGAAAGGGTCCTAGTTGGGTCCTTCGTAGTGGGGCTAGAAGATGAGCTTGGCTTGAAAGTAAGGATGGTAGGTTTTAGAATTCTAGCCAAAGCGATCAAGTGGGGTAAGAAATTTCATAGGGCTACAAAGAAAGGATGGTCAAAGGTGTCCAACTGGACAATGTAAGGGTAGGTGGCAAGGGCCTAGAAGTGGCTCACTGAAATCTGCCCATTCAGAATTAACATGGGAGTAGTTGCAGGAGCACAAGAATAAAGGCCTGTGCTATTCTTATGATTAGAAGTTTACAACGGGATATGTATGTCCTCGCAAGCAGCTATGTGTACTTCAGCAAGAATGGCCAAATTCTAGCTCCAAAGGAGGGGCCAACAAAGAAGCAAAGTCTAATGGCCACCCGTTTCAAGAAACGATGGACCATGCAAATTCTGTTTTTTTTAAGGAAATGGTGGGATTTATGACAATTAATCCCAGCCATTTAACAAATGAATTAGTATAAAATGGGAATACATGAGATAGGTTCGACCATTTGAAGGAGAACTTGAGTAGGAGACGAGCTGGCAGGGGAGGAAGAAGGAGACTTTGAAAGTAAGTTGAGTAGAACAACTTTTTGGTTAATCTCATTGATTTTATAATATATGCAACTTCTTTTGGTAGATCTAAACCATTCACAATATTTCTAGCATGGCTAAGTAGTCACCTAAGTATTATTAAAATGTTGGATGTTGAAATTTTACTTATTTCAATGAGAAGTATCAAATAAAGAATAGAAAATGTTATATGATAAAATAAACACACTTCTAGGCATAATCAAAGAATTTTGACCATACAATAACAAGATAATTATATGTTTATCTTGCCTGCAAAATTTTAACGTGAATTAGACTTATAGATTTTTTGATATAATAAATTTTATGAAGATTTAAAGTGGTGAATATATATTTTAAGGATAAAAGACCAAAAAAAATAATTACGGGAAAATACGGATGTAAAAATAATAATCTGACCTATTATAAACATTATTTGAGATATTTTACAGTATATATAATGAATTAGTTCTGTTAAAAATTAGTTTACCTAGCTATTTAAAGTGATATTAAATTTTAACCTTTTTATTAAACCCTTTATGTCAAATCTGATGATAAAGATGTTATTTTGAGAAATGGATCGTCCGGACTATAACACATGATTTTTGAAGTTTACCTCTAAAATTTCAGATCAAACAGACAAAAATATTGAGAGATCTATACCATTTTGGTTGGAGAATAGGACCGTTGAAAATAAATAACTAAATAACTAAGCCTCTAGACTAGTGTGCTAAGCCCATCAAAACAGGTCCAGTGAACCAGAAAGCTTAGAAGCAAGTTTATTAGTCTTAAGCCCACAAAAACTGAACCTAAGTTTTAGGAACCAAGCCTAGTCCACACAACTCACCAGCTTCATCCACAAGCCTAGCTCAATTTCCAACCCACCAGCAATAGCCACCGATGGCCAACTCCAGCATCGGCTACCAATCAGCTGGCCAAAAAAATTTTCAAAATAAATATAGAAAAAATTTAAAAAATACAAAATTTTATGAAAAATATCCAGAAAATTAAAGTCAATATTTAGAAGCTTAAATGAGTTTAAACTTATAATTTTTATAAAAAATGAAATTATTTAAAGGTGTGATGCTATAAAAATAAAAAAATTATGAAATTTTTCAAAAATAGAAAAATAGAAGAGTTTTTAAGTCTACTTAAAGGTACATAAACTTTTACTAAGCATGACTTTGAAAATATTATGTAAATATTGTGATTTGCTATGAAATGTGATTATTTATTTAAATTAAAATTTTCTTTCAAGTTGGTTTATTCAAATGAGCATTATTATTTCAAAATCATACTAAGTGGTGAATTTAAGTGATGCATTAGTCACAGTGCATGAGCATGATGCATAATTGCATATTGGGTTTGCTGCTAAAGAGTAAAGTAGTATGGCAATACTTTGGTAGCGACCTTAAGACTACCTAAGAAGATGAATTAGTTCACGAATGTGTAGCACGGCTACACGCGAGCACAAGCAGATGACAATACCTACAGTGTGAATACACAATTTAGAATTGACATATGTATACACATGTATAAAGATGTTCAAGCTTTTATTAATTAGAGTTTGTTGTGTACAAAAGACAATAGGGATGTGTTTGTATTTTTAAAAATCAAAGTGATTGAAAAACAAATTTTGTAAAAATATTTTTACTTATTGAGCTTTCCGCTCACATGGTTTTATTTTCAGTGGAAGCACAGGGATATGATAATAAATTAAAGTCGTCATCAATATGAAAAAAAGACGAAATTAGCAAAGTAAAGGACAATAAAGTTTAGATTTTTATAGCAATTATCTTATAATGTTTACTTATTTTGATTATAGACACTGAATTGTATAATAATTACATATTGAGCAAACTTAAGATGTAATAGTTAAAGTTTTATGATTTTGCATCTTGTTATCAATTTCCATCTTAGAAGATTTTATTCTCAGCTTGAACATAGTAAACCTTATTCATCACACCTCAAGGGTAAGGTATTACACAAAGGAAGAGAATATAGTAACCCCAAAACTGTGTAGGATCTCATTGCAGGTACTAGCAGGGGAGGCCACATACTAGTTTTTCAAAGTGGATGAAAACATTAATGAGACCATAAAGGTAATAATGATTGATAGTGGGAGTACCCATAACTTTGTGCATTAGGAGTTGGTGGGGAAGCTGGGGCTAATGGCACAACATACGAGGAGGTTTGTAGTGATAAACAAGACAAGATAGAGTTGGAAGGCTAAGAAATATGCCAGAAGGTGTCAGTTATGATAGAAGGAGGCAAGTATATGGTGAACTTTTTTCCCTTAATGCTAGGAGCAGCAGATGTGGTATTGGGCATGACATGGCTGCATGGGTTGGGGATGATAAATACCCACTGAAAAATAGAACCATGAGCTTCAAATTAAAGGGGGTGAGATACACACTCAAGGCCCTACAACTGTCGAAGATTAAGCTCGCATCAGGCTAGCAGCTTAGCAAGCTACAAGGGGTCGTGTGTCAAATATTTATGCTACAAGGAGCAAGGGACACATTATAGTTAGCATAGTTATATAAGTAGTTATGGAGAAATCATTGAAAAGTAACATAATTATATAAGAAAATGTGAAGAAATGATTAAAAATAATATAATTATGGAGAGCGAAAAATTTAAAATTTGAGCAATACACTCAAGAATGATCAAATCATGTAGAAATCATGATAGATTGGCACCACTAATACTTTGATTTGATCCATTGTACACATAATAATGCAATGACAACATCTCCTATTCTTTTAAGCTTTCGTAAAAAAAATGTAGAGTAATTTTTAAGTGTACCCAAACAATTTGATTATAATTGCAAATACATCCTTATATTTTCAAAAACTACAAATAACCTCACATAGTTTGATCATAATTGCAAATATATTTCTATCATCCTAGCTCTGTCAATGCATTATCACCATGTGGGTATATTTTCAATTTCAAAAACTAAATGCGGGTATATACCAAATAGGTTGCATATATTCGTAACTCTACCTGCTTCATTATGACTTAATGATGAAGTCATGATGAAGATGGTATAATTGCAATTATAGTCAAATTATGTGGAGTTATTTATAATTTTTCAGACTTTGTGGGTATATTTGCAATTAAAAAAAATTTCTCGTACACAAATTTCACCTGTAATTCTACTTATACCCATAAACTTTCAAAAATAACTCTTAACCCACAAATTTTTTTCCTAATTCTATACTTATATCATTAGGGATTCATTAAAGGGGTCATTAACATCTTGTAAAATGATGAATATGTCCATTCCTAATTATGATTTCTATAGCTAAATTTTATATTATAATGAAATTTTGGCAATTCTATAATTATAAAATGTTATATTATTTGAATATGAATATTTAATTTTGAGCAAAACAACTTCAAATAATATTGAAGCTTGCATATTTGCTATTTTACGGGGGAGTTAATGACCCATTTAATGGATACTTAATAGCATGACTATATGTGAAATTATGATGTAAATTCATGAGTATAAGAAATATTTTTAAAATTTCAGTAAATATAAGTGGAATTATGGATAAAATTTGTAGATATATGTGAAATTTTCCCTTACAATTATGATCAAACTATGAGAGTATATTTACAAAAAGGAATGATCCTCTTAGCCCGGCTAAATAAATGTCTCACTTAGCCAACCTCAAAAATCCTATTTATTTATTTCTTATATAAATACATTTCAGAAAAGCTACCCATTTATTTATTTCTTATGTAACCCTGTTACGCATTCTTGCCCATTACTTGAAACCTTTATCGTTGTACGATAGAAAGATTGCCAAAAAAAATTACAATATACAGGGCTCTGTTTCTATATAACTTCTTCAAAATTTAATATTTTGATCTTTAATGAAAAATTTAATTCATTCATTGTATTCAACATCATTTGCTTATTTAGGAGATCAAGTTTCATCTCAATTACATCTATTTACAGGGCACATTTGTTGGGAAATATATATATTCTTGTCTAAATTATAAAAAATACTAAAATATTAATTTTGAAGTAGTATTTTCGATATCTAAACCGTCTAAAATATTATTTTTATGTGAATAAATGATTCTATTAAGTATTATTATATTCTAATACATGTATAAATAGATCTAAGCATTTTTTATAATTTACATATGAAAATATGTATATATATATATATATATATTTGAATAAATGTGACCGATAAACATACTTAATTGGAATAAAACTTGGTCTTCTAGATAAACAAATAATATTAAATATGATAAATGGATTGAATTTTCTATTAAGAATTAAAATCTTATATTTTAAAGGAACTACGTAAATCTACTTTTATATAGCTCGGTTAAGGGGACCGACACGGGGCTCTGATTTTGGACTGGTCGAAAATGGTAATATCTTAGACCCGTCGAGATCATCATTTTGCTTTTGTTCATTCTAAGCTGCCGATTTATTTAATTGTTATGTAAGCCCATTACGCATTTCTAGCCCATTAGTTGAAACCTTTTTTGCTAATTTGCTATACGGCAATGATATAGAATTGCCTCAACGCACACAACGTCTCCGCCTTCCCACCCTTTTCATCTACATGATGAGATAGCTGTGGAGTCTTCCACTAGTTTCCAGGTTTCAAAATCTCAGGCACTCAGAAGATGATGTCCTGGAGAACAGAACAAAAGGTGAAATCTCAACATAACCAAACACCTGAATTCAAATCTAAATTAAGTCACAAATGCTCACATGGACGAACTACCAATTTGACTCATTTACAAAAAGCATTAATTCTCGTTTTACTTGTTTCGTTTCATCATTTTCATCTCATGTAGGATAGTGAAAGGTGTGGCCTTGTGATAAAAAAAAGAAAAAGTATCACGGAGGAGTTATATTTGGTCGTGGTCATCATTAATACTCTACTACACTAAGTCTGTCTAACACCTCTAATTCGGCATGTTAATGGTTATAGTTAACTTATCAACTCTCTTGTCTAACACATTTATAAATGAGTTTGGATCAGAATGTTTGAATAAATAAGTTATGATCTGCCATTCCGTTTAACCATTTAATTAAATGAACGGATTGGAGTTTAAATTTATAATTCGTCAACCCGTTTAGTAACTCATTTAACTTGTTCAACTTATTTAACCCGTTCAATCTGTTTAACTATTTTAATTCATTAAAATTTTGTGTGTGTGTGTGTGTGTATATATATATATGTAAATTCTTCGGTTATTTTTCTCTCTGAGTCTTTCTCACGTCACCTAATTTTTATCTTCTATTATTGCCCTAATTTTATTTTCCAGTTACTACTTTATTTCCATTTCTCCTGCACCGAAAACACTCTATCGTCTCTCCCTGTGAGGTCATCATCTACTAGAATTTATGCTTTCAAAATATCTACTATACAACCTGTTAACAACTCATCAGCCAGTTTATTAAAAGGAGTATAAATGGGTTAGAGTTAAGTTTTTTTAAATGGGTTGTAAATGAGTTAAGGTTGAGATTTTTTTTAAATGGTTTGATAAACAAGGTTAAGATATTTTAAATGGATTACGATTAAGATTAGGCTCCAACCTATCAAACCCAATCCATTAACACTCCTAGCTCTAATCCTCTTAAGGAGAAATGTTAATCCTCTCAACATTTTTTTGCTCATTATTCTATAAGTACTTTTCTGCTCGCATCTTGGATGAAACGTAATCCCACATTTCTCGAAATTGTTTTCTCATTTTCAAAAAATAACAACTTGCTAATATAATTTTTTTAAAAAACAATCTACTTTTTCTACTTTCAATATAATTTTTCCCACTTCCAATATAACTCACTTATTCCCAATACATAAACAACACTTTTTTTCATATTGTTTCGCATCATCCTTTAAATAAGCCCAACATAATAGCCCAGACAATGAATCATAAATGCTTAGGGTAATATTATTTTTTTTTTAAACACATTAATTCATCTAGGCGTAACTGCTTTTGTCATCATGGTTCGTTGATCACTTTTTAGCAACCACAGAAGAAGACGCATGGCGTAGCTTCCAATCACAAAAGATATTGTTTGGATTAAAAATGTATAAAGCTCACACAATAATGAAATAAGGGTTCAACCAATCACTTCTTTATTATGATCATTTTATAGCGTATACAGAATCATATATATGCTATGATGAAGCTCCCACTCACTTTTTCCCGTTGTAGTACTATTCAAATGTAAATCAAGTTACTACCGGGAACTGTGGCGTCTCTGCTGACCCAATCCATTTTTAACAAAGTAAAACCAAAATTTTTTTTTACCAGGGACAGATTAAAAATTTTGGACCAAATTTAAAAATAGAATCGGCATGGGTTAACTATGCACCCACCTGAAGAATCGTGACCGCTCCTCATGTATTCATTTATTAAAAATTATAAGAATATTTTCAAATATTAATCTTATTTTCTTTCAAAATCTTCAAATTATTTATGATTAACTATATGAATAATATAAGAGTCAATAAAAAATATTTGAATATATATATATAACTTTCATGTATAATTGAAATTTTCCTAATGTTTGAGAAGCACTCCTATAAAATACTATATTTTAGGAAATTATTTTTTAAAATGCTAAAATCCATTCTAAATAGGATAAAACTATGTTAATAAAGTCACACTATATTTACGCATGTTTTGTTTTAGTAATGATTTTTAATTCTATTAATTAGCAAAATATTAAAGCATACAATATTTGAATTTAGTATAAGTTTACTTATATATTTATTATATGTATAAATTCTTAAAACTATCCTATTTAACTTGCATTTTTTAAAAAAAGAGCCCAATTATATATACGATCCTGCTTCTAAATAACCAAGTTACATAAAAGCAGACCCAGACTTTGATTTTTAACGAAAAATTCAATCTATTTATTGTATTTAATATCATTCGTTTATCTAGGAGATCAAGTTTCATCCCAATGAAGTATGTTTATAGACCACATTTGTCCAAAATATATATGTGTGTGTATATATATATATATATATATATATATATTCACATGTAAATTATAAAAAACGCTTAGATTTATTGACACATGTAGTAGAATGTAACAATACTTTATGTAATCATCTATTCACATAGAAATGACATTTTGAAAAGTTTAGATGTCAAAAATACTACTTCAAAATTGATATTTTAGCATTTTTTTATAATTTACACGTGAATATATATATTTTTAACAAATGTGGAGCATAAACATACTTGATTGGAACGAAACTTGATCTCCTAAATAAACAAATGATGTTAAATATAATAAATGATTATAAAGATTTTTAGATTTTAAAGATGTTACATAGATCCGCTTTTATATAACTCAGTTACATAGAAGTAAAACCTATATATATCATATCTTTTAGAAAAAGATACATTCGTATGTTTTTATTTTTCATCATAAACATGCTTTACTATGTGTATTTAATTCATATACCAAGTTTTGTCATCCTGCATTATTTTATTTTTTAAAAAATTAATCAATTTTGACGTCATTCAAGTCATTTTTCACCCCTTAAGAAAGTCAATTTTAAAAAAATTAAAAATAAATAAATAAAACTATTGTAAAATGGCAAAACTTTGCATATGAATTAAATATATTTTAGAAACATGTTTATGAAAAAAATTAAAAATTATAACTAACTGTGAAATAAATGAATAATATATTTTGACTTGCAATACCTTATCATATGTAATCAGGCTCTTTTTTAAAAAGGTGAGGATTAACCCGATTTTGTCTACACCCACTATATAAATAGGATCAAGACAATTTTCAAAAAGTAAGACAAAAGATTAGACAAATCCTGACCTGGTAACCCGCCCCGATTCCTGCGGGTCTATAGCTTTGGATTTCATATTCAACAAATGAATTTCCCATTTGACTTTATGCATGAAAAATTAGAGATGGGTCTTCCTCAGGTCTGATCAATGCTTTGATCGCATCTACGAACGCAGCGCATTATGAATATAATTACATTCATGATCGTTACTTAAACGAAAGGAGATCACTACTATATTGTACCCCTCTTACCCACTATTCTGGGTCAAGGCAACCTTCTCGACAAACTTAAAGATACTACAGTTTGGACGTTACTTGAATCCTTTAGTGCAAAGGAGATACGAAAGCCTAGTGGATGAATCATGACCGTAAGATATTAAAAAAAACCAAAACAAAACACGCACACAGACTTTTAATATCAATTACGCAACTGAAAAATAAAAATTTGTCTCATTAATACATAATTCTTCGCCGCAACTGATGACTCTAATTCATGAATAGATCATCATTGCATTTCCATCAATTATAACTTCGAAATAACAGTCACGAGACATCTGGTTCAAACTGATTATGGATTTCATTAGTAGTCATTAAGTCAAAAGCCCATCTATGCCATGTCCAGGAAATGCCATCAAGAGGAAGTGATTGGGCGGTTCGAATTATCAGAAACAAGTCCAATGAGGCCTCACCACAACTTCAACCAAAACCAACATAGCCATTTAAGACTCCCATATCAAAATTTTTTTCCCTTCCTAGTTTCTCACTTCATTACATTTTGGTCAAGGCAACTGTCGCCCTACTACAGTTTATCCAGAAAATTTGTGATAATAACCAAAATTGGAGAACATTAATTCTCTAGTTCCAAAGCAAATTAAACACTGCTAGTTCGATTAGAATTTAAATCACATAAACAAAAGCCAATCTTTCCGTTCTATGTAATGATACAATCTTGTGGTTTGAGGAAGCAAAGGGTCGGGCAGACCCACTTGAGGTTCTCAAAGATAAGCAAGACCCTTCTAGATCTGCTTTTACAATACAGGTAAAGTGAGAATAAAGAGGGAGAGAAAAAAGAACAAAAGAACCAACTGTATCTTGGTCGCAAAGACAGGAAAGTACGGCGCTAGATTCTACACCAATATGACAGTATTCATGGTGGACAGTGACTCACAAAGTTACATGGCTCCAATACTCACCATAGTCGTTACATGGGTCCAGTACTCATCATAGTCCAAGGAAGGCACACTGCTTTCTTGCATGCTCAGGGATAAGCTTGACCAAAATCTCCATCGGAACATTCTTCAGTTCTGAAAATCAGTGAAGCCATGGCAATGAGCAGTTAGTAATTTTACCGCAGGGCATTGAGAATGGAAAACAAAATGAACACTTGAAATATTCATACCATGAGGTTTGAAGTTGAAGAGTGGCGGCAGAAAGCGTCCATTAGGTAGACGCGTATTCGGATCGCGGAGTTCATCAAAGAATGGATGAATCAATGCCTCCAGCTGTATTACAGCGAACATCAGATATAAACAGAATCATCAAGTGGGTCTAAGCAAACATTACGAATAAAGGTTTATTTGATACTTACTGCAGTGCAACGCAGGTTCGGAGAATATTGAAGAAGTCTAGACACAAGATCTACTGCCTCTGGCGGCATTCGCTTGTGGAATATCTGGTGTGCAATGCAAAAGAAAGGCGTCAATCACATTTCACATGCATGCAAGCACAAGGCGCACGAAGAGCAATTTCAACCAATACCTTGTGCCACGGGTGAGCTTTGATTTGTGGAAACTTGAACTCTGTATAGTTAGGATTCATGCATTTTATTTCCTCTCTTGTAGGGGTACCTAAAACCTGAAGCAGTGACAAATGAGACCAAAGTTGTCAGTTCATGATAGATATTGAATTATACTCACATTGTTAGAGACTATAATCCCCTCACCTTGATGATTTCAACAAGTTGATCAACACCACTCTCACCAGGAAAGAGAGGCTGCAAAAGATTGAACAGAATTATTCATCCGCAAGTGAGATTTTTTTTTTTTTTTTATGCTTCTAACCAGATATGGGACTGAAGTTGTAGTTGACTAATAAACATACCTGTCCAAGCATAAGCTCAGCAAGAACACAGCCAGCAGACCAGATGTCAATGGCTGTGGTGTATTCAGTTGCCCCAAATATCAGCTCAGGTGCTCTGTAATACCTAGAGCAGATGTATGATATATTTGGCTCCCCTTTAACCTATAAACAAGCAAAAACAAATCATTTATTTGCAAAGCAGGCAGACTCTGATGTCAAAACATGGCTCGCAGTAACTAAAACTAAATAAAGCAACACATATCAAATGACCAAAATGCCAATAGTAATTCCCACCAAGTGATGAACCCTAAATCAGGTAGGAGAACAGATTCTGATTTATGGACAACTGGATTAATTTTAAGTTTCCACGAATTTCCACAATTATAATAGCTTGATCACCAAATAAACATATTATGGTAAACACAATGGGACATGCAATTGGACATTTTGGTCTCAATTAGTTGCACATTTTAGTTAGTAGTTTCTAAGTGTCCAAGCCTCATCCATCAAACCAAAGACAGCTTTCATATTCTGGAAGCATACCAAGACTTTTGCACTGCCAAAGTCGCAAAGTTTCAGTTGGTGAGTATGAGGGTTGACCTGTCAGTAGGAAGCCTATCACATTAGTAACTTTCAATAAAATGATATAAACAAATTGTTATTAATAGCTGCATGTACATATGCAGCTTTTCCTGAAACTCATAAACAAATAACAAAGCAGAAAAATATACTTGTACACATACCAAAAGATTCTGAGGCTTGATATCTCTATGACACACTCCAATACTGCCATGGATGTAAGCTAATGCTCTACATATCTGCAAAAATCAACATAAAATAAGAATGCAGACAACAGTGTCCCATGTTTTATCCTCGTGTAAGCACAAAATATGACAAAAGCAGAATCATAAACAACGGATACAAATTACAAAATTTCCAGTTTTGAAGCAAAATTATTAATTAGTAACCAAAAGATTGCTGGATATACAGAAAAATATCCAGTAAAATCTTATGGGAAATAAACACATGTCACAAACAGTAACAATCTATTAAACTCAACTAGTAGCCCAGATCAACAACCTAATGCAAGAAAGGAATCCGCAAACATCAAAGTATTTGGCAATCAGCCAACAATTCTTAACCAAGGCACACCTAAAAATGAATTTTTTCTCCTGACTCAGGATTTCCTTGCAAGCCAGAAAGAATGACTCACTGGTGAAAATAGGACAACCATTATGTTAAAAGTTTAGGACTTTGGTCACGATTCACAGACCAAATCAGGATAGGATGGACAAGTGAAGAAAGAGAACTAGCCAGATACATTGACCAAGGACCTCAAGGTCAAGGTCATGATCAATCAAGAGAGCCATAAACATAAATTATGTGATTCCAACTTCCTCTATAAAACTTATCTTGGTTAAGAAAAGTCAATACAAGCACATGGATCTGATAAAAGAATGAATACATTGAAAATAATATTTAAAGCCCCAAGAAAGAGCAGTCATCAGGTAAAAAACACACATACCTGGTACATATAAAGTTTGACGTAAATCAGAGGCATCCGTTGGTTCATCTTGTTGTAGTGTTTGATTACACGATGAACAGTCTCCGGTACATATTCAAGCACCAAATTAAGATAAAGTTCATCCTTTTCCGTTGTTGAAAAGAAACAGTGTTTCAGAGAGACAACGTTTGGATGATCCAAAAGGCGCATTGTCTGCAGCTCACGGTTCTTGTACCGCTTGTCCTGGAGAACCTTTTTTATTGCAACTGTTTCACCAGTCTCCAAGCACTTAGCCTGCATGACCATGATAAATACACTTGTCAAAACTAATGACCAAGAACAGGATGGTACGATACATCCTGCCTGCCTGATGAAAAACCCAACAGCACACAGCAAATGGATAATGATGGGGAATGTATAAGTGAGAAACGTGCAACTTAAAAAATCATTTTTGATCAATATGTTGAAACAATACCTGAAAAACTACCCCAAATGATCCGTGCCCAACAACTCTTTCAGCCATGTAGCTAATAGTCTGCCAATTAAATAGATAACTCTTTCAAACATCAGTTATCACAAGTAAGTAGAACATATCTAATAAAAGAATTCAAATCAATCAACTGGAGAAAAAAATCTTTGCTAGTTTAAAAAGCTCAATGAATATGCCCATAAACACAAGAGTGTCAACATTGGTTTCCAACTTAAATTACCTGCTTTGGTTGGCCATTTCGACCGCCAATGGTCGTAACAATTATATGACCTGTTTCTGTACCATTGCCATCCACAACAGTTGCTTCGACTTCCTGTAAAGGAAAAACAAATGCTCAAGAAACAGGCTATGATAACAGTTGATGGGACATGTCTGAAAGACTAATAATAAGCCCAGCGGCATCTACCTTGTCATCCCTTATCTTCATATCGTTCATTTCCTCAGGCAGTTTATCCACAGCATGAGCATTTCCGCGGGTGTCTCTCGCACCAGATGAAGGAACCACACTAACCGAAGCCATCGCTACGAAAGAGATCGCTTTAGATGTACTTCCAATACTAACCTAATCACTTTCTCCTGTAAATAAATGAACAGGCACGCGTAAGAATAGGCCTGAGTAAGTGACAGAAATAACACTCAAGAACCAAGAACGAGAATCAACATTCAGAAGCTAATGATCTTGAGGCTACTGCTAGAATGAGTTTCGTTAACAGGAAATAGTTTTTCATGCACAGAAACAAACAACAGCACAAGGGCCAAAGGCGGCAATAGTTTTTCATGAAAGTTACGCATTTCAAGGCTTAACTCATCAAACAGGAAAGTTGCACTGTTATATTCTGGCAAGGAATCCAGCGAGTATGTTCAATCATATAGGTTAAAAAACATGCAAAACGACCACCCAGCTCAAATCAATCATCAAAAAATAGGCTACACCTTAAATAAAGGTGAGCCACAAACAACCAGACAAGCTGGAGAGATCATGACAGCTCGCATAGAAATCAAAACAACAGCAACAGCTAGTGAACCTACTTTCAAAAGAGGATTTGTGTCCAAAGCCCTACACTCCTAAAAATCGTTCATGAATCACCGTCCGAACAATCCGAAGTAATATGAAGCCAGATCTCAACAAGCAACGTAATTGAGGATGGCTTACAAGCGATAACACTGACCAAAATAATATTTTTTTCTTGGTAATGGATAGGGAAATTTTCCTCCTCTTGGGACCACTTGATTAGTGGAAAAAATAAATTGAAAGAAAAATCACGTTCAAATGAACAAAATAACTTCTTTCCACTCAAAATTTCCCAAAGATAATCGACGAAAGAACGCTTACTCCCCAGAAAACAAAAGAAAGACGACCTTCAAAATAAGAAAAGAACTTGTTATGATCATGAAATCACAGTTCTACTGAATTAATTACCAAAATAATAGAGAAAAATAATATAAGGTAAAAAAATACCCATACCACAGCCATGTCCTAAAAACGACAACAGAAATTCCGAAAAATAGAACCGAGAGGACTGAAAATCCTAAAACCCTTGCCAAAGCCTATCGACACTAAAGTAGAAACAAGTACATAGATTTCTCGTGAACCAAAATCGTTTCTTTGCAAGAAAAAAATCGAAACAGCACAAAAAGCTTTGCTCCTGGGAGATCTAAATATTTATTTAAAAACACCGAATCAATCAAAAACACGATAATAAATAAACAACTGACTCGAGCAGCTGGAAATAGCAGAAACAGCATGGCAATCAAACGAAATCGATTGCCCGAGTAGCAGAACAAGATTGTGTTCTTTCCATTCATAACCGCCATTTCCACGTAGGAAGAAATGCACTATCACCTGTCAAAGAAGGGAAAACGCGAGAAATGTTTTTAAACAGCATACATAATTTTCCGACAAAAAAAAGCCAGTTTTTATCAGATTTGTGGATTGCGGCACTCAAAACC
Organism: Annona squamosa; assembly: GCA_035584095.1. NCBI lineage: Eukaryota > Viridiplantae > Streptophyta > Magnoliopsida > Magnoliales > Annonaceae > Annona > Annona squamosa. The sequence goes on along the minus strand of JAXCLR010000050.1, from coordinate 20,786,142 downwards.
AGCCCTTATTTGACTACCAGAAAGCGATACCCGATCCAAAGGCCGAAAACCCAGCAATCAGCATAAAAACACCAAATTTGACCCCAAAAAATGCTGGAAATTGCATTTTTCAGAAGAGAACGATGCGTGGCGAAAAATGTACCGATCGAAGAGCGATTCCTCCGATTCAACACATGACGACCTGCAAATCGACGAAAATTCCAGCATGATAGGTCAGAGATCGTTTTGAGAAAGAGAGATGAGACCGATGGCCGTCTGCTTCGTCGTCGCTACACCCTGCCTTTTTTTTTCCCCTTTCTCCTTTGTAGTATTTTGAGACGCAGCTTTTTCTTCTCTTCCTTTAGGAGTTGGTATTGATGACAGTCAAAGCCCCAGCCCTAGTGAGGCCATTTTATTTTCTGACAGATCTTTTCATACTCTGGCGCACTGCAACCATTCATACGCCCCTGCTTGAATCTGCTCATTTATGAAACAAATAATGCAAGGTGGAACTGTCCACACCGCACCCAACATCATAAACCTGAAAAATATTTTAATTTCTCACCTGCGTCAGACTCGCATGAATTTATTAGACAGTTTGGATTTCTTTCTGCATTCAAGAGGCTAATGAACGAACGTCCCGATGCTTCGAAGGCTTAATCGAGTTTGGTTTAATTCGAGTGCATGTCTAGGCTGCTTATGGGATTCTGCGGTGTCTGAGCATGGAGCAGGATATGCAGACAGAGTAGCATGTAAGTCCTCTTTTATTTTCTATCTCGCAAGACACTCTTTTTTGACCGTTCAACCATCCTTCCTTTCGAGTTTCTTCTCTCCCCTCCTTTACTAAAAAAAAAAAAAAAATCTGCTGGGAATTT
>JAXCLR010000050.1:20763480-20774917 GCA_035584095.1 Annona squamosa | reverse complement strand
AGCTTTCAGTGTATTACATGTTGAGATGTATGTAAATATCTCCCAATCAAAAAAAAAAAAAAAAACAAACCTATTTATTCTAATTTTACCCCTATTATTTCATATCAATCACACAATTTTCAAAATATTTCATTTTTTATTCTCACAAAATACCATATTCCCCACCACTTTCATATTTCCAAACATCCCCTTGGTATCGGAGACAAGTGGGAAACGGGGGCAACCGTAAGATTGCATTTGCTTCTCCGAGTAATTGACATATTCTCCGCAAATTATTTTATTAATTTTTTTTTTTTTTATACTCGTAAGGTCTGTTTGGGTACACACAAAATATATCAATAAAAATTTTTTAATTAAAAACTTTTCACTGTCCGTAACTATCTTATTTTTTAATTTTTTTTTACATTATCCTATATAAACAATCTTACTTTTCAATTATTTCCACGCAAACTTTATTCTCTTTGTACTTTATTATTATTCATATCATATCACATTATTTTCTATCAACTTGACAGCTTCTACTATAAAAAATTTTCATAAAAAATTTTACCTCTAACTAAACGCACCCATAATGTTTACACTAATTTTAAATATGCTCACAACATTTCACTAATTTTTCTTATGTCCATAAAATCTAACCATAAATTCTTATTACCCTCGCGCTATAAACAAAAGTACCATCTACCTATTAAAAAAATTATTTCGTGATGGTGAAATTTATATAATTAAAATGGTTCAATTTTAATATGACTTTTGAGGCAATCGATGAACATATCAATGATTTATTATTATCAATTTAGTTATATTAGAATTAAATTATTCTCAATTATGAAATTTTAAATGAGCAAAATTGTCTTTTCATTATGGCAAATAATAGTTTTATCGATGGCATGAACATAAGAAAAATCTATAATAAAATATTATGGATATTAGAAAAATTTTTTAATTTCTTCTAATACAACTTTTATACTTTTCAATCATTTCTACATAATTACAAATAAATTTAGCTTATTTATTTTATCTTTATTCTTTATTATTTATTATCATTACCCTTATCATTTTTTACACTTAGTGTGCTTATTTGCGTTCAAAAATGTCAACCCAAACTTTATAATAAAAAAGTTTTCATCCTTCATTTCTCCATAACTATCTTATTTCTAATTATTTTTTATATTTTTCTAAACGAACTACTATGTTTTTCAATCATTTCTATACAACTACTCATACAACTAAGTTGTCTATTTTAACTTTATTCTCTTTATATATCATCATTACCTAGATCGTATCACGTTATTTTTTATTAATTTGATAAATTTTATCATAAAAATATTTCATCGAAAGTTTTATTTCTTTTCAAATACATCATAAATTTATCATCTACTCAAGTCTTTTGCCATTGAGGGTTTCGATGGTAACACGTAGTATCATGGATGCCACTGGTTGAGTATTTAATTCCACCTTGATGTGAAAGTATTTTACAGATTTTCTTCCGACATGAAGATATTATGCAAATTTTTTTCCTAATGTAGAGGTGTTTGCAAAAAAAAAATAAAAATTTACCTTAAGAATTGTGAAATGTATTTGATTGTAATAATAGTTGTTTGATGTATAAACATTAATAAAAAATTTCATTACCTTAAATTAAGAAAGGATAGAATGGGCCATTACAAAAAGTGAATCAAACTAAAATTTTTACATATTTAAAACATAAATAATAATGTAAAATTATTATTATCTTTAGTTTATAGAGTTAATCATTTACTTTTCGTCTAGGTTTTGACTCAGGTTGGCAATTGTTCGACCTTAATCAAGATAATTTTACCATTCAAATTTAAAAACAAAAAAAGCTACTGTTAATCACCAATGATAAGAAAATTTTCATGCAAGCCCCTTTGCAAGATCTTAGCTATTGAAGTTTTCAAATATCTCTTATGTTCGCTCTTGGCGTGCGCACACGCACACACTCTCTCTTAAATCCCTTTCCTCTTGTCTTATCTCTCTCTCGTCTTGTCTCTCATCTGCTAGCATGAGTATATCATTGCATTTCATCTCATGAGTATATCATTGCATTTCATCTCATTGTTGCTCGAAAGTTGTTTTATTTTTTGGCAGAAAATTAAAAAAATATCACTATCTTTTAAAATAAAATACTTAAAAATATTCAAAAATAGTAAAATTCTGTTTATAAATTAAATACACATAAGTTTATATGTTCATGAGAAAATTGAAAAAAATAAAAAATATGTTTTTTAGATTGACCTAAGTAAAGCTTAACTTAGGTCAGCTTAACTTGATCAAGGCTCGCCAAACTAAGTAAGTCTATTTACAAATTATTCTAACTTTTTTAATTTCAATTCAATTTTTTTCCCAACGCAAAATAATACATACTTTTTTTCAACGATGCTCTCATCATTGATTCACAAACTCATCTCACCCCATTTGTGTGCTCTGTTGGGGACAATCATTTCACACATATGATTACTTGCCTTATAAGCCCAATTCATCTCGTTTCACTATGTCGTGAGATTCGGAAATTTAGTTACTTATCCTCTTACTGATTTTATTTCATGTAATATTTTGTCTGAACAAGTATGGTGGACCAATCCACCATAATTTCTTAAGGAAAAATTTTGTTCATATGATTTTTTGATAATGATATATCGTAACTACTTTATCACTTATACTTCTAATACCTTTCATATTAAGAGGTTGGAAGGATAGAAGTTATCCTCTTTTTTATAAAAGAAAAATGTCGTGAAAGTCAAAAGTGCAAATTTACCAAACTTAAAATACTTATACGCTTTCATCGAAAAAAAAAAAAAAAACTTAAGGCAAAAGCTTCGGTAGCTATTGGTGGATGGACCAGTACCACTCACGCATTTTTACGTACGAATTGGCCTGTGCATGAGATGACCTCCCACAAGTGCAATTGATCAGGGGAACTAGTAAAAGAGCCTCCGAGGGGTACAAAATAAACAAGCATCTGGGGCCACATTTGCAAGCAAGACATCAAAGCTGATAATAAAAAAAAAATACCATGATTAAATACGAGAAATGATTCGGTGCATACAGCTGGAGAGTGCAGATCGTTGTAATGCCCCCACTTTTTCATAAAATCATAATCCATTTCATCTATTATATTTAAAACCGTTTATTTTAGTGGCTTGTTAATTTTCATCTAATTTGGATATGTGTATGGTCTTATCTAAAAAAATCAATATAACAAAATAATTTGATTTAATTAATAATTAAAAAATTATATTTTTGATAATTTTTTTGATATCTATGTTCTTTACCTTTACACTATCTAAAGTATAATTCTTATTTAGACGAATGACTATGTAAATTATAAATATATTTAGATACATATAAGACAATTTTGCGGCGGAATGCACTGGATCATATTTCAATATAGCTTTTGTGTGGCGGTGGAGAGCATGCGAAAGTTATAATGGTGACGGTTATTATTCCAAACTCCGAAGATTTTTTACAGGCTTCTTTTGGCTAGCTGCTCAGAGCTTCAGTTCCACTCATTCATTATTCAAGGGTATGGCTTCAAGAAACCGAACGGCGTCATTGAAAAGGACAGAAAACTGTTTACAAACAGGGAAGGTGATATCACTACATGATCCCGTGTCTTTCTGGAATTTTGAAACAAAAATGAGGAAAAAAGGATTAATAAAAAAGTGAAAAAAAATAAAAAAGGATAAGGATTGACTGGCCTGGTGAACGTTAATATGTAAATAGTCAAAGAGAAGAAATTATGTATTTTCGGGATCGTCTTACTTAGTAACATATTTAAAAATGAAGAATGATACTGATAGAAGGGCTACGCAAATGTTCCGCTGAGCTTACTTCAAAAAATTTATTTATAATATTTTTTCTTTTTATTTTTTATATTTGTTTATCTCAGTATATTTAACATATAAATCAAGTTTTATAATACTTTTAATAAACAAGTATACGAAGAAAAAAAGTAAAAAAAATATTATAAATAAGCTTTTTGAAACGCGCTAAGCAGGATATTTACTTAGCCCAGGCTAACAAGATCACTTCTCTTTAAAAATATGAGTCATCTTGAAAGAAATATAAACGTTTTGATTATGAGAAAAATAGATATTATCATAATTAATTAGTGTCCATTTTTTTTATCCCAAAAGGCTTTCTAATTTCATAAATTTGTAAGTCCAAGTAGACTCAAGTGGACTAATATACTCTGTCTTATATCTAGATTAACAATTTTATAAAAAATTTATAAAATAAATTTTACACCTATGAAAATTAAAATTTCACTGGCTAATAAAAAAGTGAAAAAAAGGATAAGGATTAACAGACCCGGTGAATGTGAATGTGTAAATAGTTAAAGAGAAAAAATTATGTATTTTTGGGATGGTATTACATAGTAACATATTTTAAAATGAAAAATGATACAGGTAGTATAGCTAAGCAAATGGTCTGCTTAGCTCACTTCAAAAAAATTTATTTATAACATTTTTTTATTTTCTACACTTGTTTATCTAAGTGTATTTAATATATAAATCAAGTTTTATAATACATTTAGATAAACAAGTGTACAAAGAAAAAAGTAAAAAAATATTATAAATGAGTTTTTTGATGCAGGTTAAGCAGGATATTTACTTAGCTCATACTAACAGGATCATTCTTCTTTAAAAATATGAGTTATCTTGAAAAAAATTCAAATATTTTGATTATTAGACAAATAGATATCATCATAATTAATTAGTGCCTATTTTTTTTTATCCCAAAAAGCTTTCTAATTTCATAAAGTTGTAAGTCCGAATAGACTAAATGGACTAAAATACTCAGTCTTATAATCTTATCCAAGCCCATGGGTAGCTGGTGAAATTTTAATTTACATAGGTGTAAAATTTATTTTATAATTTTTTTATAAAACTATTAATCTAGATATATTTAGCCTATAAATCAAGTTTTTACCATTTTTTGGAGACATATATATTTGATTTTTTTAAAAGGAGGTTTTAGTTATTTTTAAATGACTAAAATACCTATTTTTTAAAAAATAAAAATATATACCCATTTCTAAAATTAGTAGAAATTACTATTTAAGTTAAATTCACATAGACTAACAACGTTACTTAAAAAATATTTAAAATTTTACAAAATGAATTTTGCTCCACGTGCATTCAAATTTGGATTCGCATGCGTTGAAACAATACTCATTTACTCATGGGTAGCATAGGTTGGTTGGATTTCTAATAATAAAAGAATATTTTAAACTGTAATAGAGTATTTATGTATTTAAATTTTAGGGTAACAAAGGCATTTTGGTCATTTTAAATTATAAATCAACAACATGAAAGAAAGACCATTCCACATAGAATTAGCCCATTTTAACATACATAATATTAAAATCAGACCTAAATTACTGTATGTTATTTTTATATTTGTACGGAACTTCCCATCTCTAGCTAAATACAATAAGTGAGGAGGTTCAGGGCCTTTTTTTGGCGTAATATCGACCAACATCAAAATCTTACTTACCACATGCAACATAAGTGCAGAGCTTTCGTGATACTTAAAAATTACCTTGAGTTTTTCCTATTTTGGAGGAGATTTTCCACTGAACATATTTAGGGTGTAGCCATAAAACTTTTGATCAAAAGTTGTTTGCGTAAAAGTTTTTAAAATGAAAGAAAAAGATGCGATATGATATGAGTAATAATAAGAAGTAAAGAGAATAAAATTAAAATAAATAAATTATATACATAAACAATTGTGTAGAAATGACGGAAAAATAAAGAGTTGTATAGAAAAAAGTGAAAAAATAATTTAAAATATATTAATTATGAAAAGTGAAAAGTTTTAAATTGAAGAATTTTAATTTAAAATTTTCTAATATAAACAAATACTTCTTACAATCGCAAGTGTGTTCTCATGACCTTTAGTCAAATATATATATAAGTTTTTGTAGAATTAAACTTTCTAATTTAGCTAGTCATTTAATTTGATCCATTTTATGTCTTATCTTCAAATTAAGTGAATAACAAATGTAATTAGAAATGATTCAAATAATATAAAATACACTTAACGACATTGCATCAGTTGGCCTTATTTGTAGAATTTTCCAACCGACTAATTGTTTTTCTTTTTTAAAAAAAATTAAATCCAAGCCGTCCACAATTTCCTTCTTCATGAAATATTTATATGATAGAAAAATTGTCTCATTAGATTTATATATAATTCATAGCAACTATAATGCATAATTATAATTATATTTTTAATATTATGAAATATAAAATTTTCAATCACTTCTATTTTTATATTTAAGTCAAATCTAAAAAAGTAAAAGCAAATAAGAAACATAAATGGGTGTAGATCTCACCTGGTTTTCTAGTGCTATTTGGAAAGATACAAGATTTGTAAATAGAATCTATCTCTCCATTTGTTACATTCTTATTCTAAATATAGATATTTATCCACGAATTCTATATCCTTTGAAGCGAGGCCTTAATTGATCAGGACTTAGATGAGATAACAATTGGATGAGAATATGAGATGCAAAAAGTGTTCTTATATATTGGGAAAATGAAAAGTTGTATGAAAAATAAAAAAAATAGTTTGTTAATGTTTGAGAACAAGAAAAGTATTTTTTGAAAAATGTAAAATTTAATCCCATACTTATCTCATCCAAAACTTGGACACGAGCACTTATCAACAAAACTCGTGTGAAATGTAATACCAATTTCATACATTTTAGCAAAAGGAGATTCCATGCTATATATATACCTGCCTCCATTAAAATCTCCCCTTGTTGCTCGAATGAGTATGCCTTGAACACCGCAATAATTGAAGTGGGATGCTCAAGATTCTAAAGAATCTGATTTCTTGACTTTATTTCATCCAATACTGATCATAGACTTAGATCTGGAGAGGCTACAAAATCACAAAAGTAAAGAAAAATAAAGTGAAAAGATTTTGTTACAGCTTCTTGAATCTCAAGCAGTAGCTTAACTAGAAAAAGAGGCGCCAAGATCAAGTCCAATGCTGCTCATCGAGAAATCAAATAGCTGTAACTTTTGGACTTTTAACACGGTAATTGTGGGAGTTGGTAAGTTTGACAGTGACCATGAGCAAAAATTAGCAGGCACATCCCAGTAAATGTGATTCATGCTGGCACCACAATCATGCCAAGTTCATGAATGACAAAATCAGTGAATTATTTTTCCTTCCAACCCACTGCAACAAAACATCTTAATGGCAACAAAATATAATGGCTCGTTGCTAATGGTAGTTTCCTTTTTGGCAACAAAATATTGTCATTTAACTTTTTGGCTTATGGTCATTAGCAACAAACCGAAAGCAGCAAATGTGTCAAAATTTAGCAGTAATTCAAAAATGGTAAATTTTGGTATTAAGATTATATACAATATATTGTATAAATGTTTAAGTAATAATATTCACCTTTTGTTTTATTTTAATTCTTGATTTTTTTTCCGTAAACTTGTTTCGCTAAGCATATATATAATATATTGAATATAATCATGTCTCATCTAAATACACACCGACGCATACAAAACTGAAGAGAGAATGAAAAAAATATTGAAAAGAGTACCTGTTGTACAATATCATAATCTTGTTCAAGCATCCTCAAATGTTACTTTTGACGGGGCATTCAAATGCCACCTCTTTTAGGCAACAAAGTCTTTGCAGCCAAATTCATTTATGTATAGTAAAATTATATTATATGCCACAAACATATTAGTCATATTCAACTGTCTCTTACAGTGAATATTGGTGTCAATACCATAAGAAATATTCAAAAGGGATCGAGACTATGGAACTCTTATGGATAACAGGATGAAATTGTGATCGCCGGACTTAGTTTATTACTACTGCCATCTTCTTGGATAAATTATCATTTTCGTTAGAGATTTCTAGTGATGTTTGCAAAAAGAAAAGTATTTAGAAAGGAAATTTTGCATCCGTGCCAGTATAGGCTGGGGAAATTAGTGTATCATGGCTTTTAATTAACGAAATTGCATGCATGCTTACGTGGTTTCCTTGAAATTGTCAGCGTGTCCCGTTACGTTTGACACGTCTTTAAATTTTTTTAATGTCCAAATTATCCCAGTGAGGCATCTCACATGGTGGGTTTTTGCAGCGGGTTATTATTAAATGCACCTGCTTATATTTAGCTTCACTACACTTGATTATATATAACCGATGTTTTTTTTATTTTTTTAAAATTTTTTTCTTATAAATTTGTTAATGTAATTGTATTTAACATATTTTTCAATTTTTACCATTTTAGAAATTTTTAAAATTTTTGGATTTTTTACTAAAATGTCAATGATTTTTAAAAATTCAAAAAATATCTTAAAATTTTCAAAAATAATAAAAATTGATACACGTGTTAAATATACTTTTTTATAGAACATGTTAAATACACTTAAACTAATAGTTGTGTGAATTTTTTTTTAAAAATAAAAAATAGATATTTACACCTAAGTGCACCTATTTGAGATCCCTTGGCAATTGATGGGAAGGGTGAGTTGCTTCCTAATAGGTGCAACTTGGGTCGGATTGTAACGAGTTTAAGTTGACCAAAACTTTAAACCGACCAGGTTCATGTGAACCTAAACTCTAATATTAGAATCTGAATTTGAACCAGTTTGGCATTGGTTTCCGTTGAAAATTCGGGTTATTATTAAATGGATAGAAGTTGAAATTACCAATAAAAATAACAAAATTTGTAAACATTATTATATTAGCATATGAATAATTTACATGTGAATATATTTATATGATCCATGATACCTTTGGTTTTAATGACAATTGATATTTTAATTAAAAGATAATTCTAAATACAATGAATGCAATAAATTTACACATAACAATTAAGATTAGGTTAAAAAAATTTAAGATAAGAAAAATTAATAAGATTATATGAAATTACTATCTAAAGTTTAATAAAAATGAGACTTACGTAATTGTAGTTAATTAATATATATGTAATAAATTTAAAGAGTTGGTATATTTATAATTATTTGCAAATAAAGTTAATGTAGATGTAATATATTTAACTTTTTTAAACAAATGTATAAAATTTAGGTTTTTAGAATAAATATTTTACAATTTAATTAGGTTTTGATTATATGAAATAATTTTATTATAATTATAGCTGAAATACTTAATACATAAATAAATATAATAAATTAGGAAAAATATTGAGTTTGGGCTAGGTTGGGTTTTAGTCTTAGGTTGATATAAATACGAAATTGGTTTCGAATTTTCTCATATCAGGTTCAAGAACTTAAAAATTTTCAAAATAAAACCTAAACATTTGAAATAGAGTGGGGTTGAGCAGGTTAGATTAAAGTGGTGCCAAGTTGCACCCCTAATGCTTACTACTTAGGAGGATTGGAATGTAAATTTCCGTAAATTTGGAACGGAAAGGAATTGAAGAAGGAATTGGAAAACGGACACAAGGAAATAATGAGGACATTGATTTATTTGGAACGAGCGGTGGAACTTTTCATTTCTTTATCATAATGAAAATTCCGGGGATTCTGAATGTCTGAGCTTATGCAATTAGATTGATTTTGAAGATGTATTTTTGATTTCTAGACCGTCTTTCCCGCACGCCAGATAAAGAAAATTGTGATTCTTCTAGCAACTTTTGAGTTTTGAATTTTTTTTGATGGAGTATATTTACAACATATCTCAACTCATAATACATTCAAAGTTCTGAGACAATTCTAACAATGTTTCCAAAGGGAGACAACAAGCTCCCAAATATCAATAGGGGAGACCACCAGCTCCCAACCAAACAAGGAGGACCACACACCTGCCGCCATAGAAATTTAGTTCGAAATCCCCCCCGGGATTCGAACACGCGCCGGATGGGAACGAAAGCTTCGTTCCGCACCCGGCGACCAAACGAGCGCCCGCTCGTCTAGCAGTTTTGAATTTGATATGAGGCAAATTCATGTACTGATGGTGATTTTTTTTGTTTATTTTGTTTTTATTTTTGCTTTTTGACGAAACTGGGGAGATGGGTTTCCCATGACACCAACGGTGACGAGTTTCCAGTCGTCGGCAACAACAAACGGAGAGGATGAGGGGCAAGTGCGGTCTCAGCGAGGGAGGACATTCGCCCCATCTGCTTATTCATCAAACGTTCACCTATAAGGTAGCCGTGTATGATAGTTATGGAAGCTTGGTGGAAATAGTTCTGGCATTGAAGAAGAAGGCTTCAGCACTCAGCAGCAATTGGTTTTTCCAGTTGAGAATCGCTGCTGTTTTTGTAAGTCAATGGGGGTAGATGTCCGATTGATAAAAGCCAATCTCGGTACAGCATGCAAAAAAACTTAAGTTTTTTTTTTTTTTTTTATAGAAACATAAAAACTTAAGTTACATTTTCATAGAATACAAGATTTTTTTGTTAGAACAGGCATTCTCATTCTCAAGATAGCTTTTTTAATTTTTAATATATCCAATAACCTATTTTCATTTTCAATATCTATCATTACATTTTCAACCCACATGTAGATTATATTCAAAAATCTTTTTATCTTGAAATAGACACTAGGGAGCAGGGAATATGACTAGTATAGTACTCTAGCTGCATATTGAATTTCTTGCACATGTAAGGGTTCACCAATTTTTAAGGGTATTTTTGTCCTTTAATTAAAATTTATGGGCCATGTAATGAACCTTTAATGCAAGTGATATATATATATATAATTTTTAAAGGATATATAATGAGGAGTAATCTTGTTAACCCGGACTAAACAAACACCCTACTTAGCCCATATCAAAAAATCTATTTAAAAATATTTTTTAACTTTTTCTTCATACACTTGTTTACACAAGTGTATTTAACATACAAATAAAATTTTACTATTTTCAAATATGTCTATATATTTAAATTTTTTTAAAATATTTATATGTATATATGTATTTAAAATACCCTTATATTTAAAAATCTTAAATAAATATATATACATATCCAAAATGGTAAAACTTGATTTATAAGTTAGATACATTTAGATAAACAAGTGTATAAAGGAAAAAGTAAAAAAAAAATTTTAAAATATATTTTTTGAAGTAAGCTAAGCAAGACATTTGCTCCGGGCGAACATGATGATTTCTCATATATAACTTGTTATATATATATATATATTTAACTTACGATATTTTTAAATTTTATTTTTATCTATTTTTTGAATTTATTTATAAATATGCTTTCCAAAGTATATTGAATCCATATATACTAAGTTTTTTATTTTACAATATTTTTACATATTTATTTTTATAATTAATTTCAGGGGTGTATAAGTCATTGTTCACCCCTTGAAAACTTGATTTTTAAAAATAAAAATAAAAATAAATGTATAAAAGTATCGTAAAAGGATAAAAATTGGTATATCTACCAATAAACTTAAAAAATATA
>JAXCLR010000050.1:20737852-20751361 GCA_035584095.1 Annona squamosa | reverse complement strand
TAATGAAAATTCCATTTGTAAATTGAACTAGTAATTTGGGATTTCAGGTCAATTTTGGGCATTGTTATATCATACTCATACGTTAATCATTAAAAGCTATAATTTTAAACATTAAATTGGAGTACAGTTTTTTTTGGTAAATTAGAGTGCAGTTAATCATAAATAATATGAAAATTCCAAAAAAGTGAAAATAAGATGAAAACACATGCTTATATTTTTAATACATGACTATTTGGCTCATAGTCGACCTTCCCACCTACCTCTATTTTTAAATTCGAGGAATAGATTTTGACTTATCTTTAAGAAAATATTGATTTAACCCAATAACAAAGGATCGTAAATTTTCACTTGTGGATCAGGCGATAAGGCAAGACGGACAACAGAAATGCTATTCGTCCACAAAAGTCTAGTCCTGAGCCACGTGCGTATCCCGTGCTCTCGTGGTCTGCAGCCTGTAATTTTGCTTTATGCATGCCATATATTCGGAGTATCTAGTTTCATCCTTCATGTCTCGTGTATAAATTCCTCTCTCATCCCTCCTAGCCACTTCTCGTGTCCTCTCTCTCTCTCTCTCTCTCTCAGCGTATGATGCTGTAGAACTGCTTGAAAGGCAACGGAAAAAAAAAAGAAAAAAAAAATGAAGTTCGGAGGAATTCTGGGATTCGACACTGGCATCATACTGGCGCCCATGGGTGCTGACGTAGCGGGGCCACAGCTTGTGGCTGCTGTGGCCAACGCCGGTGGCATAGGACTCCTTGCCAGCCCCGTTGTACGTGTTCTTCTTCTGTCTCTTTTTCTTCTCTTACTTCTTTTGTGCTTGTATGTGGCTGACAAGTCGGAGATATATGTATATGTGTGGTGTGTGAAAAATGTTTTGGGCGTGGGCAGAACGGGTACGATGCGACGGTAAGAGCGATACGAGAGACGAAGAAGCTGACGGAGAGGAAGTTCGGAGCCGGGGTGCTACTGAAATTCGAGAACGAGAAGACTATCAGGGCCATCTTCGACGAGAAACTGGCGTGTCTGGAGGTCTACTGGGGAGATTTCCCTAAGGAGATGGTCGACGAGGCTCACAAGCACGGCGTCAAAGTCATACACCAGGTCTCTCTCTACAGTCAACATATGGTTTTTCCATTTTACACCTTTTCCCTCAAGTTTCAATTTTGTATGATTTTTTTTTCCATCAACAGCTATTCTATTTTTCAATTTTTTCTTTGCGTCTTTTTATACGATTACTATGGCCTATCTATTTCAGCTTCATGCTATTCATCGTTCATCTAACATAATTTGAACAACACCATCAATACCATCTTTTGAGTAATGATAATACCTTTTCCTTTTCCTCACCGTGGTTGATCAATAGAACAAGACACACTTTTAACACAGTCCTAAATTAAAAAAAGAAATACTTTCCAATGTATGAATGCTTGATGGAAAAATAAATTTATTAGATTTATACTCAAGGTGTATTTGGAAAGTGATAAAACTTTTAATTAAAAATTTTTGGTGTAAAAATTGTTGAAATAAGAGAAAAGTATGTGATAGGATAGCAGTAATAACGAAAAATAAAGAGAATAAAATTAAAATAAAAAAATTAGTTTTATGGGAAGCTATTTGAAAATAATTAAAAAGTGGGTTGGTTTATATAGAAAGATATAAAAAAAAATTAAAAACTAAAGCAATTATAGAAAATGAAAGTTGTAAATAGAAAAGTTGGTGTGTTTGGTTGAGAGTAAAACTCTTTTAATAATTTTTTTTTGATGTAGGATAATTGATAGCAAATGATGTGATATAATAAGGATAATGATAATGTGTAAAAAAAATAAATTTAAAATAGATAGATTAGTTGTATGAGTAGTTTTGTGAAAATGATTGAAAATGAGGTAGTGTGGACAGAAAAATATAAAAAAATAATTAAAAAATAAGGTAATTGTGAAAAGTGAAAATTTTTTGATTGAAAAATTTTAATTAACGTTTTTGTGTCGAACCAAACACAATTGAAAATTTTATTGGAAAACAAATACACCCTCAGTCAAAAGTTTATTTGATTTATGATTTGATGTAAAAGTGGGGAAATTTTTGTGTAGAAAATTTTCAGATATACAAGAGAGATGTGAACGATATGATATTGAGGAAAGAGAAAAAAGATAATTATCAAAAGAAGGAAGTTTGGTAATTAAGATGAGCAAGATCATTTTAGACCAGACCAAATATATATTTGTTTTTTTTGGTAATTTTTTTATAAATATGTTAATTTAATTATATTTAATCTATAAACCAATTTTTCCCATTTTTGGATATGTGTATATGTTTATTTTGGATTTCTAAATACAAAAGTATTCAAGTCATTTTAAATAATACAGAAAAATATATATTTGGACCGTCAGACCGGTCTGAAAATGATCAAACGGCAATTAAGGTATCAAATCATATTAAGAAAATTGCTAGAAGAGAGTTTCCTGCTGCCCCACTCCTAACTCCGAAGGTTAGTAATGTATGCATACATTTGACTTTGCGGCCAAGATTAATTCAAGCTCGAATCCAGGCTACGAAAATTAAAGAAATAATCAAAGTTTCGTTCTGGATTTTCAGGTTGGGTCAGTGAAGGAGGCGGAGAGAGCGATTGCTGCTGGTGTGGATTGCATCATTGCCCAGGGCGTCGAGGCAGGCGGCCACATCATCGGGACGGTACATATCACCATCATTCATCACGCTGGAAGAACTGTTTTCCCGACATTCTCATCTCTAAATATAATAATCCTATCGTCTCTCTCTCTCTCTCTCTTTTAAGGCTCACGTCTTTGTGATTACAAAGAATCTTGAACAATATTAAAATCCGATTTTTTGATTCTGCTGAAATTGGGCCAAAGAAGTCCACACACTAGCCCAGAAAGTTAAATTTAAAGGGCCCATTTCGATTTATTATCTTAAATTAGGATCGGGAGAGCTTCCTGCAAATAAACTACACTTTGAATTTTACTTTTCCGTTAGGGTGTGCTTGGGATGTTCCCACTTCCCAGTTCCCATTGATTGGGGTGGGATGCAGTGGTATCCCACATGGAGCTGAGGCTCCTTTCAATTTTTAAAAATTAAGAAAATTCCTTTAAAATTTTAAAAAGTATTTAAAAATATAATTCATTCTTATATGATTGCCTTATCAAATATAATATTATACCCCTTTTTCATGTGAATTTACCTTCTTCAAATATTGTGCCCCCTTTCTCGTGAATTTGTTTGGGAAGGGAATGATATAAATAGATTGGAAAATGAGGGATTATTTTGTATTGTTGAAAATAAAAAATAACAATAAAAATATAAAAAGTAAGGTAATTATGCATTGAAGGAACAAAAAAAGGTTCTATTAGAAATTTTTAAAAGTTCTCTTTTCCATTCCTCAGGCCAAATAAACCCACAAAAGTATTCGTTTCGTATGGGCTCCAATGGCTCAAGAAAGGAACACTGGGAAGCCCATTTTAATTAACTGCAGATATTTCTGTTTTGTAGGTTTCTCTGGTAGCCTTGCTGCCTAGGATTGTTGATGTGGTGGGGAACAGAGGCATTCCAGTGGCTGCAGCTGGTTCTATTTCTGATGCTCGTGGATATGTGGCTGCACTGGCCATGGGAGCCAAGGGAATATGCGTCGGCACAAGGTTTATTGCTACCACGGAATCCTACGCCAATGACTACTACAAGCAGCAGCTCCTCCATTACACAGAGGCAGAAACCGACCGCACTGATCTCTACGGCCGCCACACATGGAGAGCATTCGTCCGTTGCCTCAACACCCCTTTTCATCAACGGTGGAGAAATGCGCCGGACAACATCGAAAACGATGACAAGCAGCCAATCATTGGCCGTTCCATCATATATTGGGAGGTAAGTTAAATGGTTTAAAATTTAATGAGTATTGTACACTTTGGATCTATATGCTATTAGAATCTACAGAAAGTACGGGTGCAACTCCTTCCAGTTACTTAGTCTACCTTATTCATATATTCCCAAAGGTTTTACAATTACATAAGATTAGATCAGTACCCCAGTCTACTCATATGAAGATCCGGCCGGTTGAGCTGGTTCGGATTCCAAATTTAAGGTGTGTCGCGGGAAAGTAAGGAAAAAAATGATTGAAAAATTTTAGTTGAGAAGTTTTTAAAAACAAAAAAGTAGTATAATATGATAGAAGCAATAATAAAAAGTAAAAAAAAAATGAAGTTAAAATAGATGGAGTAGATGTATGAAAAGATGTATAAATATAATTTAAAAATAAATACTAGTATAAAAGGATGTGAAAAAGAAAGAAAAATAGGATAGAAATGGAGGCAAAGAAGTTGTCAGTGGGAAACTTTTCTTTAGTGTTTCCTAAATGCCCCTAATCCTTAATTAGCCAACAACATAATATTAAAACGAATATTAGATAAATAAAAGAAAACTGATTTCATGCGCTTGGGTGCACTTAGTTTTAGTGCACTTGGTGCATTTAATCTATTTTTTCTATTTTTTTGAAAATTTTTTCACAAGATTATTAATCCAAATGTATGTAACATGTATATAAATTTTGACCTTTTTGGAGATTTTTATATATTTATTTTTGATTTTTTAAATAGTGGCATTTTTAGTAATTTTAAATTACTAAAATGCCACTGATTTTAAAAAATCAAAAAAATATCTAAAATATCTAAAAATGGTCAAAATTGATAAGTATGTTAAATATACTTATATTAACAATCTTATAAAAAAAATTTTAAAAAATAATAAGGAAATGAATATTTGCACCCAGGTACACCAAAGCTCAGTGCATCTGAGTGCATGAAATTAACTTCCTAAATAAAAAGATTGATTCCAAATATACTTATTACTTTTGCTCTTAATTCCAACCTATATCCATTGAGTTTCAAAATTTATGTACATGCCTAATACGTATATCATCAATTCAAACATACCTTCTTTATCATAAAAACCGTCAGCTATGATTGAAAATGATCAAAATACTTTTAAGATTTAATTTTTGTCTCTATCAAAGTCTATACTTCTCCCTTCCATCTTACCCCTAAAATTTTGCATTGGTTAAATCTTCTGCCTATTCCAAAGAAACTTAAATTTAAGTGGTATTTTGGTTATTTCAAATTATAGTTAACAATTTCTATGATGGATTAAGTGTGCTTGGAATTAACAAGATACTTAATGAGTATGTATAGAAGTTTTAAAACTCAAAGATATGATTGGAATTAGGTATAGAAGTAGTATGT
The DNA here is from genome assembly GCA_035584095.1 of Annona squamosa. Lineage (NCBI taxonomy): Eukaryota > Viridiplantae > Streptophyta > Magnoliopsida > Magnoliales > Annonaceae > Annona > Annona squamosa. The sequence continues at coordinate 20,746,115 of JAXCLR010000050.1, read as the reverse complement.
ATATTTGAAAATAAAAAAGGTAGGTACTTCAAATCTATATCCATTAAATCATAAAAAATATGAAATGAAACTAAACAATGAATTAATTGCTAAATAGTTAAAAATAATATTAATAAAAAGTTAAACCACTAAAATAATAATTTAAGGATTCTGAATTGCTAAATGCTAACTTTAGGATATATACATCTCCTTGTCTGGTTAGTTTAGGGTACTCTTATATAAAACTTATACTATCTTATTTGAGGGGGGTGATTATTATTCTTTTATCCAACTTGTCTACCTCGCCCTCTTCAAATTTAAGTTAGGTAAGTTATTTTACCCAAGTTGCACCTCTAGAGTTTGAAAAAACTCTTAATTAAAATTTCAGCCTAAAGTAGACAATTTAAGAATGAATATATAGATAAAAGCATGGAAAGTCATTCAATACACTTGGGTGCATTGGAGCTTTGGTGCGTCTAGATGCAAAACCTATTTTAAAATTTTTTAAAGATTTTTTTACAAAAATAATAATCTAGGTATATTTTATTTATAAACAAAGTTTTATCATTTTTGAAGATATGTGTATATATTTTTTATTTTTAAAAAATAGGGATATTTTAGTCATTTAAAATGACCAAAATTCTTTTATTTTTAAAATTCAAAAATATATGTATATATTTTCAAAAATGGTATAACTTAATCCGTATGTTAAATACACTTAAATTAATAGTTTTATCAAAAATTATTTTTTTTAAAAAATAGATGTTAAACGTGCATTAAAATTTCGATGCACCTAAGTGCATTGAATCACTTTCTTACAAGTTTCATGTTAACATACGTTTTATTTCTAATCAACTTATCAGGAGATTATCCTTCGCCGCTTCGCTGGTCAAGTGGCGAACCGAACGACGTGCGGTCGGCTTCCGGACATGGTGATGTTGGCAGGGCAAGGAGTAGGGCTGGTGGAGGATATCATCCCAACAGCTGAAGTCATCAGAAGATACGTGGAAGGAGCGAAGGCAATAATCCAAGGACTTAAAGAAAGCTACCTTCCTGACTCTTTCCCATCAACAAGCTACCTTCCCGACTCTTTTCCTCCCTCTCCCATCAAACCTCACAAGAAAAAACGAACATGGCTCCAGAAGTTGTGCTTTTGAAAGGCCGGGAAAGATCATGTATATTTAAATTCAAATTTATAGTGATTCCTTGATACAATGATGTGTTCAAAGTCCATATTGGATATACAACACTGAGATATTTGTTTCAATAAAAGGAAAATTTTGAAAAACTGGTAAAGTGGTGATGTGATATATGTACTTGGAGGGATGATTAGCAGTAAAGATATTATAGTTAAAATAGATAAGACGATTGTACAAAAAAATAAAAAAAAATGAGCATAATATAGTAGTAATAATAAAAAATAGAGTGGTTAGTTAATTTTATATCATTCAATCATATAAAAAAGTGTATAGAAAAGGTGGGATTTTTTTAATACACCTTAAAGAGATTATTTTCTTTCGATCTGCGCACATGAATTGATTTTGATTGCAGTTGTGTAATCAGCCACTCGTGCTGAAACTTGCTTGGGAGATAAACACCTAAGAATGAAAAAAAACCACCAGAGAGCAATTATTAGTTGGTCTTTTTAAGCATGTGAAGGTGCCAACTTATCAACAAGCTGTGCCTTGAGATTAAGCCAATGACTTGCTTTCATGAGTTCTTTAGTTTGCTTAAAAGCTATAGGCCAGGTTATATATATTATTACTAGCTGGACAGAGACCAAAGGGTACTCATTTTTTGGGCCTTACTGTGGTATTAGCTATATTTATGTTATGTGGCGTAAAACTAGATTGATCTTATTAGATCAATATGGATGACCCACTTAAAAGGCCCAACATTACTTATTACTGGGCTAAAACAAGGGATTCCACAAAGATACCACTTTTGGATCTCCATTTGGGTAGTTGTTGCCTCAAACTAGGGGTGCAACTTGGGTAGGTATCCATCAACCCGACGCTAATTTGGGTAGGGTAGGGTAGAAAATATCACATATGGGTATATATAGAGTACAAATTATTATTCATCTCCTCATATAGGGTACAGGTAAGGTAGATACGTTGGATACCCATAACCGACACGCATAGGTACTCATATAGGTAATTAATTAGGTGCATAATTATATATATGTAATATATATGATATAGTATGTATTATATTTTGCCTTTAACATCTTATGTAAATACATATTTTAACAAATTCAAATTTAAATGTTATACCTTGTGAAGTATAAACTGGTTTGGTTATTGATGCACACCAAGTGCTTGTTGTTAAGAGCACTGTGATTACCAGTTTAATTAAAATTAACCGAAACATATTAAAGCTACCACTATACGGGTGATAGTGTGGAATAACGGTGAGTCGGGTCGAATCCACAAAAAGATGATGTAGTTTTGAATTATTTTTAAGAGAAAGAGAAGGTATAGAGAAGAGAGAGAAAGAAGTCAGAGAAAAAGAAAAGAAATTATAGGAATAAGAGAGAAGAGAGAGAGAGACGTTAGAGAGAGAGAGAAGAAAAGAGAAAATAGAAGAAATTAGAGAGAGAAAGAGAGAAGAGAGAAAGAGAAGAGAGAGAAAGAGAAGAGAGAGAGAGACGTTATAGAGAGAAAAAGAGAAAATAGAAGAAATTGGAGAGAAAAAGAAGAAAGAGAAAAGATTAGAAGAGTTAGAAAGAAAGCGAGACAAGAAGCTAAAATAAAAGAAATTATAATTCACTAACAATTGAATTAAAGTTATTCTAAGAAAGCAATTAAAGCTATAAAATTCAACTATTAAAACAAGAAAGATAATTATATTAAATTTAATCTAAAAATTACAAAGCAGAAAATAAAGCAGTAAATCTAACAACTATGAAGCACTACAAACCATAAAGCAACACAATAAAATTTACATCACCCAAATATGAAGAGCAAATCTTCACGTAATGAAAATTTCATTGCTTGGCCCCACCTCCTTGCTAGGGGTCCCACAAAATGGGTCCCACCCAAGGGAGAGGATTGCTTGGTGATGATGTTGGGATGTGTGGAGGGCCCATGCTTTTATAGATGTGGGAGGGACCCTTCATTCAACGTGGAATCCGATGTGGGATTCCCATACCATGGCCCACTATAGTTGCCTTCGTTGCTTCTCCACTTTGCTGTTGTTCGTGTGGATGTTAGCTGCTATGGAAGATAGAGGAATCGACGATCAGATTTAGGTTGCAATGAAATGAAGGCTGCCTCGATTTGCTGGGAAGGTGGTTGCCTTTATGTTTGCACAAATTGCTAGCAAGTTGTAATGCAAGATTTGATGGAGGACAAGTTCGGACGATAGTTAGAGGCAAAAGCAGGTTGCTGCAATTGACGGTGGCTGAATTCAGTTTTGCTCGGCCGGTTGGGAAAGATGGATGGGGGAAAATGCAAGTTGCAAGATTTTGGAAGTTGTTGCAATTTTGTGGCCGGCAGTTGGAATCGGTGGCTGCAAACATGGGTTTAACGGCTGGACTACAGCTTGGTTTTTCCTTGAGAATTAGGTGCTGCCGATTTTCGATGTTAAACAGAGGATTTGAAATAGGGGTGGTGCAAAGGGCTAGATGTTAGCTGTCGCAATTGACAGTGGCAATTTTCTACAGCCGTCTTGGTTGATTTCGGTGGTGAAAGGTTGCTGCCGGCAGATTCGGTGCAAAGGGACCTGTGCATGAATGGATTTTTAGGAAGCAAGGGATCTGCCTAATCGGATCTAGGTTTTCGGGATTGCGGTGATAGGCTGTGAGAAGATGGCAAGATAAGCAAGGGGCTGCCGGTGCTGAATGGCTTGGAAAAGGCTTGCAGTCAATTTTCAGTGGAGAGAAGATGGGTTGAAGTACTGTTTTGTGGACAGGGCCGAGTGCTTTTAATGAGGCTACGTATTTGCTGCTTGGATGATTTACGGCTGAAGAATTTTATAGCGCCCTGTTCGGTTTTCAGTGATGGGCTTCTAAAAATGGTATAGTTGCTATCTATCGGTACAGGAGAAGGAAATCGAGCTCCGGTAATGGCCGCTTTGCTTGTGCGGCAGGAGAAGATGAGCTGGGATGGTGGGTTGCTAATTTAATGGGTCCATTCGTTGTCATGGTTGCTGGAATGGATTGCTGGAGAAGAGAATGATGCCGGTTTTCACTAGTTGGTCGTTGTGCTCTAGTTCGATGGTGAAAGGCTGCCGCAATTTGGGGAACATGGAGCACCATCATATGGTGCTCCGGCGATGTACAATCTCTTGTACACATGCAATGTATTTAAACATGAATTTAAGTACTAATAATTTCAACATCATATATCATCTTAAGTTTAATTTATTTATCTAAATATGATAGTCTACTTTGTTTCCCGTATTTAAAAATATAATTATAATAATATATTTATGATTTTTCCAATTAAACAATTTTATAAATTTCCCCAAATTATATTAAGAAGCTAATAGACATTTTAACGTTAACATTTTTTAGGGGATTGAGTCATAATTTTATATTTTCAAGAATGTTATAAAATGACCCATTTTATAGCAAAATTAAAAATTTTACGAAAAATATAATTTTCATAAAATTTCACTTAAAACATGCATTTAATTAATGTTTTAATATTTCACGGTGTGAATTTAATAAGAAATTAAATAAAAATTTTTAGACTTATCAGTTACTTATATATATGCCACTGATTTTCGAAAGACTTATAAATACGCTTATGACTTACGATTGTAATATATTAATAGTTTTAATGATTGAGTCACGATGATCTATACTTCATATTTTTATATAATAATATAAACAATAACATATGTAATTATGATTTTAAAACATAAATGTGTATTATTATACATTATTTAAAATAACGTAGAAATTTTTAAAAAATATCGTATTTGAGTATTAAAAGAATCGATTTGGAATCGAAACTGGAACTAACCTTATGGGTAATGAGTATGGTAGGGTATACTATGAATCAAATAAATAAATGGGTAGGATAGGGTAGACCTTTTACAAATAGGGTATAGATAGGATAGACCACTTCCCAAATCCAACTGACCCGAGTTGCACCCTAACCTCAAACACGAGTTCACTAATTTAGTGGGAACTTGGATGAGAATATAAAATGAATAGGCCCTTAAGGTTTCGTTCGACCTCACAATTAGAAAGGAAAAAACATTGTTTCTTGCTATAACAACACTTCTCTATATAATCTTATTTGGTTGTAACTTAACTAAACTTTATTTAATGGGTTAAGGGCCTATTCGGTCACGATTCGGAAAAGAAGTAAAAATTCAAATACTGTGCTTGGAGAAGCGACTACTTTTTGTAACATCTCTTATATTGTCATCATTAAAAGCTAATTTTCAATGATAATAATTATTATGTCATCAAATATTATCTTTTGTGACAAAAGATGTTAAATTCACTAAAAATATGTTGCAAAATATTAACTTTGTTTTAGTGTTTGGACTAAGTGGAACAATATTTTCTTCGAATTATGTCATGCCGTTGAAAGTTTTGCAACATAATTTCTACTTTCACCAAAAACGAATGATTATTGTTCCTAAAAATTAGTTTTTTTTGCTGCAATACACTTTGTTATAAAAAAAATTCTAATGACAATCTTAAGAATATTATCACTGAAAATTATTGCCAAAGCTTTCTCGGACTAAACGCAATATTAAATTTCACGAGTATTACTCGTTAATGTTCATTTTTTCTAGTGGTCAAATAGTAATTAGGAATTGGTTGCTAAAGCACATGGCATGAAACTTTCTACAGCACACTTTTTGCCATATGGCCTCAAAAATTTTCATGTTTAGCGACAAAGCCTTGAGTGTTGCTTAATTATTTTTTTCTTTAACAACCAAATTGTAATCTTTCACAAGAAAATTCTAGTTATCAAAATAAAATTTTTAGTGTTTATGGAAAATTTATCAAATCTTTAATAATTATATATATATAGAGCTTCAAGTTCAGGGGACTTTTGGATGAGTACTAAAGCAGTTTGTTCATCCAAGTGATTGAGATCAGTGGATGCAAGTGTTTGAGGGGTTTCTGGTTCGAGCAAAGCCAGAGGTGTCATTTTTGTTTGAGGAAAAGAGGTTTGAATTTGGCTTCTTGGTTTGGTATGAGTCCTTATAGCCATTTTTGCATATAAAGGACTTGACGAATTTGTGGTTTTGGTAATAGAAGGATGAGACATGATTACTTGGTACTGTGAATAAGAGTCAGGACTTTGGGGCTTGACTTCTGGTTTATTGGGTGGCTTTTGTGGCGTCATTGCCGCCAGTTGTTGAAGACTTTGATTCCTGAAGAAATTCTCTAGTTAGAAAATCTGGGATTGAGTTCGAAGAACCTTTTATAAATTTTATTTCAAAATCAAAATTTGACAAAAGTGCCTACCATCTTGCAAATATATATTTAGAAACTTCATTTTGAACATCTTTTTGTAAAACATATTTGGCTGCTTTGCAATCTACTCGAACTAAAAAGGTTTGGTTTAATAAATCATGTTGAAAATTTTTAATGCACAAAACAATGCTTAAAACTTTATTTTTTATTGTCGAGTATTTTTGTTGTGTTTCATTCCATATTCCTGAATGGTATTAAACTATTTGTTCTTTTTTCTCTTTTACTTGTTTGAGGATACCCCAATATCCTATATCTGAGTCATCTGTTTCTACAATCTTTTTTGCTGTGGGCTCGGTTAAGACAGGTAGATTTGTTAATTATTTTTTTACTTGTTAAGTAATCTTCGTGTGTTGGTCTGTCCAATTTGGTAGGTTTTTCTTTAACCTTTGATATAATGGTTTGCATATGGTTCTAAGATTTGGATAGAAGCCAGACACATAATTTAGTACTCCTAAAAATCTTTGAAGTTGAGTTTTATTTGTTATCTTATTTTGGAATTTGATGGTGCGTTTTTAAATCCAAATGACATTACATTCTACTCATATTGTCTAAATGAGACTATGAAAGCTGTTTTATATTTATCCTTTTCTTATATCTGGATTTGCCAAAATCTTGACTTCATGTCAAATTTCGAAAAGATTGTTGCGGTTATTATTCTTTGTAAGAGATCTTTTTTATTTGGAATAGGGTACTGTATTCCTCTTTCTATTTCGGAATTTTTTGGAACATAAAAAGCCGCACAAGACTAGAGAGATTTTGATGGTCATATTAATTTTTTGTTGAGTAAGTCTTTAATTTCTTCTTTACAGTATTCTAGAGTTTCTTTATTCATTCGAATAGGTCTAGCCTTTGTTTGTATTTTACTTTCATCAAATGTTGGTTCGAAAGGAAGGGATACCTTGTGTTGTTTTCTTTCCCAAAATGCATTTGGGAGGTCTGCACAAACTTCAATTTTTAGTTTTTCTTCAAAATCTTTTATTCTTCTTTGTATCTTTGGATTTTTTAATTGTTCCTCTGTTCTTTTGAATTTTAATTCTTCTTTTAGGAAATTTAAGTGTTTTTGTTTTTGTGTTATCAAGTTTATAGTTAGCGATTTATCTTTTAATAGATTTATGTCCTTTTGTTGAGGCTTTTGGATAAAATCAAAGACTATCTCTTTTCCTAAAATGTTTACTGTTATTCCTTGGTCTGTTATTGTGAAAAGCTTGATTAGTTCTAAGAATGGAGTTTCAGAATTTATTTGTCTTTGAAGATCTTTTACTATTAGGAAGGTTGTCTTGAAGGTCACATCTTGATGTTTTATTTCTACATTTGTGAGTTTAAAATTTATTTTCAACTTAGTTCCACCTGCGCCTCTTAGACTTTCTTTAGTTTTTTAAAAATATTTTGTTGGTATTAGACCATCTTGAATACAGTTTAGGTCTGCTCCTAAGTTTATCAGGGCTATGACTTTGAGAATTAGTTCTTTATTAATTAATAGCGTGATTTTTGTATACCATTTCTGATAAGAGACTCTCGACATTAATTGGATGAAAGGTTCTTCTTTCTTTTTTGAATCAGAACCACTTTCTTCATTTTTTGATTATAATTTTTCTATTCTTTCTTTTAAGATTTCCATTTCTGTTGTATTTGATTCTTTTAAAGTTTTTAAATCCCTTTTTTGTTGTTTGATTTCTGCTTGTAAGTCAGAAATTGTTATGTTACTAGTCGAGACTGCTTGGTTTAGAGGTTTTAAGATCTTTGTTAGATCATAAGTCTGAGTTTTTTCTAAGATTTTGTTGAAAGGAGTTTCATAAGGTTTTTCTTTGAGCATATTTTTTATTTTTAATAAAT
>JAXCLR010000050.1:20727123-20737752 GCA_035584095.1 Annona squamosa | reverse complement strand
CTGAGTTTTTTCTAAGATTTTGTTGAAAGGAGTTTCATAAGGTTTTTCTTTGAGCATATTTTTTATTTTTAATAAATATTTTCTTTGTCGTTCTGGATCAGTTATTTGGTCCACAAAGTCTAATAATTCTTCTTGATCTTGTGTTATCATATTTAATTCATACGAATTATCTTTATCAGATTCTAGTTCATTAATCTCCCTTTCTGATTCAGTACTCTCTTCATTTTTCGAGTTGTCAGAATTTAACATAAGTTTCTCTAATTGTTCTTTTAGAGATTCTGTTAAATTTAGTTGGTCTGTTTCTAGTTTATTAATTTTTCTTTTGAGTATGCATTTATTAGCAAAGTGTCCTACCTTTCCACACTTCTCGCAATTAGGCGGATCCTTTGAAAATCTTTTCTTTTTATGAGACTTAAAAGGTTTTGTTCTATGTGTTTTGTCATTCCTCTTTTTATACTTTGGTTTAGATGTTCCTTCCTCATTTCCTTTGTATGATCTTTTATATTTTTTGAATAGCCTATTTTTCTTATATTTTGTTGAACAATTTCCATTGCAATTTCTTTCTATTTTTCCCATTCCGAATTAGTCGCAAAAATCTCCTAATTGTTATTTTATTTTAATTCTTTCTCATTTTTCATTTGCCTTTTGTCTAAGTTCATTACAGTATGCTAATCTTATATCATTTTCTACTGATATTATGTCTCAATAAGTTAATTTTTCATAAGGAATAGTCCCATTGTTTTTATCTCTAATTTTTTCTCTAATTTTCTCAGTAAAATAGGATGGAAGCCTTGTGATAAATCTTTCCTTCCAGAATGGTTGATTATAGTCTGTTCTAAGCATTACTCTTGCCAAGAATTAGTTTTTATAGAAATTAAAATCACTTATCTTCTTGCATATTAAAGTTTATAAGATTTTTTATTTTCTTTCCCTAAGTTTATTATTTGGTCCTCTGTAGAAGCTTGCTATGGATAAAATTAAAGAGTCTACGACATTTTGAATTGGTTTGCCTTCTACTACTATTAGTTCTCCAGTATCATCTTTTTTATAAGAATGAAGGATCATTTCCTTTTGTATTTGGGTTAAGCAATTATCCCACCATCCTTTTAGAGATCCAGTAAAACCTGCTAGGAGTTGGGCTATGTCATGATCTGTTAGGCTTATTTTTATTTTATAGACTGTTGCAACCAAAGTCATCTGTTGAAGTATATTAACTATTTGAGTTTCATTTTTTTCCTTCTAAGTTCCATTCATAAATAGTATTTGCGTTGTATTGAGCTTGACTAAACTGGTTTCTTTCTTCAAATAATAAATCAGGTGGTGTATGTTTAGGGTAATAGGGTTTTGAAGGAATTTTTCATGAGTCTATTTTGTTTAATTATAGAACAGGTTCGTTTGTTTCCTTGATTTTTCTGAAGAGTCCTCAGTATTAGTTTCAGACATATATAAAATTATGGATTTAGTTGGAGCATTTGGGATTCTGTTTGATCCTTTTCCTTCTTCAATAATTATTCTTCCTATTTTTGAGCTTTCAGGTGTTTCAAGAATTTTTAACTTTTCATTTATCCTGTCAATAAACTCACTACTTTCTCTTATTTCTTTCAATTGAGCTTTAGTAATTTCATGTGGGATAAATAATGGTTTATCTATTTGTTCTTTCTTTGGTTTAAGAATAACATGTGGTATTATCTTATCTTCTATTGTAGTTTGAATTTTATCTAACTGTTTTTCTATAGTAATTAGAGATTGATTTGTATAATTATTTTGTTCATGTAATTTTTTAATATCATTTCCATTGGGAGATATATCAATGTCTGATCTAATTTTATATGGAGAACATGTTATTTGTTTGTTTTTGAATTCTATTATGATTTCATTTTCTAGAGAATTATTTGGAGTTCTTACTCGTTTTCCTGTGGAGTCTTTCCATATTGGTTCTATAGTTCCTTGACAGTCTTCTTATTTTTCAGGGGAATAGAAAGTTTCGAACCATTCGAAGAAAAACATACGAACCTCATGTGTTTTCATAAATTCATAATGCTCTTCTTGAATGAGTTTTCTTTTTTCTTTATCATAATTTTTGTAAAACAATTTTCTTTTTTTTTGTATTGAATTTATTATAAAAGTTTTTCCTTAGTTTTTCTTTGTCTGTCCCAAATTTCTTTTCAATAATGTTTATAGATGGATCAAAGTCTCCCATATCTGTTTTGGTAGGTGACATCCTTGGGCTAATACTTTCTTCATTTGGCTCCACCGAGTAGATTGGTTGGGGAATTGGAGGACTAATATTTATTCCTTTCATTTTTATGTTTGATTTGTTGCGTGTAGGTATTGAGGAGCATGAGGCTCTTGATTGTGTTGTTTTAAAAAATCTTTTTGAAGTTTCATCTACAGATCTTCTGGGGTTAAAAGAGAATGACTTTCTAAAAGAGTTCATGTCTATTATTATATTTTCTTCTTCATCCTCACTTATTTTCCTGATTTCAAAGTTTTTTATTTGAGGAGGTGGAACCTCAGTTTGGAGTTCCCAATGAGATGGAAGAGTAATTTGGTCCCATTTTGTAGTTTTGGGTACTATTACATTTGCTTTTCTTATATCAGTTTGTAGCAATATTGTTTCTCCTTTCAAGGATTGTTTAATAGCTTTTGTATTGAAGGTTGTAGTCATTGTTTTATAATGGATTCTATAAACTAGTGTTATGGGTAAAGATCTTTATTTTATTTTACAATTATGAACCTTCAGATCTTGTAAGGAAATAGTAAAATTTGGGTAATAGTCAAAATAGATAGGTCCACTATATAAGCTTGTTTCTACCATTCCTGAAAGTGAGTCTTGAAATTTATTAAACCTACAATCTCTTAGGCATAATAAGATTGAGGTATCTAACCCCTCTCTCATAAGTGGCTTAATAGCTACTTGAACAAGTCCTAAATGTATGAAATTATATTTTTGTCGATGTTGCTCAATTAATCTTCTGTTTAGAAGGGGAATAGTTCATGTTGATTAAATAAAGAAATCATTTGCTCGACTGTTTTTATTGTGTAGTTTGCAGAGAGTTGGAATGACCCCTTTTTGTATATTTGACTGTCTGAGATATCAGGTATTTTTCAATCATTTAAATCTTTTTCTAGATTATCTATATTGATTTCTTCTATATTTAATACATTACCTCGGCTACTGCTTGATTTAGAGCTAAAGTTTCTAAATAATACATTCATGGTTAGAGCTAGATATTTTTTTTATCTCTGATCACTGCCAACGATATTACTCCACAGAGCTTAATACAACATTACAAGCCAATATGCCCTTCTAGGAAACATGACTTGAGGTTTCACAAAGATGCAAAATATACTCTTCTCCTTTTACGATGCAAAATTTCGCAACGTGGCTCTGATACCAATTGTATGCTAGGTAATATAGAAGATACAGAGAGATTATCCTAATAGATATTCTAGGATTTCTTGTCGTTGTTTTATAGCAAATGAAACTCTATTGAAATTTTCTTTTAGTTGTTTATAAAGACCATTATAGATTTGATAGGGTAGTAACTTTCTTATTGATGAATTTGTTTTGTCATATGATTAGACAACTAATATAGATAATATTTGTTCTAGATCCTGTTTATCTTTTTGTAAGCTGGAGATCATAAAGCGTCTAAACTAGTGAGGGTGTCGACTCTGTCTTTCTTTCAATATTTTTAGAAAATTTGTAATAAGTTTATGTCTTTGAATTTGTCCTTGTATTAAGGGAAGATGCCCCTGGAGAACTCCCCATAAGGCTAGTTCGTCATTAATATTATCATCAAGGTTTTGGAATAAGATTTGTAAGTTTAAAGCCATTTGATTATAATGACATGCATGTGAAGCAATACAAGAAAAGAAAATGCAGGAAAATAACGATTCGATTAAATAACAGAGTTTACAATACAAGTTTGAAATCTATCTTTGAAAGTAACTTACAAGTTTAGAGACCAAATCAAGCTTCTGAGTTCACAACTTGTTTCTTCAGGCAAGCTTTGAAATCGTCTTACAACAGAGATTTTTTTGAGATTTGTTTAGAGAGCAGGAGTGGTTACAGATTGAGAGAGAGAGAGAGAGAGGGAGTGCACGAGAGGAGTCTTGAAAGTTGTTGTGAGGGGAGGAATTCTCGAAATATTTTTTGATGCCCTCTCCTCTACTCCAGCTCCATGCTTATAGTCACTCAGAGGTGCTTTTGGATGACCGTTGATGGCTTGGAATGACCGTTGATGACTGAATGACTGACGAAGGCTTGGAATGATGGCTACAGTTGACAAATGTGCCAGACATGCCAGAGATTCCTAATGAGCTACTAGAATCTTGTCAGAGATTCTTGATTCTAACAAGCACTGTTGATGTCAGAGATTCTTGACGGGCATTGTTGATGCCAGAGATTCCTAATGAGAGCTTGTCGTTTTGAAAGATGTTTTGTCTGTTTGTGCAGCTGATGACGTCATGCAGGCTGAGACAAAATGGCGGGAGAAAACGTTTGAATGGGGGTTGCAGGCGACAGTTTGTGGAACTTTTTTTAAGTGTAGAAATGCAGTTGATATTGGGACTCAGTGAGTCCCATACATCTTTATTTTGGTAAGCCTGGTCGGCTTTATTTGAACCTGTAGTAGAATGTTGGTCTTCTTCAAGTTTAGCAGTTGGCTGTACAGACGGCTGAGGGTTGAGCTGTGCCTATATTTCTTAAAGTAGTTTGACGAAGTCTTCTTGGGTTGATGCAACCTGAGTTTGGATTGGACCACAGAGTTTTGGGATAAGAACTGTAGTTCTTGTTTAGATGGAGTTTTTGGTGCCTGGAGTTCCTGTCTGTTTATCCATTCGAGGACCTGTTGAGGCTCATCATGAATGTATGTAAAAGGTTCTTACCATTTTACCTTGAAAATTCTTCCAAGAGAAGATAGTTGGGGTTTTGGATTTTCAAGAAAAACATATTCCCATTGGCAAATTTAGGCTAGAGAAAATTTTGAACAAAAATTTAAGGTTTGAGGAAAATGGTTTTCATAATTCGAAAGATGGGGATGTTTGCAAAAAGTTTAGAAACCTTGATTTACTAATGGTGGAAAATTTCAGGGATTAATCCGAAGTGGTCCCACCATTGAGCAAACCAGTAGGGAAAAATATAGTTTATGTTCCGTTCGAAATAAAACATCCAGGAATGATTTCCTGATTTATTTTTGTACCAAAAGGCTTTGTACCAAGCTAATTGGTAGTCCCAATATGTAAATGTTTGAGGATTAAAATTAATGGAGAGTTTTCTTGATTTTTTCATTGATTCAAAATCTAATGGCATTAAAATCTTCAGAATTTGAATGCTTGAATGAGTAATTTCTGTTGGATCATCTTTGTGGGGATAATGTTCAGCTTGTATGGATTGGGTATCAACAAGGATGAGTTCAAAGAACTTTTGAGTTTTGTAGTAATATGTGGTTTTGTCATGATGGGTTAGAGGAAAAAGAGTTTTGGCTAATTGAGTGGGGTCTTTGAAAATCTGGAGATCATGTTCAACATAGCAAATGGGAATTAATGCATTTTGTTTTGGGATATATTTGGATTTGTTTGAAATTTTTGTTTGAAGTGGAGTGGGGCGAAGTTCACTATCTTGACTAATTTTGACTGCAGAGTTTGTGGTAGGATTTTTTTGCCTGAATGATTTTTGGTTCGGGCAAAGCATATATATATATAGACACACACACACACACACACTATTAGAGATGACTGACCAGGAGTATATATTAAGCTCCATTTCCATGTAACCAGTTTTCAAAGAAGCAATTTCATGTAACCTATTTATTTACAAGATATTAATGATTGATACAAAATCTAAATCATTATACTTAATATCATTTGTTTAATTAAGAAGTCAAGTCTCGTTCATATCAAATATGTGCATGAGCCACATTTGTTGAAAAAATAGATTTATTCGTGTGCAAATTAGGAAAAATTCTTAGAACTATTTATATATATTGGAATGTAATAATACTATATGCGAAATAATATTTTATAGAATTATTCATCCATATAGTTGTGATATTGTAGATGACGTTTATAGATAGGGCTCACGGACAGTAACACTAAACAAATAAGAGAGCTTCTATGATGACATAAATGATACCAAATACAATAAATAAAGTAAATTTTTTACCATTTATCAAAATATTAAAAATAAAAAAAGTTATATAGAAAAAAAGGTTTTATAAAAATGAAACCATGTATGTATATTCTTGCTATACATGTAAATTTGCATGGCAGCTTTTCAGAAGTGTTGTAAGATGGCTATCGAAAGTTGATTTCATATTCCATCAGAAAAAGTCAATTTTATACAATGTTAACTTAGTGTATTGGCTAAAGAGGTACTTTTTACAACAAAATCATGTTATTATTGTCTCAAAGTTATTAATGTAACTAATTAGCTAATCTCTTTCAAAAAGAACCAAAGAAGAACTTAATTGTAGCTAAAAACGAACCTGGACATTAAGAGTCTCATTTTAGATTCATAAAAAAGAAAAGAGTCCCGCTTTGCAAGCAATTTAGTCTAACTTGATGTTTCGGCCTTGTGAAAAATTGTTTTCCTCTGGCTTTGAAAATAAACGCTTAATTAATTTCCCAACAAAATTTTAAAGCATCTAATTCTTTAACCGAGTCTGAAAAGTATATCACAGAAATATTTTGCATTGTGTTCCACATTTTGATTTTACATCTCCAACGAGAAAACCCTTGATTAAAAGAGCTGAATACAATAGTCCATGAAAAATGCTTATTTTTATTGAAGTAAGAATGAAATGTGTAGATGATCTTTCTACGTCTTTACAAGTGCACAAAAAATCGTGTCTGACAAAAATATAAAGATAAGTGAATACACTTCGCCCCGCGCCATGACGCGAATGTGTGATACATGACACCACGCGCTATGACTTAAATGTGACGTACATTATGCCACGCACCATAACTTGAATATGAGTTTACGGTTAACCTGTTGACCAGCGATGACTCAGTTTAGTAACTAGTGAGGGGACCGTCGGCTACACTAGTGACCTTTCACAGCAAACTAAGTACGCACTTAGCTTCTAAATTTACACAGCAGACCAGCATGTCCCGCTTTTAGCTTCTGTATTTGTATGAGAAGCCAGCGTCTTCCGCATTCAGTCTCTGGATTGAAATTTCAGTAGTTTACCAAGAAATGAATTTAACCGAATTTTGAAAATATGTTTGGGTCGACTTAGACCATTTAAAAGAGGTTCGAGCCCAACTGAGCATGTTGAAAAGAGTTTTGGCCTAACTGAGCTTGACTCAATCAATTTGGGCTCAATTGAGCTTATTGGGGGATTTTGGGCGATCTTGACCTTGTTGAAGAGTTCTAGGCTCAAGTGGGCTTGTTGAAGACTTTTGGGCCCGAGTGGGTTTGTTAAAAAATTTTAGGCCCGAGTGGGCTTGTTGAAGAGTCTTAGGTCCAAGAGGGCTCGCTCAGACATTAAGACTCGGGTTGAGTAAAGAGGTTATTTTTTTCTATCTATATATAATAAAAAGGTACTTAGCCCGGCGTATCAACTTAACCCACTACCTAGGGAGAATTTACTCGAGGAGAAGTATTTAAATTTTTTTTAATATACATATATATATGTATATTTGAAAGTCTCTAATATATATGTGTGTATAATATATATATATTTTGGGGGTCCACGGGATTGATATATATTTTAGAAAATAAAATATTCATTTTTAAAGGCCCGCAGAACACAAATATGTATATATATTTATTTATATATAAAAAATACATATATATATATTTTTGAAGGAGAAAAATACTTAACCCGCGTGTCAATTCAACCTGGCAGTCAGGGAGTATCCACGTTGGGAAAAGTAGTTTTTGAAAATAATATATATATGCATATATGTATATATATTTTTATATATAAAAAATATACATATATATATATTATTTTATTTTTAAAGAAGAAAAATACTTAACCTGCGTGTCAATTCAACCCGCCAGTCGGGGAGTATCCATTCTGAAAAAAGTATATATATATATATATTTTGAAAGTAATGTATATATATTTTAAAAAAACTTAAAAAAAAACTTACGTTCTTTTTCTTTTAAGGGTGAGCTCTCGGTTTCTCTCCCACTGCGCTGAAGTTCTCTCCTCTTATCGTGTCCCTCCGAATGAGAAACCAAGTGGTATTTATCACCAAGTGGTATTTATAGGACTTTGGCCGGCTTGGTGCGAGTTCCGTGGCTAAACAACTTGGTCCCGCGGAACTCCCATTCAGCGTGCTTACATGTCCCGTGGGTATTATTTGCTTGGACGCCAAGCTACACTTACGCGGAACCACGCTACAAAAGGCTGCTCGAAACCCAGCGCTTGCAATCTTTTGCCTTGCTGCTGCAGAGCTTGCAATGAGAAAAAAAAAAAAAAACATAGCTGAAAGCAAAGTCGGGAAAATAAAATCCTGACTTTGACTTTTTAACGCAATTGCGTTCACGGAAGCTCTTAGAAAGGCATTTGTTGCTGATGCTGCTACTGTTGACGCTCACTTCCGGCACCCGTGACGCCAAGTGGAACAGTGCTCAGGAGGCTTTGGAACTGAGAAGGGCTAGTAAAACCCGGAGTTTGATGGGATTTCCCTTGGCTTGGAAAGGCAGAAGAGTTGTTGTATTTTCCTGCTGTAGTGGTAAAGAATGAAGCTGGCTGGCCAAAGCAATCCATGTGAGGAGAGAAATGACGGAACTGCTTGTGCATTAGATTAGGATTCGAGGTTTGCTGTTTCTCTTCGCTTTCTTGCTTCGAAGTAGGGGGATATGATCCATCGAGAGATGGGAGCTTCAGCGATGGCATCTTTTGCAGCTTTGATGAACCACTCCATGGCCTTACTCGGTTGGTTGAAGCCTAGGCAGTCCCGAAGATCGTAGAACCAGATCTCAGTAGAAACTGAGAGGCGGACGCGACGATCTCTCAGCCCTTTCGCTGTGAGTATCTTGCTGTGCCGATCTTTTCCGCCGGAATTTTTGGATACCCTAAAAAATCCTGGAGGATTGCCACGCATGAGCCCGACCCTTGTCCCCTCCTCTTTTCGCATCCCCTTTGTAATCACTGGCAAGTTGTAGTTTTCATCATTTATATATATATATATATATAGTGGCAGATCCATTAGTTCCATTGAGCTCTGAAATTGTTTCTACTGCTTCCAAACTCGTGAGTGAATCAACCACGTCATTTTGTTGGCATTCATGCCTGTAGTCCAAGGTGATCTATTGCAGCTCATGGGCGTGCTCTCCAGATCCCATTTTACATTCTGATCTATATTCAAATCAGCCCTCCTAGACACAAGCTGTGTCCGAGAATATTCAACGGAATCTTCCACAATTTTTTTTTTTTTAATTTTAAGAGCTAGAACTATCTTCTTCTGGAAAAGCCAACCTAGGAGTTCTTGGTCAGTAGACTAAAAATCCATACTGCACTTCTGAATCGACATCGTCTTCGTGTTTGCCAAACTGGAAAATTTGCGGGAGT
This sequence comes from Annona squamosa, assembly GCA_035584095.1. Classification (NCBI taxonomy): domain Eukaryota; kingdom Viridiplantae; phylum Streptophyta; class Magnoliopsida; order Magnoliales; family Annonaceae; genus Annona; species Annona squamosa. Next base: position 20,728,216 of record JAXCLR010000050.1, on the reverse strand, counting down.
TGTGATTGAACAGACTATTTTTCTTCTTGCTAAACTGCACGGAAGCAGTATTATTTCCAAATTCCTTCAACCCAAAGCAGTTGTTTGTCTTCATTGAAATCATTTTGTCTCAAAAAAAAAAAAAAAAAAAAACACGGCTCTGCTCTCTTTTACGCTGCATGTTTGACCTTTTTTTTTTTTTTTTTTTACTCCTCATTCATGTTTTATATGGCGGGTCTTTGGCTCTGGAGCCTTTTTCAGCGCTACCGGTGCCCGTTTCATGGTCATAGTCTTTTTTTTTTTTTTCGCCACCTAAACTTGGCGATGAACTTTTCAACCCGGGTGGCCAAAGCTCACATTTTTTTTTATATCTTTCATCATTCATTTCATAATTTTTTTCGGTTAAAAATCTAAAAAATCGTGGCTATCTTTGATTTTGTAATTTTTAAACCATTCGCAAAATTTTCTTCTCTTCTTTTTTTTTTCTCTTTCTTTTTTTTTTTTTTTTATCAATTTTCCTTTTCTCTCTTTTTTTTTTCTTCATTTTTTTTTATACATGAAAAATCATATAATTTTGTAGACTGAAATCATATAATTGTAGTGGTCTTATGATTCAAAATATACCTCATCACTTGAACCATTTTTCAACCTTCATGATTGACGAAAATTTTATTTTTTTTATATTTAGAATTATTTTATGTAGCTAGTAAGCCAATTTTAATCCAAGTCAAAGATGTGTGTGACTACATTTGTCCAAAAATATGCATTTTATGTAAATTATGAAAAATTCTTAGAGCAATTCACATGTGCATTAGCATGTATCACTAGTTTATAAAATTATTTATATGCATAGTAATCATATTTTTATTATATTTAGCATCATTTGTGTAGCCAGTAAGCCAAATTTGAACCAAGTCAAAGGTGCAGTGGCTACATTTGTCTAAAAACTATGTATTCTTATGTAAATTATGGAAACTTCTTAAATCCATTTACATTTGCTGTAGCATGTATTAACAGTTTACAAAATTATTTATTAACATAATAATGATATTTTTATTCCATTCAACATCATTTGTGTAGCAAGGCAAAATTAATCCAAGTTAAAGACGTGAGT
>JAXCLR010000050.1:20648585-20671976 GCA_035584095.1 Annona squamosa | reverse complement strand
ATCAGTGGCATTTTAGTAATTTAAAATTACCTAAAATGCCACTGATTTTCAAAAATAAAAAATAAATATCTAAAATAGTCTAAAAATGGTAAAAATTTACACACAGATTAAATACACCTAGGCTAATAATTTTATGAAAAATTTTCAAAAATATTTAAATAAATAAGTTTATGCGCTCGGGAGCATGCAACACTACATGCTCCCAGGAGCACGGGGGATGCTCCTTTGAGGTGTCTAGACAACGTGATGGAAGGATATGTTAGCAAATTAAGAGAACGGCCTCAATGACAACCATCCAGCGTTTTAATATTTTTATTCTATATAAAAAATCCCACGGCACAAATGATTTAAAATGTAATTTCCACAGTTCCATGTGAAAGTCATAAAAATCAAATGTTACTAATTAAAAAAATATTAGAAGAGTATTAATGGTACATGTATTTTTAAAATTTTTAAATACATATATCAATCATTATTTCGAATTAGATGGAGGATTAGACTCACAAAATCATTCTCGTGGGCCTCAAATTGGGCGTTTCCACTTTGGCCTAATTAGCCAGGAAGGTTTCCTATTCATTGCCTTTCTTTTATTTAAAGAGCTAAAAGTAAAATATTTGAAAAAATATCATATCATTTCGGGTCCCTATCTAAAAAAGTAAAATTTAAGGATAATAATAATTATTTTAAGGATAATAATAATTACTTGGGGTGTATGATATTTTGATTCGAAGAAAAAAAAAGATGGGGATAAAACCTTATTACAAAAGCTACATTTCTAATAGTGAAAATAATATTCTATGGACACTAAAAAAATATATATTTGAGGGCAAATATATCACTACAACGAATTTTAGTCGCGGTAGCTAATTTGTTGTTCCACAAAAGATGTTCATAAATTCATCCAGTGTTTCGGATGTTGTAACGCCACAACCTCAAACTCAACATTTTCATATTTGGCTTCTTTGGGAGTTTCAGGTGCCAGGATCTATCATACGTTGGGCTCATACATACTTGCATAAAAGGGAAAATAAAATCTAGCAATTTGCATTAGACTAAAATAGAGTAATAACAACGGACTACTCGTCCAAATCAGCTTGTCACAAGCAATTATCACAATGCTATTATAATAAAATGTAACTAAAGTAAATAAATAATTTCAATCCGTGGGACAACAACACGTAAATGACATGAGCAAATCTCAATAAGTGGAAAATAAATAATTGTGATTGTGTGGCGTGCATTCTGTATCCTCTGAATGTAATACACGCTCAAATGTTTCTCTTTTTCACTCTATACCTGGCTTAGTGGTCACATCCACCAAGCTTATCTACCCAAAAAGGTCGTGCCTTGATCATGAATTAGACATTTGGTTGTCTCAACCTTATGATCCGGATATCTGATGGAAAATTAGAGCTTTCCATCTGATCCAGAAAGTTTGAAACCCTAGAAATTGACTCTTTGATCATCAAAATCGGAGTTTGGGAGCACAATTTATGATGAAAAATGCATTGGCGGAAATGGACGTGCCATGTGGCACGCTGGAGCTTGCTGCCGTCACTGGGCATCGACCCAACCGCATGGGCTCAGCCGTTGGGTGGCCTTGTTAGTCCTGGCTTGTCTCTGCTATGGGCCACTGTGATAGTTGGGCTGCTCTTCATGGACCTTATCTGCTGGGCTTGACCTAGTTGGTCTTAACGCGCGAGTCATCGCGCTCTTTTGGGCCAGGCTACTACTACTATTGGCCCTCATGGGCCAGTCTACCAGCCCCACGAGCCAGGTCAGGGCTGGGCAAGAAGGCGAGCTACGGGCGTGAGCCCAGAGCCTAGGCGAAAGTTAGGCAATTGTCGAGGGACATTTTGAAATTTGCCTTGGTTGGGCTTTCCTGCAATTTCTACCTTCCTGCAAATTTTCCAAAAAAACCCAAAAGCACCCAAATGAATGCTAATTATCAATACCTAGCTGCTTGAATGGAATTGCTGGGGATATGACGGTGAGTAGCTTTACTGATCAGGTGCGGAGAACATGGACTAAGGAGAAGATTTTGGCAGCAGTGGGAGAAAGTCTAGAGAGAGTCATCAATCTTATACAAATTCCATCATAAGCAGTTGAGTACAGATTGTTTTGGATAGAAGAAGTGAATGAGGAATTTAGTATGAACTCTGCATATGAATTGATTAAGGCTAACCAATCTTGTTTTGCAGGCGTTGCAAGAGGTACACTAGCGTTGCGTTTCCACAGGACAAACAAATTTTCAAGCAAATATGGAAAGCCCCTCTGCCGGGCAAAGTTATAGTTTTTAACAAGAAGTTAGCAAGGAATGCTCTAGCAAAAGAGATAAATCTAAACCGAAGAGGTCTGTATGTCGATTCAACCCTTTATACTTTGCAACTAGGCAAGAGAAGACTCTTTACATCTCTTTGTGCACTGTGAAAAAATTGCAGACATTAGAAGAAAGTTGTTGGCTGACAGAAACATGCTCTCAGACAGACCATAAAATGCATTCTTAGATAGCTGGGTGGAAAACAAGGTGGAAAACAATGAGAAGATAAAATGACATTGTATATCCTAATGTGCTAGAGGATTTGGTATTTACGAAATCAGGCAAGGAGTGCGCAGCCCAACCAGATATGAAAATCTGTTGGAGTTGTGTAGGAAATACAGGGATGATTTTAAGGAGGCAAACAGATTGAGGGCCTCAAACTTTGCAAGGAAAGTTTTGGTCCCCAGATGGGGGAGACCCAAAGTTGGAAGCCATAAAATTAATGTCGACAGACGTCGAGGCATAAGTGAAGAGTGCATGGTATTTGAGGGACTCCATGGTTCTGTCCTAGAGTGCAAAATGTTGGAAGGTGGAGGGGATGGGGTATTCCCTAACTAGGGAGGCAATGTCAATTCGATTAGGTATAGAATGGGCAAGGGAGATGCTGGTCTGACATCTTGAATTGAAGAGTGATCTGCTGCTTTTAATGAAAGCTCTAAATGATGAGGGTACTTACCAATCTCCGGTGAGCATCCTGTTATAGAATATCATGAGCCCAGATTTTCTGATAGCTAGAATCCATGTCCTTTAAACTAGTAATTCAGTAGTCCCATATATATGTTAGCTTCTTTTGATGCAGAAAATGCTCAATCATGTAGATCAAGGTGGGGTTGTCCACCGAATTTCATTGTGAATTTTTTGTACATAAGACTCCTTTGTTTTGGAACGAAATACTCATGTTATTAAAAAATTAAGAGTTAGCTGCCACATTTAGTTAAATGCAGCTTTTTTCAAATTTTCTTGCATAGAGCATAATTCTAAGCCAAAATTTTGTTGTATAATTAATGTAGTTATTCACAGTTGGCTGCTATTAAATTAAGGGTGTATTTGGAAAGTTATAAAATTTTTGATAAAAAGTTTTTGAAATATGATAAATGATGAGGTATTATAGAGGCAATAATGAGGACAAAAAAATAAAGTTAAAATAGATAATTTAAATGTATCAGTAGTTGTGTACAAATAATTGAAAAGTATCATAACTATATAAGAAAAACTAAAAAAATAATTAAAAATAGAGCAGTTCTAGAGAATGAAAAACTTTAGATTGAAAAATTTTACTTTAAAATGTATTTGGTGTAAACAGAAACCCCCAAATGCAGCCAAATATTAGCAATTTGGCTCGAAAGAAGCAATCTTGTATGTTTGTTTAGGCATCTAGTTTAGATAATTGTTTTATGAATCTAATATTTTTAGTTTTTTCCCTTTGGATTTACGTGATTCAAAATTTAGTTTCATGAGAATGTTAACATATAGTGACAGGGCCCAAATCATAAAATTATGATTGTAATTAATTATACTCGATAAGGTTAGTGCCAAAGAAACTCGTTGCAACAAAATGTCAATTTTTTGCAGCCAAGTTTTAAACTTCGCTACGTCCGAAACTCGGCTACACTTGCAAATCGTATACTGTTTGCAGCCAATATTTTATTACCATTTAAGTGCAAAATTTAAAAGCTACATTAAATATTATTTGGTTGTGTTTGATATAAAAATAATTGTATCCAACTACATGTCACTAATCAAAAGCAACCAATTATATGTAACTAAATATTTAGTCAGAGCCATATGCAACCGAATGCACATTATACATAGCCAAAAAATTAGCTACATCAAATGAAATGAAATTTGTTGTAGTTTCTTAAATTTTATTGATAGAACAATGAATTGTTGGCTGGTAAATAGGTATTTGGTACAGTAGACACCTTGTGCATGCGTGGTTCTTAACAGCAAAATCAACATCACCACCATCATTTGAATTTTTTTCTCATTCAGAAAAAAAATTAAAATAAAAAAAAAAATAGAGTTTTGTTTCTTGGTGTGCAACTTGTGAGGCGGTAAGCATCTCGTGGGAGAAGCACATGCATGACGCTCGTGGGATGCGAAAATCCGTTCATGTCAACGAGCAACTAATAATTAAAAACTATGTGCAACCGACGTGCCCAATTTCCATGGAAGTACTCATCAATCGCAATCAATTAGGTTACAAAACTCCCAGCTGTATGCGTGCATGGATAATATTTAAGCATCTTATAGTCATTTAATGTTAACTTATGAGTTACCAGCGATCGATCTTACGGAAAAGCAAACTAAGCTATTTTCTGAGGGTTTTTCATCCCTATCCACAAGCTAAGATATTTTCTAAGGATCAATTGGGCATTATCTCGGTTGGTCACAGCACTGACAAGAAGCGTTGTGAGCATGGGTTTGAATTTCATATAAGAATTTCATCTTTGGAGCAGGAGTTATGGTCTCCAGGAGCATTTGGTCCCCTTTTATTAATAGTAGAAAAAAATTGTAAGATTTGTAATATGAAATAGAAGGGAAAAAAAAAAGTAAAGATCTGAGCTTGATTGTAATTCAATATGAGTTAAAAAGAGATGTCATATTTTTTTTGATTAGGAGTTATACATGACAATTAATATGACAATCAAGTATTTTTTTCGTAAACCCTCTATACAAGGGGTACTTTTGTATGAAACATCGCACTCGAGGGATAGTAAAATCCCTACAAACTTAGGGAGGTCTTGCTAAAAATTAATCCACGCCAAGGCAGTGTGGTGCATCGAATCCGCCCCGATCGTCTATATATGGGCAACAGGGTAACCATGATGGCACTTCCGTCGTTGAAAAGAGATGTAATGTTGTAACAACATCAAAAAGTTATTTTCTAGGCTTTTTTTTCTGAAAGTGGAAGCATATTATAAGTTTTAAAAGAATTACATCTATATATCTGCAATTTGCCTAAAACTGTAGGCGTATTAATTCCACTAGAGGTATGTTAATGTGCGTAAAAATTTTTATTGAAATGCCAAAAATGCTCTTACGAAAAGTAAAGTCATTATTTGCAAATATTATAAAAAAACATTTTAAAATTTATTATTGAACAATAAAATACATAAGACATATTTAAAAATAAAAATTGAATATATTTTCCGTTAAATAAAAATTGCAACAAAATAATTTCGAAATATAAAAATTTAATTTTTAAATATTCCTCATACAAAATATATTAATTATTTTTCAATCAAATTTTAAAATAGTTTATTATCAATAATCAAAAATTATTTTCCTTTAAAATAAAAAAATTTATTCATAAGATACTTTCGCTAATTCAATAAAAATTTAAGAGCCCACTAACATATCCTTGGCAAAAGTGACACACTTATAATTTCATATAAACTACATAGCTACAAATGCAATTTATTCAAAAATTATGGGATAATTTGCAAATATGCTCACATAATTTAACCATAATTGCAAGTATATCCACATAGTTTTAGAATTTATAAATTATCCTCACACAATTCGACTATAATTGCAAATATACTCATGTCATTATAAATCCATTACTGCATCATCACAGCGTAAGTATATTTGTAAAGTTTTGCAAACTACGCAAGTATTTTGCAAAAATTAAACATACTCACTTAGTTTTTGAAATTATAAATATATTTACATAGTTTACAAACTTTGCGAATATACCTACATTGTAACGGTGCAGTAATAGAATTATAACAACATGAGTATATTTGGAATTATGGTCAAACTATGTAGGGTAATTAGCAATTTTTCAAACTACGTGGTATATTTGCAATTATTGTCAACTAAATGGGTGTATTTTGCTCATTACATATCATCAAATACTTTATTTTTTCCCAAACTATGTAGGTACCTATGCAAAAATTTCTATTCTTTATTTTTAGAATTCACGGGAATTTGACCTATATTAATATTTTTTGATAGAGAAATATTTACTAATATTTGGTAGATGAAAAATTAAGAATATCTAGGTATTTGAAAATTTTGAATAGCATGGTGTTGATAGATATATGTAAGCTAAGTAACAACCGTATATAATCATGAGAAATGATCTTGATAGTCCGGGCTAAATAAATACTCTGCTTAGCCTACATCAAAAAATCTATTTACGATAATTTTTTTCGATTTTTTCTTCACACAATTGTTTATTTACGTGTTTTTAATATGTAAACTAAGTTTTATTATTTTTGGATATGTGTATATATTTTTTTGATATTTTTAAACATCTATGGGTATATATGTACTTAAAATACCCTTGTCTTAAAAAAATCTAAAAATATATATATATACATATCTAAAAATGATAAAACTTGATTTATATATATATTAAATACACTTAGATAAACAAGTATATGAAGAAAAAATCAAAAAATTATTATAAGTAATTTTTTTATGTGGGCTAAGCAGTGCATTTTCTTAGCCTGAGCTAACAAGATTATTCCTTTATAATGATATAATAGAATAATACATGTTGGTAATCAAGAATTGCATACTCGCAAAACCCATGGAATTTTTGAAGCAAATCGATGCCCTTTGGTTGCAATTGCAAGTAATTAGGCCGGTGGAACGATTAAAACCTGTCATTATTTTGTACATGTGCGGGTTATCAAGAATTTCATACTCCACCCCCCTCCCCACAAAAAAAAAGGAAAAAAATCATACTGGTATAAACTTTGTAATTTTTATTTTTCCAGCAAATCAACGTCATCTAGTTGTAATTACGAATAAGTAGGCAGGTAGAGTTGTCAAAACTTTCATTATTTGGTAGAAACTCATCTAACTTTCTTGAATTTGAAGGGTAATTTGCTAATATACCCACTTAATTTGATGCTAATTACTAATATATCCATATTGTTTTATAAACTACATATCATAATCACAACGTTTCACAAAAATTGCTTGCGTAGACATGTTAATGGCTAAAATTTACCGGCAGTTAAATAAAAAATGTAATTTTTTGAAATACTCACTTAGTTTGATGCTAATTACTAATATACTCATATTGTTTCATAAATTGTATATTACCTTACAAAATTTTACCAAATTTTCTTGCGTACTCATGTTAATTGCCAACATGTTTTCTCCCAATTATACCTCTTTTATGTGCACAACTGGGTATTTTATAAACTATAAGATTCTAATATAAATTTAAATAGGGTCATTTTTGTTATTATCCAAGATTTTAATGCACATTTGACAACAAAAAGGTATCTTGGGTACGCAAACAATTTTGGTGAAATTTCGCGATGGTAATATATAATTCATAAAATAATGCGGGTATGTTAGTAATTAATATTAAACTAAGTAGGTATATTAGGAAATTATACTTTTTATTTAACAGGTATTAAAATGAGTAAATAAGCAATTTTTATAAAACTTTATAGGAGTAATATGCAATTCATGGAACAATGTGGGTATATTAGTAATTAATGTCAAACTAAGTAGGTATATCCGCAGAGAACATGCCATGAAGATATAGAGAGAGAGATTAATCAACTTGTCAAAAGATAAAAACTAGAGTAGACTTTTTGGTAGCTTTACATTTGGGACTAATCTATTTGTTTGATAGTTTCTTCAATCTATCTTTTATCCCATAAACGAGTTAAATTCGTACATTTAATTCTAAGTCTAAAGTTAAATAAGTTTTCATTCGAAATTATCTTACTTACATACACAAATATGGTCAAATTAATTAAATAAACGTAGGACTGAATGGATCGCACATGTACACACACATGCGCCCCATAAATAAATTGATCAATATAATTGCATTTTGTTGAATTTTTACATGAAAATTGCAGTATCCTTTTATTAGCATTGTGATTATCCTAGGTCATATCATGTTGTACATAGTTTTATCAAAAACTATAGCTAGTGATTCATAATTTTATCAAAAACTATAGCCGGTGATCTCAAGGAGCTTATGAGTTAACTTTATTAAGGAATGGTTTAAGAAGGTCAGTTATCAGAAGTGCTTCAATTTTCTAGAAGACTTAATCAACAATATTTTTAATATAACAAATTTTATTAGATGTGATCATCTTTTTGCAGCCAAATTTTACATTGGCGATAGTTGGTATCCAATGCACAAAATTTTAATATTATTTATGACTAAATATTGATAAAACCTATGTGCTTTTTAGCTCAAACACAAGGAGTGGACTTAGAGCAGCTATCCAAAGCTAGATAGGGGCGAATGGGATAGAGATCAACATATAACTCAGTCTTCCCACATGGTTTCGAAGGTCAAAGAGAACTATGTTTAATGGCCTTAAGCACCAATAGGAAAAATGATTCAATGGGGAAAGGAAAGCTATTATTGGCCAAAGGAAAGGGAGTGTTGGTTCAATGCACCCAGGAGCATTGAGCCTCGATGCTCTCGGGTGTACTTCACCCTTTTCTATTTTTTTGAAAAAAGTTTTACATAAATGTTAATATAAGTGTATTTAAGATGTGTACAAATTTTTACCATTTTTGGAGATTTTTAGATTTTTTCGGATTTTAAAAAATCCAAAAAATATAAAAATATCCAAAAATGGTAAAAATTGATACACATGTTAAATACGCTTAGGGTATGTTTATTAATGAGTAAAAATTATCAAGTTAAAACTTTTTAATCTAAAACTTTTTACTCTCCATAGCTACCTCATTGCTTAATCATTTCTTCACATTTTTCTATATAACTATCCTACTTTATCTATTTTAACTTTATCTTATTTACCCTCCATCATTACCTCTATCATATCACATCATTTGACAACTTCTATTCTCTATAACTTTTCATCAAAAGTTTATCCATTCCCAAACACGCCTTATGATTAACAAGTTTATGAAAAAAATTTAAAAAAATAAAAAATAGGTATATGCACCTAGGAGTATTGAGGCTCAATACTCCTGGGTTCATTGAACCACTTGCAAAGGAAAGGAGACTTTGATAAAGGCAATTGCCCAATCGATCCCTCATTATATGATGAGCTTGTTTCTTCTACCTAAAAATTCTTGCAAATGGGTCATTAATATGATAAGCAAATTTTGATGGGGAGAGAAAGAAGGAAAAAGGAATATCAATAGGTTGGCGTGGAAGGAAATGTGTATTTCAAAGGCTAGTAGGGGAATGAGCTTTGGAGAATTTGGTGCCTTCAATCTAGCAATGTTTGCTAAATAGCTTTGGCACCTAATTACAAACGCAAATTCATTGTGTCATAAAGTGTTGCAGGCAAGATATTTCTTGCAGGGAAGTACATGGTAGGGTAGAGAAGGGTTGGGGGATTCATTTATATGAAAAAGCATCTTTTGAGCTAAGGATGTTATGGAGATAGGAGGCAGTGAGAAGATTGGGAATGGTGAGAAAGTCAGCTTTTTTAAGGATAGGTGGACAAACGAGAAGTTAAAAAAGGTTGGGCCTCTGCCAAGGGATGTTTCAGATGTAGACAAAGTATGTAAATTCATAAACTACGGAAACAAAAGTTGGAATCAAGAGAGAATTCTGTTTGTAGTGGGGGAGGAAAAATGGAATTACACAAGGTGCAATCCAATCCCGAGCACTGAATTGGAAGATGAGCAGTACTGGGAGGATGAACCAAATGGCACATATAATGTTAAATCAACATATCTTTTGTTAATAGCTAAATCCAATAGTAGTATAGTAGGAGACTATTGGTGAAATCCCAAAGTAACCTTGGTTTTCCAAAGAATTTAGAAAATATAGGTACCAGGCAAAATCAAGGTGTTTGGCAAGCAGTTGTACAAAGACAGTCTCCCTAAAAATGCAATCTAATTAAGACAGGCAATCCTCGAAACCTTATGTGTGACTTCTGTTAGATATGCAACAATGTTGTCAGAACCGAATCGGTTAACAAACCATTCAAGCAACTAATTATTCTCAAAGAAAATGATTCCTACCTCATAAGAAATATTCCTTTGTTTCGAGGCTTGAAAATGGTAGAATTTGAATAAGTCTTGGGTGTGCACACCCCTAATTGGAAACTCAATTGAAAGCTAATTTTGCAATTATCTATTGAACCTTGTTCTAATTGAAGGCTAGAAAATGACAGATTCAAAGCTCAAAGCAAGCAATTGAATCTCTAACCACTATCAGCAGTAAATGGGAGTGTCAAAAATGGAAATCAAAGGATATAGTTACAAAGAGGCAAAGGCGGAACAGTGGAATAGGAAGAATGAAGTCGCCTGTAGGATTTACGATATCAAAAATCAGAGAATGGAGTTGTTGTTGTGGGAAATTGTGGAGGAAGAGATGAAGACGAGAGAGGATGGGTTTGGGCATTCGATGACTGGGAAGTGGGAGCTCTGAAACAATATTAGGGCTTCATATTTTCCATATTTCAAACATGAACCAGTTTAATCGCTTGATTTAGAAATAGATTGAACCACCGGTTGAACCGGTTCTCATCGGCTTGATTGCACCCAACCAGAACTGCTGTAAATCGGATCAGATAGGGGACTAGTTCCCGATCGAACTAGCCAATCTGATATGATTTTAACAACATTGATATGCAAGGAAGATTCCGAGCACCTATTTGTGTAGTGTGATAAGGTGAGAGAGTTAAGAAGATAGTTTGTCCCAGATAAAATGTTGTAGACTCCTAGAAATGTGATGAAATGCATCTTCAAGGTGCTTACTGGTAAGCATGATGTAGAACACCTTAGTTTACTGGTCAATGTGTATGAGTGGTTATGTAAAATAAATAAATTAATTATATAGATAGTTGTGTAGAAATGATTGAAAAATATGTACTTATGTAGAAAAATGTAAAATAATAAAAAAAATAGGGTAGTTGTAGAGATTGAAAGTCTTAAATTGAAAAGTTTTGGTTGAAAAAAATTTTTAATTTCAAAAACACCCCCAATAAAAGTCTTCGACTAAATTTTTTCAAAAATTTTCTATTTTTAATTATTTTTTTACATCTTCATGTATAACTAATCTACTTTCTAATCATATCTACATAACTAATCATGCAACAAACTTATTTATTTTAATATTATTTTTTTTCTCCCCATCATTATCGTTTTCATTTCACATCATTTTATCTTATTTCAAAAACTTGGATAATTTGCAAATATACCCACTTAGTTTGATCAAAATAGTAAATATACTCATATAGTTTCAAAAATTATAAATAAACTTGACCTAGTTGAATCATAATTGTGAATAACTCTCATGTTATTATTGTATCATTACAATATGAGTATATTTGTAAAAATATGCAAACTATATGGGTGTATTTATAATTTTAAAAATTAAGTAATATATTTAATTTTTGCAAATAATCCTCTAATAGTTTAATCATAATTGCCAATAACTCCCACAACATGACGATATAGTAATGACGTCACAATGGCTTGAGGGTCATTTGCAATCATGGTTAAATTATGCTGGATTATTTGCACTTTATGAAACTATATGGGTATATTTCCAAATTTGATCAAACTAAGTGGACATATTTGCAAATTACCCAAAAAATTTTACACTAAAAATTCTTCGAAAAATTTTATCACTTCTCAAACACATAACTAAGAGAAGAAAATTTTCACGTAACAAAAAGAAAAGAAAAGAAAAGAAAAAATCAGGTTCCATCATTGTCCTTTTCTTAGCAATGAAGCATTGCTCAAATTGACTTTATTGTAGTATCTTTTGCTTTTTGTGAGATCAGATTGCTAATTGAAAGCTCAAAATTTTTAATGCTAAAAGTTTACCTGCAGCAATGAATTATATCTTTTTCGTTACTGAAACTCTTTTGTAATGATTTTTTAGTAATAAAATGTTAATAAAATTATATTTGCCAAAATGATCTACCCATCAAATTCTAACTTTTGGCAATAAATACGAGTTCATTATTGAAGCTCGAATTCGTGCAGCATTAATAGAACACATCATAAATTTTAAAAACATAAAATTTCCTATTTTTTTCCCACATGCAACTTAAATAACTTATTAATTCTCACTAATCCATTTTACACACACACACACATAGGGATATATTCAGGTGCAGCAATGCTACACCCAAACTCACGTGCAATGGCGCGATCCGACCGTCTGTAGCAGTGGGTAAAATCCTGGTTGTCATTCCTGTGTGCGCGTAGCCTACTTTCGAATTAGCGAACAACGTGCGTGTAGAGATAGAGATGGCAGTCTAGCATGCGGTTTTTGCGGCTGCGTGCTAACTGAGATCGCGGGAGCATGGGGGCTGAATGGGAGCGTGGGGAAGTAGGAGAGTTTTCCGAACAGAGAGGAAGAGGAAGAATATCGGCGGAGGGAGAATACCAAGAGGGAGAGGGCGAGGGAGATGTGGAATCCCGTCATTTTCAGAGGGAGGGAGGGGGAGTGGGTGTTGTAGAATGGAGAGGGAGAGGGAGAGGGAGAGGGATTTGCAGAACAGAGAGGAACAGGGAGGCGATAGAAAATACTGGAATGGGAGAGGTTTGCCGGAACCCGTTCTTACTATAAAGCTGCCAGAGCCATCACCGCCCCTCCATTGCCAGCCTCAACACTCGAAAGAGGGGGTGAGGGTGTTGATGGAAAAGAGAGGAAGCTTGAGCCACCACTGCTAGTTGGAGTCGGAGCTGAGAGAAGCCACCAAAGAGTTGTTGTCAGTATGAAAACCAGATTGTGTTGTATTTCATTCTGCAAACTACATTTGTGAGAGCATAGATAGTATTCACACCAAGGTACATTAAGCTAGCAAGCATTGTAGAATTGGAGGAATAGTGAGTCCAACATCATCCACAACTAGGAGCACCTAATGAGTTATACATTAAGCTAGCAAGCATCATACACTCATAGTTTGACCTATAACTACTTTGGATGATTTCTTTCACATTTTCTTTCAGGGGACTTTATTCTCCAAATGCAATTTAGATTTCATGAGATAGATTCTAGATAAGTGGCCAGGTCATAGATGGTGCTCCAAGGAGCATAAAGTATGGAGCATGGACAATCTTCAGATGCAAAAACGCATAGGCTCTTCATCTGTCTGATGTAGTTGGCGAAGAATAAAACATAATTAATTTTTCTCTCAATGGAATTCCTATGTAATTAAAGTGGCCACCTTTCAGCTTGCCAAACATAGGAAAAAAAACAGACACCCCATTTATCCCAAACAAGTTCATTTACCCCAAACAACTTTTTATATTGAAATGGCTATAAAAAAAACTTTGACAACTTTTAATGTTGATGGCTTGAATAATATTGGTAATCAAAATGTAAGTTGTGAATTAGGCTGTTATATTCTGAGATAGTGTTTATAAGGTAAGTGCAGATCATCTGTTTTGTGAATATCATTATGCTAAATATTGAATGAGCATGCTATACTTACTAGTTAGTGAGCAACATGAAATGACAAGTTATCTGCTTGTGAATATTAGTTGTAAAGTGTCGAATGAGTATGGTATATGCAAAGGCCAATGTTTATAAGGAAAGTGCAAGTCATGTGTGTATGAAATATTAGCTTGCTAGGCATTAGATCAGCATGTTACATTCCTAAGTTAGTCTGTATTTTGGAATTGAAAGTCATCTTCTTGTGAATATAAGCTTGGTAAGTGTTGGACCCACATACTGTTATAAAAGTTAATGTATATTTTGAAAGTACAGGTCGTCTCTTTGTGGATATCGGTCTCTTAAGTCTTAAATATGTATAGTATAATGAATGAAGTGAAAATATAAGATATTGGCCCTTTATGAATGTTAACATGCTAAGTGTTTAACATAGAAACCCATCAAATTTTAGCACCACAATAGATTTATAGAAACCCATCAACTATTACGCAATGTAATATGTCAACATAGTGCATACTGAGGCCTTGTAATTCCCTTTGGACATGTTGTTTTTCCCTTCACCTCTTCCCATTTTCCATCCTCCCATTTTCCATTTTCCATTTTTGATTTTTCTTAACTGTTTTTTACAATTGGTTTCTTCTTATTTTCAATATTAGCGTGCCTATCACCTAACTAGCATGTTGTATTATGAATTAACATGTTATATTATGAAACGTAGGTTATCATTTTTGTAATAATAGCTTATTTACTGTTTAATGAGCATGTTATATTGTCTGTCCGTTCTTATATTAATATGCTCATTATCCAATGAGGATGCTATGCTGAACATTAAATGTATAATAGGATTTGTATGTTCAACTTACTAGTTAGGATTGTATGTGGATTTGTATTTGCAGGTCACACTACTTGCGATCGATTGATTTTATATACAATTCATACAACTTGAAACAAGGACAATATGGTGAATACACGAAGCAAGAGCCCCACAAAGAATGTAATTCCCAAAATGACAAGATTTATAATCAGCATGTACTAGCCAACCCCAAAAGAAAAATAAAACTACAACTACTGGAGAGGAAAAAAGTGATGAAAAGATGTACTTTAAGGACTTGTGATCATCACTGATATACGAAGAGAAGTTCCTCACAAGACCAGTTATGAGGGGGTCGTCCACTACAAATTGAAGACTTCATTGAATTCCCGTTCTCAAAGTGGTTAGTGGACTGTGGTTTATTTGATTTTATGATGGTTGAAGAGAACATTTACCCAGAACTTGTTCAACTGTTTTATTGCAATATCATCAAGGATGCTACTATATTTGTCAAGGGAGTAAAGATACCATTGCATGATGAGATATTGAAGGAAGTATTTGATATTTCTATTTGGATTGGTGAGGACCGGTCCAAAATTTCTAAATAAGAGTCATTCACTTTGACTAGTGGAGATGCAGAAAAGGGGAAGGAAGCAGCAAGGTTAACTTCTCAGGAGTTATTAACTTTAATATGAAGTTGTTACATTATGTTATTGCTAACAACGTTTTCCCTCAAGCTGGGTCTATGTTAGAGGTGTATGTCAATGATGCGTACTGCATATATTATCATGAAAAGAGAATTGTGCTCAATGCTGCTTTGGATATTCTAGAGCATATGATGAAGTGTCAAAAGCGGAAGAATAGGGTATTGCCGTATATGATGGCCATCACTAGAATTTTAAAGCATTATTGAGTGGATTTATCTGGAGAAGAGATGACAAAGTGTAAAATTTCTGACAAAATTGAAGGCAATTTGATAGGTAGGTTAAGCTATGTGTTTAATAAGGAGATAAATGAGTGACATCCTAGAAGCATGAAGGAAGGGATTAATGCAAGGGAGGGAAATGCCCGTCCGCCAGCTACACTAGAGGTTGGTGAGCAGGTAGCACCATAAGAGCATGGAATTGGTGATGAGCAAGTAGAGCAAATGGGGGCTGCAACTGTTCCCACAAATGCAAAAGAATCAACTTTAAAAGAACATATGTCAACGATTGCTGAATCTAGATTCAAGGAGGTATTGAGTGCAGAGTTTGAGGAGATGAAGAGAGAAATCAAGTCTCACATCTCCCAGCTTATTTCAACATGTATGAAAACACCCACTGTCAATCTAACATAGTTTACCCCTTTTTTTGATATAGGTTATACTCCTACATCGGTCAGTGACACTCCTACATCGGTCATTGACACTCTAACGTCGGTCATTGCCACTCCCTGCACAACTCCTGAATTTTTCAAAGCTGTGGTCCCCCTACAAAAGTATTGGTATTGACGTCCATATCTTCTCATATAGTAGTCATGTCACATACTCATTCAAATTCACCACAATCATCACCCTCCTTCACTAATCTACTAGAATCAAATTATGTTTGTGTTGATGCCTCATATTCTGAAAATATTGCACGGCTTGTTAGAGCAGTGGAGCAAGTACTCGAGCATGTGAATAAGATCGACAAGAGGCTTGAAGCTGTTGAGAATGAGTTACAAGGAGATGATCATGGGCAAAAGTGAAGATCTGTGAACTTTTGAATATTTGTGTTTCAATTGCTATGTTCTTATGTTTGACAATCTAATATTGAAAGAGAATTGTTTGTAAAGAACTTCTTTTTCTAAATATGAATGTTACTGCCTCCAAATGAAATTTGAGGTTTGAATAAGGTTGCCCTATTGTGTGTGTATGTTTTTGAAATTGCAAGTGGGAAGGAGGTTGCCTTATTATGTGTGTATGTTTTTAAAACTGCAAGTGGGAATGAGGTTGCTCTATTGTGTGTATATGTTTTTAAACTGTCAGTTATGAATGATGTTTCTCTTCTGTGTTTGTATATTGTTGCAATGTAGTGATGCAAATATCAGCATGCTAAGTGTTGAGTCAGCAGACTATATATATGAGTCAGTTAGTGAATGGGAGGTTGTGAGATGATCCGCTTGTGAATACCTCTGTGTTAATGGTGGATCAGGAGGATATATTGGCATTTCTGTGTTTATTATGGAAGTGATGTGAATATCAACACGCTAAGTATCGAGTCAGCAAACTATATGTTTGAATTAGTCAGTGAAGAGCAGGTTGTGAGATGACCTGCTTTTGAATACCTCTGTGTTAATAGTGGATCAGAATTGCTGAATGCTCAGGTCAGTAAGGAAATTGGCTCACCAGATCATCCGACCATGCACAACCACATGCTATAGAGCAATAAGCATTTTGTATGAGCAAGTAAGGAAAATCACATGGCACATGATCTGTCTGTGAATAACGGCACGCTCATCTGTCAATGAGCATGTTGTATGCTCAAGTTAATAGGTTCATACTATTTTCAACATCCATTGCCTCGGTCACAAGAATATAGCTTTCCTTCTTTTCGATATTTATCAGCTTTTACAAAAAACAAAAATAAACTTCTTTTTATTTCAAAATGTACAAGTGAGTACAAAAAATACACTTCCTATTATTTCAAAATGTACATGTTAGTACACAAAATACAATTCCTTTTCCCTTTAAAATGGAGACTATAAATTCAGCATCCACTTGTCCATACATAGACCCACATTCTTGTTGTCTATCCTGCATTGCACGTAAAGTATGAAAATGCAGCATTAGATTGACAACTTCTTGAAAACAACTTATGAGACAAATATGAAAACATAATACCAAAATTTCAAAAGCATTGATGGAGCTCCAACAGCAGCGTAGTCATACACTAGTTTGTAGGCAGAAGAAGAATTAGATAAAGAGGATCAAAGTGGTGGAATAGATAAAGTGGATTAATATGCAATTGAGTGGCATGAAATGTGATGACATTATACTAGGTTGTTGATAATCCTTCTTATATAATTCTACACAGTTTCATCTATCGTGACCAACTATGACCTTCTTGCATCCTCAACATAATCATCCACTGTGTTCCATAAATTTTTCGATACTTGATTTTAAGTGCTTACTTGATCGTCCTTTTCTTTGAACTACATTTGGGAATTTAATGCTAACAGTAGGTGCATTTAGTATTTTGTCATTAGTTGACACCTGAATTTTCCCTCTAATATTATCACCTATCTCAACACTGCGTGCTATAGAGGAATTATGAACTTCTTGGATATGTTCATTTGCATTGTTGCAATAATCAAAATGGTTTTCTTTGTCTCCACAAGGCATGTTCTATTCTTCTTTATTTGAACATCCATCTTCCTTTTGTGATTGTATATGCTCTTGCAAATGTATTATTAAAGTGTCCAAAGATGTAGTTTCAATTTGAAAACTACCCCAACTTGATGTCATTTCTTCTAGAATGAAATTTAATTTTGGGAATGTCAAATGTCGTCACACCATAGCTGAATTTGTAACATCACAATTCCGCGTAAATAGAGAAACTCCAACATTCTCTTTTGGAATTGAGACCAAAGACGAAGCAAGTGATCATTAGGCATGGTTATGATATCAAGTCACTGAAATATAGATAATATATGCCGACAAATAATGTCACGCCACTCGAATAGACGACATGAGCATGTTGCAAATTGCTTAGTTTCATGCTCAGTAACTATTCTATAGGGGGGTCTTTATACTTGTGTATTTCATATATAACATGACTCTCATTCATAACCTCAGATTTAGGCTTGTAATAATGTGACTCCTTTATTTCTGCCTGAAAATGAAAAATCTCTCTAGTGTATAAATTAGCAATTTGTTCCTCAATCACAAATTTAGTTTTCAAAACCGAAGTACCATATGTACTTTTGCAATCAGCATCTTTTTTATCTTCTCTCCTTTTCTAACAGTATGCTCATATGCTTCTACAAACTCAAGCAATTGAGTGGTTGACCCAATGAAGTTGTCAAAAAAAGCATTCATGCTTTTAGATCATTGCGTAGTCGTCATACCTGCGAAGAAAACACTTCTCGTATAGGCCAGAATCCACTTATCTCTCACATTGTACATCTGTTGTAGCCATACATGGTCCGTCAAACCATAATCATTCATTAATTTTGCCCAACTAGATTCAAACTCATCTGTATCTTCTGTATTATGAATCAACTTATATAACTTATTTTTGAATTCAGGATATTTATGATTGACAGATTGCACCTTTTCAGAAAATTTTCTATGTATGTGCCATGAAAAGAAAATACGTCTTGTAGTTAGAAAAATTATGAAATGACCTTTGTAATAGCCGAATTTTGATCTGTGACAATAGCTTTAGGTGGTACACCACTCATAGCATGGAGTCATGTCTTAAACAACCATGTGAAGTCTTTCTCACTTTTTCTCAAATAATAAACCTGCACCAAGCAAAACTGATTGCTTGTGGTGATTCACTCCAAAAAATGGCCCAAAAGGCATATCATATTTATTTGTTCGATAAGTTGTGTTAAAACAAACAACATCATTGAAAACTTGGTAATCTCTCTTAGATTCCCCATCTACCAAAAGCATGACATCAACCGATGGTGCTCGTCGACTTGAATTTCATAAAAGTAATCAGCATTCGTAGCAAATTGCTTCTGAAAGTACTGAAGTAATGCTGTTGCACTTCCCCCATATTTTGACGTATGTCTGGATCTTAAGGCATTATGAAGATAAATATCAGTGAATCCTAATTGATCACGACCCCCCAATCTCCTCTTTCATGAATTGTAATGATCTGGATATTCCTATACCAACCTTGTACAACTCTTCAAGTAGATTTAGTTGTGAGTCCGACACGTTATGATGGGACCGAAGACAACGAGATTTGGTGGAAGTCTCCAACTATGAGAATGCTCTTCCTTGAAATCAATAACTGTCTATTTAAAAATATTGCCCATGAGCTTGATAGTGAGTAATGCAAGACATTCACATCTAATAATGTCCATCTTTTTTCTTTTTTCTTTTTACATTTTCTACGTTCCTTCTATGTCCTTCCCTTGAGTATTTCGAAATGCAAAAGCATACTTGCTTATCTTTTTTAGATCTTCTAACGTTGCTTTTTTTTATACTGAAGCTACAACATCTTCCATATAAATTGTAGAAGGAATATGTCTCTTCCTCACTATCAAACTCCTGCCCAATAACAGAAGTTAACTCAGTAGGCGCAACATGAGTGAAAATAATTACACTTGCTAGACTTTGTTCATTTTCTTCAACTAAAATAGCATCTTCAGTCAATTCCACTGTATGTAATGTAGACATACTTTTATCCATGTTTAATGGTGATGTCATTTAATAAATACCTACGAAATTATATTTGAACAGCAATATAAATTATTCAACTAATAAGAAATAGAATAAATTAATTTTATAATTACTTACAATGCAACAACATCTTCCTTGAAAAATAAATGGGTATTGTGGAGATTTTCTGTTGGGTATTAAGGAAATTTTCTCCGATGGGATTCTAATTACATATAAAATTAGTTATAAAACTTTTTCATAAGGTTTTGGTTATCAGCAGTCTAATTGTTGAATAAATTTACAATGAGTATGCTTTATGCACAAGTCCGTGCATAATTTGAGATTGTAAGCAATTTATTAGTTATTATCGGTATGCTAAATGTGGAATGATCATGCTTTATGCACAAGTCAGTGCAACTTGTTATCGCTACGATTGCAAGTCATCTTTGTTGTTATTAACATACTAAGTGGTGTGGTGTGTAATTTGAGAATTCAAGTCTATTTTTTCTGATTTTCAGCATGCTAAGTGGTCGTTAAGCATGCTATATGCAAAAATCAATGTCTATTTTGAGTTTACAAGTCATTTGTTTCTAGTTATCAACATGCTAAGTGATGAATGAGCATGACATATGTACACTACATTCTATAAATTGCAAGTCATTTGTTTCATCGGTTTCTAGTTAACTGCCTGCTAAGTGCTGGATCAGTAGGCTTGTCTAACAAGTCAGTATATATTTAGGAATTGCAGGACGTCAGTTTCATTTGGTTCACCATGCTAAATGTTGGATCAATATGCTATATACATTGGTCAGTGTATATATTGGAATCATAGGTCTAGAGTTTGAAAGTATTAGCATGTTAATTGTTCAATAAGCATGATATACGTGTATTGTGTACGGTGAAATTGCAGAACATATGTTTCATCTATTCTTGGTTTTCAGCATGCTAAATGTTGGATCAGAATGCTATATGAACAAGTCAGTGTGTATTTTAGAATTGCAGCTTATCTGTTTATAAATATCAACATTCTAGTTGTTGTATGAGGATGCTTTACATAAGGCTGAAAAAATAGTTTAATGAAATAGGAAAATATATAGTAGAAATAGGAAAATTTTTTGATAATTCCTGCAAGTCCTTTTTATCATTTTATAACTTTTGAAGCTTTAACAGTTTTTGAATTTGTAGTGAAAATGAAGACCACCTTCCCTGATTATACACTTGGTAAATTTGTGGTTGTCACTAAGCATTCATTCTTTTTGCCATTCAGGGCTTTGGGATCCTATCTGGGTAGCACTATTTTCACTATTTTGGTAAATCATCTCCTAACCATTTCACTATTTTCATCCGAACATATTTTGGGATAGAGAACCAAGCACGGGCAATTTTTGGGGCTTTAGCATCCAATTTGGGTAACACTCATTTTCTGTTTCTCATTTTTTTGCATTATCTACATGGACATCTCTGGGCATTATGACTTTCCCTTTGATTTTTCAAGAAAGCGGATTTTTACAGGAGATGAACTTCACATATCTTCGTAGCTTTCATTTTCTTTTTCTCATTTTTTCGCCAACTTTTCTCAAGCATCATTGTTGGGCATCGGCCTTTCTCCTATTTTTCAGCACAAATTTTTTCTTCATTTGACTGGCTCCGAGATGCAATAGGGGCGTCATTTTTCTGAAGGG
Organism: Annona squamosa; assembly: GCA_035584095.1. Taxonomy (NCBI): domain Eukaryota; kingdom Viridiplantae; phylum Streptophyta; class Magnoliopsida; order Magnoliales; family Annonaceae; genus Annona; species Annona squamosa. Next base: position 20,650,472 of record JAXCLR010000050.1, on the reverse strand, counting down.
GATAATCAGGATGTTAGATTTCAAAATAGTCAAGATTTGGGCAGGATACGACTGCCTTTTTCCATGCAATATAATACCCACACCCAAAACAAAATGACACACACGTTGTTCGTTAATTCAAAAGTGGGTTGCACACGCATAGGGATGTCGGCCAGGATTTTACCCGCTGCTACGGACGATCGAATCGCGCCACTACACGGGAGTTCAGGTGCAACGTTGTTGCACTTGAATATATCCCACATATATATATATTCAATATATACATGCATGTCTAAACAGACAATTTTAACAACTGAATGCTCAGTTGGTAAAAACAGGGGACCCGCTGTTGCTGATCATCGGCTCAAATCATACTAGCCCTATTTTTTTAAAGTGTTTGCCTCCTGCATTATTTTGGATGTTTGGTTCGTCTTCCATACGCACACAGGTGGAATGGTTTGGGTCGCATAAGTCAGAGATTCCTACTAACCTTAATTCATTAAAAAAATTTCAACTGCAGTTCATTTGTAAAAAATTTAACCATAATCGAAATCTATTTATAATTTACCGAATAAGTATTAAGAAAGTATTATCTTCATTTTAATAGTTATTGTGGTTTACAAAAATTGACTAGTTAAATAGATTGAATTATTGGGTTGATAATTTAGATGATCTCAACCTATGATGACCCACGTATTTAAATCAGTTATATATATATGTATGAATTTATATGGGCTTTTAGTTACATAGAAGTGATTTCATATGATCCCTTCTATTTTTAAAATGTTGGTCATTGATACAAAATACAATATATTTATTGTATTTAACATTATTTATTTAGTTAGGACACCGAGTTTCAATTAAATCAAATATCTGCATAGGCTATGTTTGTTTAAAAATAAATATATTTATGTGTAAATTAAGAAAAATGCTTAAGTCTATGAAATCATATATCCACATAGTAATAATATTTTTGATAGTTTGGATGTTGAAATTTTCACTTAAATTTTGATTTTTAGTATTAAATCATTTTATTATGTTGATTTCTATAGTGATACCAAATAAATGAAAAAGTTTTTATGATAATATAAATGCTACTAAATGTAACAAATAAAGTGAATTTTTATCAACTATCAATCTATTAAAAATAAAAGGGTTACATAGAAGATGAATTTCATAAAAACACTCTCATAATCACTCAATCTACTGTAATTAGCATCATTTATAAATTATGGATACCCTCTCATTATTTAATACCATTGTATATGGGCCCATATACAAATTTAATTGGGATGAAACTTGATTAAATAACTAAACAAATGAGGCTAAATACGATGAATAAATTATATTTTATACTAATCATCACAATTTAAAAAATAAAAAAATTAGATGAAAACACTTCTATGTAACTTGATTATATAAAAGCTCATGTATATGAGAGTGGATTCTATTCATAACTTAACAAAAGCTCATATGTATGAGAGTGGATTCTACTCATAACTTAACAAAAGCAGGGTTAAGTTGCCCACTATGAGTTGAGCCTAAGTAGGTTACAGCCAGGGCGTCATTTCAGTTTATGAAACTCCGGTTATTTCTGCCGTAACTTTAGCCTTATTTATTAAGACGACTGATCATTTACGACTGGTCGGAAATCCGGTGATTTTCGACCGGTCAAAAAATATATATATTTTTTATTTTTTTGAAAAATAATTTTATAAACATGTTAATCTAGTTATATTTAATCTATAAACCAAATTTTACAATTTTTGGATATGTATATATATTTATTTTGGATTTTTAAATACAGGGATATTTAAGTCATTTTAAATACTCTTAAAATGACTTAAATACCCCTGTATTTAAAAATTCAAAATAAATATATATACATATCCAAAAATGGTAAAATTT
>JAXCLR010000050.1:20586703-20601698 GCA_035584095.1 Annona squamosa | reverse complement strand
CTACTCCACTCTTCCAAGCTCACACACCGTTGTGACTTGGGTTCCACTATGTATTCTGCGAATACACTTAGAGTCTCTGTTCTCTTCTAGATTCTAGCTTTAGGGGGCATATACAATCAGAGCCTATGCTCTCTTCTAGATTTTAGTTCTAGGGGGCTTATACAATTGACATAAGTAGATGATGAGTTAAACTCCAATTACAACTCTACTTACAACGTCTTGGTTTGTTACACCAAACTTAAATCAAGCACCAAGAACAAAGAATAATGTTAAAATAAGAAAGATCTACACTTTACTGAGTTGTGTAGGCAAGTTTCAGCTTAAGGAAGAATCTGTAGAAGCAACCGGTTGTGTATTGTTGAAGCTACTTGCAACTTTGAAGCTCGTTCTTCCTTTGAAAGTGTATAGATCACTCAAGTTTAGAGAAAAGCAAATAGGAGCTCTTGCTTGCACTTCTTTCCTCTCTTTAGACTCTGTATTGTATTATATCTACGTTTGCTTGAGTGTCTATATATAGAAGAAGGAAGATTTGAATGTTATAGAAGTGGTTGGCGCGTAATAAATGTTCCAACGTTCAAAAATTCAAACGTTGCTTCCCCAAGTCGCAGGTGGAGTCGACTTCGTCTACGACTTCGCCCAAGTTGCATGCTGGAGTCGACTTCGTGTGCGACTTCGGCTGCTCTTCAGTTTCCAAGTCTGAGTTTTGAGTTGACTTGGTTTCAGACTTGACCTCAAGTCGATCTTTGAGTCGACTTGGGGTGCAACTTGACTAGTCCTCATGCAGAATCAATTTGATCCTTGTTTGATTTTCCTCTAGCTTGCTTAGTTTCTTTCCTTTAATTATTTTGATTTTGGATTTGCTTCTCATTTTGTAAATCTTGTGAGTCTTGAAGAGCTTGAAAGTTTGTATGCACTTTGCTTGCTTAGTTTTGTATTAGTCTTCATCTTGAAAATGAGCTTGAACCTGTGTCTTGAACTTTGAAAACTTTAAGTCGATCTTGGGGTCGACTTCGTCTGCGACTTCACCCAAGTCGCATGCTGGAGTTGACTTCGTTTGCGACTTCAGAATTTTCTGTCCCAAAATCAACACTGGAAGGAATTTGCAATTTCAAGTCGATGCTGGAGTCGACTTCGTCTGCGACTTAGCTTCCAAGTCGCGAGTGGAGTCGACTTGACCTGCGACTTCAGCTGCTCTCCTTCCAATTTCAAATCTAGCCATGAGGTTTAATTTGAAGTCGAAGGTGGAGTCAACTTTGGGATCAACTTCACCCTAACTCGAAGTCCAAGTCGACTTGGGAATCAATTTAGCTGTTTTCATTCCTTAAAATATTCAACATAATCATTAGTAATCACTTTATACTCAAATTTGACTTTGTTAATCATCAAAACTCATGCTTTGGTCAAATTTATTTTGTTTTAAACATTGTTTCCAACAATATGGTTACTCATGAGCTGGCCAATGCGGCCTCTATGCAACACGATGGAAGATATCTGTAGGGAAGATCACCTATTTTGTAACCAATCTTTTGTATATTGACCCTTCTTAGTAATGAATACCATATTTGCATAAAAAAAATATCTTACCCTCATTCTTGCCCTTCATTTTTATGCTTGCTCTTTATTGCTTACATATCATTTAGAGCGGAAACAGTGTGGATTCACAAGAGCCTGCTCTGCTTTCTCACTAATGTTACCTTATCAAGCCTTGCCTACATTGGTTTTGATTTCCGAATAAAAATATATTATTTTATAGGGGCACCATATAAAATTAAATTATGTTTTTAAATACTTTTTAAATTTTCAAAACTTTGGGGGTTGCAATCCCTTCTCCCCTCCAAATTACATCATTCGTTTATTTTTATAATTTTTTCATTTCTTCATAAACATGTCTTATTAACTATATTTAATTTATATAACAAGGTTTGCTATTTTATAATACTTTTATGTATTTATTTTTGGTTTTTTAAAAACCATCAATCTCAGGAGCGATAGTGAAGTCATTTCTCACCACTTAAAGAACTTGATTTTTGAAAAATAAAAAATAAATATGTAAATTATTATAAAATAGGAAAAACTTGGCATATGAATTAAATAAACTTAGAAAAATATGTTTATGAAAAATTTTAAAAATATAATTAATAGTAACAATAAACGAATGATGTATTTTAGTCGAAAATGCATCATGATGTCTATAACTGAGTTCCCACAATTCATTATTAGAGATGAAGAAAGCTGAAAGAGTAGCCACCTACTACGGATTATTTTTTATATAATTTAATAATTTACTGATATCTTACTTTTTCTATTATCATCTTTATATTTTAATCTTTTTGATATCTTTTTATATAATTAATCAATTTGTTATAACTTTATTCTCTTACTATTATTCTTATCATAGTACATTTACTCTTTTACTTTTTTAAAAAATATTTACTTTCCCACTTTCTCAATTTTATTTTTACATGCCCTTAATTTCATGATTTTGTTGCGAGGAAACAGAGGAAACTTCACTCAGGAAAAAATCATGGTTAATTTTGTTCAAAAGGCGGATTGGCATATATATTAGACAAGCAACACCAACTGTAACTTGGGGATTGGACTCTATAAGCAGAAGCTAAAACAACACCTTAAATGCAGTTTTTGTTGTGCTGATTAGCTTGTATCTAGATTCTAAGAGTTGTGTTTCAATGCATCCTGATGCATTAAATCAGTGTCCAAAATCTCATTTTTTATATTTTTTTTGAAATTTTTTATATGATTGTTATTCTAAGCATATTTAACTTATGTATTAAGTTTTATCATTTTTAGGGATATATAAATATATATTTTTGAATTTTTAAAAATAATGATATTTTAATCACTTAAAAATGGCTAAAGTACTTTTGTCTCTAAAAAATAAAAATATATATATATGCATATTCAAAAAAGGTAAATTTTGGCTTATAAATTAAATACACCTAGATTAACAATCTTATAAATTTTTTTTATAAAAAGTATATATAAAAAATGAGGTTTTGCACCAAACATTCTCTAGATTCTAATGCCCTTGCTACATCGTGTAATATTCCAATGCATATGCATTGAAATTTTAGTGCATCTCGGTGGAAAACTCCGTTTTCATATTTGTAAAAATTTTTAAAATTTAGTAATCTAAGTGTATTTAATTTATAAATCAAGTTTTACAATTTTCGGAGATGTATATTTATATTTTATATTTTTTCATTTTTTAAAAAATAGTGGTAAGTATTTCAGCATTAATTTTCTATTTCCAGCCCTCTAATTAGGATGCCAACTTTAAGTTTCAGGGAATCCTTGGTTTTGACAATTGCATAGACTTGTCGCCCATGGGTTCTGACTTTGCTGGGCCAAAGCTCGTCCAAGTTACGTGGGCAATGCAGGCGGAATTGGGTTGCTTCTGGCTAGTGGCATGGTGAGCCAAAGGCCAACCCCCAAACCCCATCCATCCCCATTCTTATTACTCCTCCGAGAAATTTCACATGAAGCGAGATGAAATTTCAAGTTCCAAGTAATCCTTGGTCTTGGAAATGGTAGTCCCGTGACTTGTCACCCAGCGTTCTGACTTTGCTGGCCAGAGCTCGTCTCAGATGTAGCCAGTGCAGGAGCAATTGGGTGGCTGCTGGCTAGCCCCATAGCTAACTTGCATCTCCCATCCATCCTCATTCTCAATACTCTGAAAAATTTCATGTACTAGATGAATTTTGAGACTAATATGACTGTTAGTTAATTCTAGGCTATCTGCCTCAACAACTGGAAACTAAATTGCGGATTATTTCATCTTATTCACTCATTAATTTGTACCATTATACATTGTGCTTTTCTCAAATATATACTCTACGTTAAATCTTAATATCAAATACTTCCACAATGTTTTTAAAAATTCTAAATATAGCTACTATGTTTGTATAAATCCCGAAAAATGCCCATTCGATCACATGCGACTGCGGCACTCTTTATTATTATTATTATTATTATTATTATTATTAAAAAAAAACGTAAACTCTTAAGCATCTCATGGGCACTCTGGCAACAGGATCCCTGCATCCTTGGTAATCAATGCGTACCATTTACCTGGGACTCCTTTTGAAAACATGTAACATTTAATACGCAGACAAAAGGTCAGCGACATGCATAAAAAATTCGATCAAGATCAAACAGAATACCAGCTGTTTACTCCGAACGTTTCAACCAATCTTTTTGCTTTTGGTTTGCACTCTGCGGTAAGATATGTAGAAATAGCATATTTATTTTAGGGTGTGGTGGGGAAGTGAAAAATTTTTGGAAGAAAAGTTTTCTTGTAAAAATTTTAAAAATAAAAGAAAATGACATAATATTATAGTAACAATAATAATAATAAGTAAAGATAATAAAGTTAAAATAAATAAGTTAGTTGTATGGGGTTATTAAAAATGATTGAAAAGTAAAATAATTTTATAAAAGTACGAAAAAATGATTAAAAATAATGTAATTGTCAGGAGTGAAAAGCTGCAGGTGCATCGAAAAGAAACCTAATTCTGTTACTTTATCCTGCAAGGAATTCTATCCGGCAACCAATAGGTGCGAGCATGTTTGGTTGGGTTGGTTTATAAAATGGACTAAAAATGTAGGATTGAACCCATCCCGTCCTGATCAACTTGACTCATGCACAAAAACGAAAATTGCGTTAACCTAACCCAAACCATTGCATCAGCTTGTCGGCAATGTTGAGTCATGAATCATGCTATTGCTAAGTGATAACTAGGGCTGTAACTCGGGTATGGTAATACTGGATATGGATGAACTCAAACCCGAAGTCTACTGGGTTATGTGAACTCAAACCTAACCTAATATTAGAATCCAGGTTTAGATTAAGTTGACATTGGTTTTGGTCTTAGTTTTGAATTATTATCAAACGAATAGAAGTTAAAATTAGCGATAGTGATAATAAATTTTTTAAACACTATTGCATTAACACATGAATAATTTATATGTGAATATATTTATATGACCAATGATATCTTTGGTTTTGATGAAAGTTAGTTTTTTAATTAAAAGATAATTTTAAATATGATGAACGTAATAAATTGACACATAGCAATCAAGGTGATGTTATAAAAAAACGGGATAAAAATAAATGAGATTACATGAAACACTATCCAAAGTTTAATAAAAGTGAGGCCTAAATAATTATAGTTCATTAGTCGATATGTAATAAATCTAATAGTTGGTATATCTATAATTATTTGTAAATAAAGCTAATGTAGATGTGATATATTTTAATTATATGGACAAATGTATATAAAATTTAGGTTTTAGAATAAATGTTTTACAGTTTAATTAGGTTATGATTGTATGGAATAAATTTTATCACAACTATAGTTAAAATACTTAATGCATAAATAAATATAATTATTTTAATAAATTAGAAAAAATATTGGATTTGGACTGGATTAGATTTTGGTACCGAATTGATGCGAAGCTGATATTAGTTTTAGGTTTTCGCGGGTTGGTTTGCAACCGAGTTTAATTTGAAATAATTTCAAAAAAATAAAACTGAAACATAGTTTATAAACTAGGTTGGGTCCAGCGAATTCGAACCGAACCGATACCAAGCTGCACCCCTAGTGGTGCCCAACTATGGAATGCACTATAAACAATTGGATAGGTCAAAAATTCCAATTCTAATATGCCATTGATAAAAAAAATTCTAATATGCCAAAAAATAGGGTTATGTTGAAGAGTTCACTAGTTGACCCTAACAAGTTACACCACAATGGAACAAATCCATCAAAGTTCCTCCACAAAAATAGTTTATAAATGTGGCCACTTTTTGTAATTTGGTTAAACTTAAGCATAATTTCCAAACATACCAAATTAGTTTGACCAGAATTTTAAATATATATGCATAGTTTCCGGAATTGCAAATAACCCCATATCGTTGGTCCATATTTTCAAATATAACCACATCTTTATGGTGTTGTTATTGTACTATTACAACGTGGGTATATTTGCAAAAATATGCAAACTACATGGGTATATTTGAAATTTCAAAAATTAAGTGTGTATATTTAGTTTTTGCAAAATATACTATATAGTTTGCATATATTTGAAAAAATATACCTAGACTGGAATGGTGCAATGATGACATCGTAATAAAGTTATAATGACAAGTATATTTGCAATTATGGTAAAATTATGTTGTAATTTGTAATTTCTGAAACTATATGGGTATATTTGCAATTTTGGTCAAACTAAATAGGTATATTTGCAAATTATTCTCAATTTAATTTTACAAGTTACCACTTATCTACATCTTTAATTTTATTGTTATTTGTAGTAAAATATAAACGTTAGCATTTCATATTACTTTTTAGGATTGATCATTACAAATAGGTCCAAAAAGTATATTTTCTTATTTTTAAAATTTTTTATAAAATTATTAATCTACATATTTTTAATCTACAAATCAATTTTTATTAATTTTGAAGATATTTATATATTTATTTTGAATTTTAAATATGGGATATCTTAGTCATTCTAAATTGTTGAAACACTTCCATCAACAAGAAAAAAAAAAAATTGTTGAAACACGGTTAAAATGCTCTTATGTTTAAAAATTCAAAATAAATGTACAAATATTTTCATAATGGGTAAAAATTACTTTATAGATTAAAATGTCTAAATTAATAGTTTTATAAATGAATTTAGAAAATAAAAAATAATGTTTTTCGATTAGTCTAAAATGATCATTTACCATTATTTAGAAGATCCATTTAATAACATCAAGTGGCGGAGTTGCCATCGATGGACCATACTATTATTTGAGGGAGGCAACTATATAAAAATAAATTATATATTTAAAATTTAAGATCATTTAAGAGAATTTTTAAATTTTATGTGCCTTCGGTTTGGTAACACATAAAATTAAAAAATATTTTTTATATAATTTCACATAACTATCTAACTACACCACTTATTATTATTATTATTATTATTATGATCAGTGTGTTCCAATTTTTTTACGTCTTTTTATACGAGTATCATATTTATTTTAGCTTTATTATTCTTACTCTCGATCATTAGCTTTTGAAAATTTTATCATTCTCACTTTTTCCGTTTTAATTTTACATCTTTTCAAAGCACATATTTAGTTTCATATAATGTAAAAATTAATTGCATTTAAGAAAATGCCACTATCTTAAAACAGCCATATATTTGTCACGTAAGACCAGTTGGACACAACCCAACTTATGAACAGTCAAAAATAGTAACTTTTTCCCATAAAAAAGTAACTTTTGTTTGATAATTTTTTTTATAAAACTATTAATCTTTATATATATAACCTATAAACTAAAATTTATCATTTGTATATACAGAAATGGTCTTTTTAGTTAGGTTAACTAAATGTCTTATTTAATCCACCTTAAAAAACCAATTTAAAATAATTTTTTATTTTTTCTTCGTACATTTATTTATTTAAATTGATTTAATATATAATTTAAGTTTTATCATTTTTGGATCGTGTATATCTTTTCTTAAGATTTTTTAAACATATGTGTGTATATATGTATTTAAAATATTCTTATATTTAAAAATAATAAAAAATATGTACACATGTCCAAACATGGTAAAACTTAATTTATATGTTAAATACATCTATATTAACAAGTTTATAGAAAAACAAAAAAAATATTTTGAATGAGTTTTTTGAGATGGACTAATTAAGGCTAATAGGATCATTTATCCTACAAATGTATATTTTTTAATTTTTGATCACAGGGATATTGTAGTCATTTTACAGGCTAAAGGCGACAAAAATACGCTTGTGTTCAAAATTGAAAATATATACAGGCATATTCAAAGATAATAAATTTAGTTTATAGTAATATATAAACCTAAAGTATTCATAAAATTTTAAAAATTAAAAATACTATTCTTAACCAATTGAAAATGGAGTAGTTTTTTGAACAGTCACAGAAGATTCGTTGGCTAATTTGCATACCTAGGTAAAACTAATTATATGGAGCTAAAATCATGTTATATGCAAGTGCAACAAAAAAATTGAAATAATTGTTACAGCATTAAACCTCGATTCCTGGCGACAAGCTTGCATGTTGCACATGACATCTATTATGACGAGCCTTTTTTCTAAATAATTATGTTATGCTGGAACGTGGGCCACTGGCAATTGTCTACCTGTGCACAAGATCACTCAATTGGAGATGAGGCTTCTGATACTTTTCGCCTATGAGTTGGACAGAGATCGATCGAACACTCAAGATTCGCAAGCTTCCATTATATTCCCCAATTAAGGCAATCTTATCACCCACTAGGTATCTACTTCTTGAATCAACCCCAAAAAAATCAAGTGTTATAAATATGAAGTATGATGGGGATACTTACTTTTTTTTTTTTTTTTTAAGGAAAAGATGCCTACACTCATTTATTTATTTATTTTATTGGAAGATGCCTACAGTTACTTGACCTGATTTTCTTAGTCACATTAAGCCTTACGGCCTCCCCTCTTGCACTTGCTTCCGTTTGGCTTTAATAACGTCTAAAGGAGGCAGGTTCTATTCTAAGTTTCCAACAAATATATATATATATAATTATATATATAAATAATTCGATATGATAAGTATAATGATAAGAAATAAAAAAAATGTTAAAATAGACAGATTAATTATATGATAGTTGTATAAAAATGATTGAAAGTGAGATTGTTATATAGGAGGATAAAAAATAAATAATTAAAAAACAAAATAGTAATAAAGAATGAAAAAATTTTAATTAAAAAGTTCTATATGTAGCCAAAAACACCTTAATAGCCAATTTTAAAAAGCTTTTCTTAAAATATGAACTCTAAGGGCCTGTTTTGCCGAATGTTGATAAACAGAAAAAAAAATCTTTTATCATCCTTTTGCGGGAAACATTAGCAAGAAGCTTTTTAGACACGTCAAAACTTACCTACGAAGCTTTTCTAGGAGATAAAAGTACTTACATTCGGGTCAAGCGCGTTTAAAAGTTTGGAGGATGCCGGCGTGTTAGCTCACTGCTGGGCCAAACGGGCCCGAGCTTTTTTTGTTTTTGTTTTTTGTTTTGTTTTTTTGTTTTTTTTTTTTGAGTAATTGCGGCCGCCTTCTTTGGCTCAAAATTATAGTATTTTACCGAGCCGTGTTCCTCTTTTACATGTAATTGGTAACTTAAAAAATACTAAATTACTGTTAAAAGCCATATGCTGTAAGCCGATTGTTTGGTAAAGAATAAAGAAAATGAAAAAAAAAAAGGTCATTGTTAAAGATGAATATTTTATTACCACCTAACAAAAGTGGTCACAGGCGTTGCCTCTATTTGCCTCCATCTTGGCATTGAAATTGGATTTTACATCATTTAGGAGCTTTATCTTTCCATTACTATTTGGAAGTGTGTGGTTTTTGATATTATATAAATAAACGTCAATTTAAAAGAATGAACACTCTATTCTATATAAAAAAGAAGAATAGTTTTCTAAAAAAAAGATGAATATTCTAGTGCAACGACTTCCCTTGTTTTCGATTAACTTTTAAAATAATTGCCAACAACTTATACCCTTTTAAGCAGACCTGGCAAAACGGTTGTTAAGATCCAGTTTGATTACCAAACTTCATTGTATTAGTGCCTATTAACTGGCAAAAAAGTCAACTTTGCCATTTCAGCTTTCGTGTTGAATTAGCACTTCTGGTAAAATGTATATTTCGAATCAAATTGATTTTTTGCATTATAAATATATGGATATTAATTTATGTTCTAGATGTTTGTAAAATACTTTCAAAACGTTAGATCATATACCTTTTGTAACGGGTCCTGGGTGTAACGTGTTACACCAAAGTTTTTTCTTGTAATTCTATCCATTTTTACTCATTTGATGATGATGATATGAAATTCATCAGGCACATTTCGTTTACAATTATTTATCTAATCCGGAAACTAAACTTTATCCAAATAAAAGATATGCATGTATTCTATCTAATTAATTGTGTAAAATTAATTTAATAAAATTATTTAATTTACAAAGTTATATCCTCAGCATCTAAGATAATATTCCCATGTAAATAAATGATTTTGTAGAGCATTACTGCATTCGCACATACGAATAAATATAAGCATTTTCACCATTTACGCATTAATATATTTTTGTTATTTTATAATTTTTATAAATATGCTTACAAAGGTTTGACAAATAATGTTGTAGAGTATTATTACATTGGCATATACGAATAAATATAAGCATTTTCACCATTTACACATTAATATATTTTTATTAATTTAAAATTTTTAAAAATATGCTTACAAAGGTTTGCAAATATTGCATACGCACTTCTAAATTTGCCGATAATGCAAATATGCCTATGAAGTTTGCATGAAATTGCAAATATGTCCCTTCCATTATGAAACTATCAAAATGTTCTATAACATGATGAGAATGTTCTCTATATCAAGTGATATAGTTACAATTTTTGCAAATGTTATAAATATATTTGCAAAAAAAATCTAAAATAATATATGTACAAATATATAAAATAATGAAATAACGAACATGTCTATATTATTTAAAAATTACAAGTTTATCATTTCACTTAAAAGACATTATTATCATTTAAAAAAATTCTAATGACGTCCTAACGGAAGGGTCATGTTTGCAATTTCATGTAAATTTTAAGGGCATAGTTGCAATTTTATGTAAACATTATGAGCATTTTGCAATATCAACAAAGTTAGGAATACATATGCAATAGTAGTCAAATTTTGTTGGCATACTTACAAAAATTCCTATTATTCTATAAGGAAACTTTACTTTACAACATCATATTTTCCCATTTAATTTTACAAATTAAGCCATGATTCTTTTTAAAATTTTTTTATATTATCAAAGAGGAGACTAAAATTTCTTACAAGAAAGACTATAGATATCACGCACAGGAGATTGAGCTACCACATGAGAACACGATGCCCTAGCTGAGGCGCCACTAACAAATGCCTCAACTAACTTACCTACGCTCGATTGACCACAAATATGTAGGGGTGGAACTTGGGCTAGGTTGAGTACGAACCCGGCCCACCAAATTTAATTTGTAACAGTGTTAAAACTCGCTTTTCTACAACCCGAGTCCGAAGAACCCGATTTTATAAATGTGATAGAGTCAGTGTTTAAGTGAACCCGAGCCCGACTTTATTTTATATTTATTATAACATATATTTTATATATAATATCTAAACAATATTTCTTTATTTTTTTTATATTTTATGCTAGTTATATTTATATTTAAATACATGTTTGACATATTGTAATCATATTATAAATAAAGTATATTATTTTCATTTATATTTATCGTTTATTTTTATATTTTTCTTCATTTATCTTATTTTTATGTTAAATTTTTTCTAAAGATATTTTTTATAGATGAATGATTCTATTAGCTAGAGCTAAGAAAATGCCCCGCTTAGCCCAATTCAAAAAACTCATTTACAATATTTTTAAAAATTTTCTTCATACACTTATTTATTTAATTGTATTTAATGTATAAAATAAGTTTTACGATTTTTGAATATGTGTATATATTTTTTTATATTTTTAAATATAAGGGTATTTTAAATATATATATACATAGATGTCTAAAAACTCAAAAAAAAATATACACATATTCAAAAAGGGTAAAAATTGATTTATATGTTACTTACACTTAGATAAACAAGTACACGAAAAGAAAAAATATTATTGTAAATGAGTTTTTTGATGTAGGCTCAGCAAAAAATTTGCTTACCCCTGGCTAATAGGATCACTCCTCTTCTTTATATTATTATATTTTTTAAAAATATGTGGTTTGACTGTATATTGTTATGTTTACTTATATAATTTGTTATTGTTATACATTCATATAAAATTTTAAACCTATCATTCTTAAATAAAATATAAATTTATCAACATAAATTTCAACCAAAAATCCAACCCGAACCTGATTTTTAAAAATAGGATTAGAGTTTAGGTTTTACATATAGGGTTAAGGTTAAGGTTGATGTTTTATAAATATGATTAGAATTAGGGTTGAGGTAAACTCGAGTTTCATAAGCTCGAGTTGCACTCCTACGAATATGTACTTTAAGCGAACGTTTCATGTATACATCTTTGCTTGAATGAAATTTAGCTTCCCCCATAAATATGTATCGAATTTTCCATTATAATCAAGATAAGCCAAAATGAATGTGGTTATACTAAAACATAGAAGGACACATCTTTTTAACATTCATTTTTTAAAATGCTCTTGTAAAAGGAAAAAAAATTATAGAATGGAAGGAATTATATTCAAAATAAAAATCTTATTTTTAAAATATTCTTCGTACTTATTTAATGGGAGAAATATTTTAAAAATCAAGTTTTTATATTTTAAAAGTAATTTTTCAGATGTTAAATTTTATTTGTTTGCAAGGAAATCTTCGTCATTTTTAATTTTTTTTTTTTTAAAAAAGAGATATGCTTATCATTTTAGGCGAGCTAGGCAGATGTGGATACAATTTTTTGAAAATTTATGATACGCTTTCAATTTCACGTCAACTATTTACGTACAGAAGAGAAAACCACAATAATTATTTGATTCGTTGAAAGTAGAAATTATATTGCAAAACGTTAATTTTCTTTTAGTGGCAGTGATTCAAAGAGAATACTACCCACTTACTCCAAAAGTTATAAAATCTAAACTATCTAACATGTTTAATATATCCATATTTAGTTAGGAACTAAAACATTTACCATAAAATAATCATAATTTTCCCTAAAATTAAAACAATTTGACGATATATGTAAATTTGTTAAAACTTTTAAAATAAGTTTGATGCATGCATTTATAGTTTTTGCAATGATTTTTGTTTGAAATACATAAAGCAGTATTTCAAACAATTAGATTTGACCAAATCACATTGGTGGCTCCCCAAATGAGCCAAAAGCTTAATATTTCAACAATCATCATATTATTCTGATCTTTTTATAAATATATTCACTTCATTTGACTTAATCAGAAATATACTATTATATTTTCAGAATTCTAGATATACCCCCTATGTTTGTAGTTAACCCTAAAAACATCTAATTTATGCATTAACACCTTTAGTCAATATATAAAATTAATAATATGTCTATCAAATTTTGAATATAATTAAAATTTCCAATTTCATAACTCAACAATGTTCCAATTACATGTAAGCTCTAAATTTGGAGCCATAATTTCATTTTCTTTTCTATTTTATTGTTTTATAGCATAAGTATTTTGAGTATTTATAAAAATTTAAATAAAGGTTTTTAATGGAATAGAAATTTTTGAGATTAACTATAAGTGTAGTGGATATGTTTGGAATTTTAAAAAAGTATTGGATATATTTCGGATCAGCTTCGTAACGTGTATATTTAAGAAAAGCTATATTATTCCATGTACCTACTAAAAAAAATCTTACGGTCAATAATTTATTTGGGGTTCGTGACTTTTTTATATGAAAAGAATTGACTGGGATATTTTCTCATTTTAAAAATTGTTTGAGTTGTTTCTACGGATGCAAGTGCAACTTGTAAGATGGTAAGCATCTCTTAGCAGAAGCACGTGCACGAAGCCCGTGAGATGCGAAAATCCGTTTGTTCGAATCTTCCAAACTACCCACTAGCTTGCTACACCTAATTAAAAACGACCTGCAGCCCAATTAATTTCCAGGTAAGAGATGCGCACCGATCACAATCATTTAGATTACGGAGCTTTCAGCTGCATGCGTGGAGAATATTTAAGCTTATTACTTTATTTCCTTACGTATTTATTTATGTATTGTTCACTTATCATTTACCAGCTGCCGATATTGCCCGCTCGAGCATTGCCTTTTTTCTAAGTTTTCTAAAACATTTTTTATTTTAAAATTCGACATAAAAATATTTTAAAAATCATAAATGTCAAATTTCAAATTTGAAACTACCTTGCCTGGGCCTCATATATACATATGTATATATATGCAAAAAATTCTCAAAAATGACAATGCTCATGTGGGTATTGAAGTACAATTTTTAAAAATGACAATGCTCATGTGAGTATTGAAGTTTGTTTCCTATTTCTAAATTTGACGGGATTTTATGTGCATCGAGATTTGGTAGATTGGAAATTAAGAATATCTAAGTATTTGCTGTTCTTGAAGCTCATAAACATCGCATAAATATCATGTGAACATAAATATTTTCATGATTAGCAATGAATTACTTTTTTGCTAAAAATTTTTGCAACGGTTTTTTAGTAACAAAATAACAATGAAACCGCACAGTTGCTAAAATTATTAAGCAATGGAATTCTCATTTTTAACATTGAGTAGGATTCCTTAGTAAATCTTCGTATTCTTGTATTAATAGAAAGAATCACAAAATTCAAAAAACATGAAATTTAAAAACATGTAACTTAAATTACTTGAACCTATTAAGCCTTATGCATGCATCATGCATGTTTTCTTGGTAAGTAATATTGGCCATTAACTTATGCCACTATTGGTAAAAGCGTAAATTGTCACTGACTCAAGGTTAAAAGTTTAAAATTTGTTGCATAAAAAAGTCTATAATTTACAATGAATTGCGTTTTTTCGTTGCTAAAGCTTTTTTAACTTTATTTTACTGATATTATATAATATAACGTTAGATATTACAAATCAGGCTCGTTTATAATCAGATGACAAACTTCCATTAATCTGCAAGGGAGACACCAAGCCCCTAAATTAGTAACCGAGAGAGCACGAGGTTCGAGCGTGACCCTGCATCATGAAAGGCTTAAATGCGCCAATGTGACCAACCTAGCATAGCTCTGGAACGCAATCGTATGCACTCGGGTGCATGCAGCCTCAGCGCACCCGGGTGTACTACACCTATTTTCTTTTATTTTTTTTTGAAAAGTTTTTTACACAATGGTTAATCTAGGTTTATTTAACATATGTATCAATTTTTACTATT
>JAXCLR010000050.1:20568371-20581036 GCA_035584095.1 Annona squamosa | reverse complement strand
TTTTAAATATAGATACACATAGCTGTTTAAAAATCCCCAAAAAAAAAATAAACGTATTCAAAAATAGTAAAACTTGGTCTATATGTTAAATACACTTACATAAACAAGTGCATAAAAAATAAAAAAAGTTATTATAAATAAGTTTTTTTTAAAATAGACTAAGTGTGACATTTACTTAGTCTGGGCTAACAGGATCTGTCCTCTCCTTTTCCTTGGGGTTAGGTACATGACCCTCAAAATTTTAAAAAAATGACAATAAAAAAGTTTTAAGAAAATGAAAAAAATGCCCTGCAAATAAAATTATAATTTGCAAATATTATAGAACGTTGGAAAATTAATATATATATATATATATATCAGATGATAAAAATATACAATAACTATATAAATAAAAATAATTTTATATATTTGCATTAACTAAAAATGGAAAGAGAACATTCTTAAATGTAAAAATAATTTTAAAAAATATTCCTCGTATTAAATAGAATTCATGTCTGTTAATTTAAAATTTTCTTGACAAATAATTTTAAAAATTTATCTTCTAATATTATAATAGAAAATACTATATAAGATAAAAATTATGTTTTCAAATATTAAATAAATGAATTTTTGTTAAATTTTTGAAAACTCCAAACAATAAATTATTTCTTTAATATTATAATAGAAAATATCATAAATATAAAATGTTTTGCACATTAGTTAAATTAATTTCAAATCTCAAAACTACAACAATAAATAGTTCTAAAATTTTATTTTCTAACATTATAATAAAAAATGTAACTAAAAATATCATTCAGATTAAATAGACTAATTATGTATTTTTAAACCAAAATATTCCGGATCATAAACAATTTGAAAATTAATATAAACTTTTTAAAATATTCTTCATATTAAATAGATTAATTTTTATCTATGAAAATTTGAAAATTTCTACGAAGTATGATTTTAGAAATTATTTTTTAAATTATAATAACAAGTACAAGAAAATAATTTTAAATATAGAAAGACTCTTATTTTTAAAAATAGTTTTCTCATGAATTTATGGTATCTTATTGCCTCTTATTATAATATTAGTAAGTCAGTGTTTAGAATTTTTATCAAAAATTTTTGAATTCCAACAAATATGAATTTGGTCAATTTAATTTGAAGAATATTCTTAAAACATAAGAATTTATAATTTATTGTATTTTATAATTAAAATTTTAATTTTTAAAAATTTTTATTATGAACATTTAAAAAATGATAATCTCTAAATTATTCTATTTAATGTGAAGAGTATTTTTAAAAATATTTTGATCGTTTACAAGTTTTTTCTTATAATTTTTCTTAGACTATGTTTCAAACTAAGAAAACCCAAGAGGAGAAAGTTGTAAGAAATTTTTTTGAAAAGTAAGAAATTAATATGATATAACAAAGTTAATGATTAAGAGTAAAAAGAATAAAATAGATGAGATATTTATATGAATAAATGTAAAAAGTAATTAGAATAAAGGTAATAAGTAGAAAGTAAATTAGTTGACAATCATACTATCAATAAGTTTAAGTCAACTCACAATCATGAGTAGGCTCAACTAAGCTATATAAAATTATCTTGATGGCATATATGTGTTGACTTATACATATGAGTCGATTCACTTTAATCATAAGGGCATTTTAGATTTTTCACTTACAAATAAGAGTCGTTACTTCAGTGTTTTGGCAGTAAGGCCTAAAAAGCAAATATGACAAGAGATAAGGTCTGAATAGCAAATATGCAAAACTCATAGGTTATAGTTAGAGGGACTAAATTGCAAAAAATCCACAATTAGCTTTTAATGGAAAATTACATAAATGCCCTTTAATATTTTTTCCAATCCTTCGGTAGATTGCGCTATTGGGTTGTATGTTTTTGGATCGTTTTTATGGAATTTTATTACTAGAAAAGAATATTTAGGAGATTAAAACGACATTTACTCATTGCATGTCAAAAGTAAACAATGTTAGGGCTCGGCGTAACAACAAGAGTGAAAAATTTTAATCTGAATTACGTATAGTTATCAAATGAACAACTTCTGTACTGATTGAATGGTATATTATATATCCATCCATATATCTGCCAGATTACGCACGTATGAATTAAGGTACACGTAGCTGGCATGGCAAAACACAGAAGAAACACATATCATGGTGTAGCGACCGAATCCCACGGAAAACGCATGAACGCCAAAAGAAAAAAAGAAATGGAAGAGGAGATTTCATAACATGGTCATTTTTTAATAGTCGGTGGGACGGGCCAGCTTGCCACGCAGTTGAAAGCAGTAGTAGCTTTGAGCTCTATAAATCGAGGAGGGAGACAGAGAGAGCTCCACCAACAGCAGTTATTGGAACGGCCACAACAGCTCTTGTTTGGTCGTAGAAGCGTTTCACTGTTCTTTACTTGCTCATTCATTTCCTCTTCCCTCCCAAAAGATGTCGCACAAATTCGGAGGAATCCTCGGCTTTGACAATGGAGTTGTCTTGGCGCCCATGGGTGCAGACATTTCAGGGCCAAAGCTAGTTGCTGCTGTTGCCAACGCCGGAGGGATTGGCCTGCTGGCTAGCCCTGTTGTATGTATACGCTTATTTCATCATTCTGTGTATTCATATGCATTGAAATTGAGGTTGATTCATACGAAAGAATAAACCCATTAATCAATGTTAGAGTTTCTATTTTTAACTGCTAATTATCATGCCAATTCGGGTACATTAATTTGTTCAGAATAACTACGAAGAGACACAAAAGGCAATCAAGGAGATAAAGAAGCTGACTAGCAAGCCATTTGGGGCAGGAGTTATCTTGGAGTTTGATCAGACAAAGACCATCCAAGCAATCTTTGATGAGAAGCTTGCATGCATGCAAGTCTTCTGGGGTGATTACCCCAAGGAGTTGGTTGATGAGGCACACAAGCATGGAGTCAAGATCCTGCACCAGGCGAGCACCCAATCCCTTTGGATTAATCAACCCGCATCAAATGATTCATTGTTTTGCAATAAACCTTCTAGAGAGAGAATTAAATATTCCTTATTGAAAAAGTAGGGCCAAGTTGGGTCCGTTGAATAGACAAACTCCAAACACCCCAAAGTTCTCAGATCCACAAATGGTTTGTTATCGTTAATTGCAGCTTGGATCAGTTAAAGATGCTGAAAAAGCGGTTGCTGCTGGGGTCGACTGCATCATCGCTCAAGGTGTGGAAGCCGGAGGGCATGTTGTTGGCCATGTAAGATTGATTCCTTTCCCTGAACCACAACATCGATCCGTCCCAAATTCCTTGAATGACTGTAATTAGAGTTGTCAATTCAACGACGTGACAGTACTGTTCCATGAATGCTGCAGGTTCATTTGGCAGCCCTGCTTCCAAGAGTCGTTGACATTGTGGGCGGCAGGAACATTGCAGTTGTGGCTGCCGGTGGCATCGCTGACGCACGCGGCTACGCGGCAGCCCTAGCTATGGGGGCAGATGGTGTATGTTTGGGAACTAGGTAACATAGTACAAGAAACGCAATTTAATTACGTGAATAGATACAAGATTTATGCGGTTGTTTGTTGTCGGATCACTTAACATTAATTGCAATTGGGTGGATGATCTGTTGTAGGTTTGTGGCTTCAAAGGAAGCATATGCTCATGACTACTACAAGCACCAGCTGCTCCATTACACGGAGGCCGAAACCTCCTATACAGATCTGTACAGCCGAGCAACATGGAGGGCACCAGTTCGATGCCTCAACACTCCCTTCCACAACCAGTGGAAGGGTGTCCCGGAAAGTGTTGAGAACAATGAAGAACAACCCATCATCGGCTACTCCCTCATCTATGGAGGAGTAATAATGTTTAAATCCCACAACACTAGCATACCTGCATTAATTAATCATTCAGTAATTTGGATTTGATTTGATGATTTTGCCCCATAAAAAATCCACACCATTTCTACGGTTTGTAATGATCATAACAGCTTACCGACGATAAGAAATTCTTTGATGTCATATTCTAAAACCCCACTCCGGGGGGGGAGGGATAATTGTGAAAACCACCTACAATAGGGGGAAATCGTAAATCTCTAGTTCAGGAATACTAAACCTGTAGAACGCAGGACTCTGAACTCATCCGGCCCGTAACTAGGCTGGCAAAGTTACCACAACGTCTCTTGTAGCACTTCAAGACATTTCTTTTTTGAAAAAAACTAACCCCCCATTTATTCTTGGATAGGAAACGGTTCTCCGGCGGTTCGCAGGACAAGCTGCTAATCCCACCACCTCAGGAGAGTTGGAGAACATGGTGATGTACGCAGGGGAGGGTGTTGGACTCGTCAGGGATATTCTTCCTGCGGGAAAAATTATACAGAACTTAGTTAAGGGAGCAAAGGAGATTCTCACGAACCTACATAAAAAACACATTGAAGGTGCGGAGGAGACCTCAGCAACTAGTGCAGTAGCCCTAGCCGCATCCACAACCTCTACTTGAATGGTGGCAAGCTGGCATATTGGTGATATATGGGCTCAGTATCGTGCATGTGGCCCATGTATCAATTTTAGGGTTTGTCTTTTGGTCGTGTATGACATGCGCTATGTATGTTGTGCATGCATCCGTGGAGTCATCGCTACATTTTCCATTTTCATTCATGTATTGAAAATAAGCTTTGGAATCTCCATATTCCTTTTGGGGTTTGAAGAAAGCATGTGACTGGCATTTCCTTAATGTACTTCTGTTGTTAAATTAATGAATTATCGATGTTCAGTCTTAATTTCTTACGAGCCTTGCATCTATGAAAGTCTCGCTTCTCTCTCTGCATATAGATAGGTGATCCTACTGTCTTGGTTCAAGCAAATGTTCCGCTTAACCCAACTCAAAAAATTAATTTACAACAATTTTTTTTTTACTTTTTCATCGTTCGCTTATTTATCTAAGTGTATTTAATATATAAACTAAGTTTTTCCAATTTTAGATATATTTATATTTTTGAGATTTTTAAACATTTATGTATATATATATGCATATAAAATACTCTTATCTGAAAAATCTAAAACATATATATACATATCCAAAAATGGTAAAACTTAGTTTATATGTTAAATACACTTAAATAAATAAGTTTATGAAGAAAAAAATAAAATAATTCATTGTAAATGAATTTTTTAAGGTGGGCTAAGCGGGCATTTGTGTAACCCAGGCTAACAGGATCATTTTTAATATATATAATCTCATTTATTTTTCTATCTTGATGATTAAAAAAATACCACTCATTTATTATATTCTAGCGTCATTTATATTGTCATATTTAAAAATTATTTTTTTATTATCATTGTGCATAACCTTATCTATGAATGTATAGAATCAACATAATAAAATGGTTTGATGCCAAATATTAATTTTAAAATTATATTTTTAACATCTACATTATCTAAAATATCATTACTACGTGGATAAATAAATTTGTAAGCTATTGATACATGCTTTTGCACATGTGAATAGATCTAAATTTTTTTTCATAATTTACAAAAGAAAACAATTTTTTTTAGAGCCATTTACATCGTTAACTTGGATTAAATTTGTCTTGCTAGCTACACGAATAATGCTAAATATATTAAAAATAAAATTTTCACCAATCATCAAGGTTGAAGTTAGACCAAATTGCTTGCAAAGTGAGACTCTTTCTTTTTTATAAAATTTAAAGTGAGACTCTTTGTTATATATGCTATGTCCTATTTCTACTATATGTGCATGTTCCATTGCAACAAAAATTAACATTAATGTCTGAGTTCGTTTTTATCCACAATTAAGTTCTTCTTAGGGTTGTTTTGAAAGAGATTAGCTAATTCGCCATTAGTTAGAATAATAAGTTTATACAATAATAATATGATGCCTGAGATAAAAAATAATATGATGTTGTCATAAAAAAGTACCTCTTCAGGCGATACACTTTTATTTTTTTGGTTTTTTTTTTCTAAATATATCTATTACATTTGACCCTAATTCTAAATAGGCCAATTATGTTTTTAAAATCTTAGATAACCTACTACGTTTGCAATTAATCCCAAAAATGTTCGTTCCATTGAAAACCATTAGTTAAATTTTCATAAATGCCCAAAATACTCTTGTTATAAAATAACAAAAGATGAAATAAAATAGAAGAAAAATAAAATTAGGGTTCTCTAAATTTAGAGGTCACGTGCAATTAGAGCGTTGGTGAGTTATGACATTCAATTTTCAATTATGTCCAAATTTTGATGTGCATATTAGTAATTTCACATATTAACTAACAACGTAAACTTACGGATTGAGTTTTTTTTGGATAAAATACAAATGTAGCGGGTGTATTTGGAATTTTGAAAACCTAGTGGATATACTTGGGATTAGGGTCAAATAAAATAAGTATATTTTGGAGAAGCCTTTTT
Source organism: Annona squamosa (assembly GCA_035584095.1). Lineage (NCBI taxonomy): Eukaryota > Viridiplantae > Streptophyta > Magnoliopsida > Magnoliales > Annonaceae > Annona > Annona squamosa. Next base: position 20,574,627 of record JAXCLR010000050.1, on the reverse strand, counting down.
TTAATGTAGATACACTTTTGGTTAACATTGTATAAAATCAACTTTTGATAGCCATCTTACTGCACTTATAAAAAGCTGCAGTGCAAATTTACATCTATAGAAAGAATATATATATGGTTTAACTTCTATGAAATACTTTTTCTATGTCACTCCCTTCATTTTTAATATTTTGATAGTTGATGAAAAATCTACTTTATTTATTATATTTAGTATCATTTCTATTACTACGGAAACACTCTTATTTGTTTAGTATTATTGTCTATGAGTCTCATCTATAAATGTCATCTAAATATCACAACTAAGTGAATGAATAATTCTATAAAGTATTATTACATTCCAATATATATACATAGATCTAAGAATTTTTCCTAATTTACACACAAATAAATCTATTTTTTAGCAAATGTGGCCCGTGCACATATTTGATTTGAATGAGACTTAGTTTCCTAGTTAAAAAAATTATATTAAATATAATAAATAAATTAGATTTTGCGTCTATCATCAATATCTTCAAAATAAATGTGTTACATGAAATTGCATCTTTGTAAATTGGTTACATATAAATGGAGCTCAATATTATTCCTTTTCGGTCATCCGTAATAGTATTGAAAATTGGATTAATTTTTCATAAACAATAAAAAATTTATTTTGATAACTAAAAGTTTCTTGTGAAAGGTTAAAATTTAGTTTTTGAAGAAAAATTAATTAAGCAATATTTAGGGCTTCATCGCTAAACATTAAAAATTTTCGGGCTTTATTGGAGAAAGTTTCATGTCATGTGCTTTAGCAACTAGTTCTTAATTACTATTTGGACACTAAAACAATGAACGTTAACTAGTGATGCTTGTGAAATTTAATATTGTTGTAGTCCGAAAATGCTTCCGCAGTAATTTTCAGTGATAATATTCTTATCATTGTCATTAAAAAGTTGGTTTTTAAAACAAAATGTATTGCCGCAAAAAAACTAACTTTTAGGAACAATAATCATTTACTTTTGTTGAAATTAGAAATTATACTGCAAAAAGTTGAATGGCATGATGTAATATTGGTATTATGATTCATTGGTTAGTATACTAAACAATACTTTTCTTATATGTCATGATAAATATGCTAATTAAAGTACTCTGATACCCAATAAACACAACTATTATGTACAAACAATGGCAACATTGGTTTAGTTCGTGTACCATCTGAAAATAGTTTAATTTATTGACACAGATGTTAATAGTCTCGTGAAAAATAGTATTTTATTAAGTATTGTGTTCCGCTTTTAATTGGCAACTTAAATAATACTAATTTTATCCATTAGAAGTTATATACTACGAGTCCATTGTAAGAACTTGTTAGGAAAGAAAATGAAAAAGTCATTGTTAACGATGAATATTCTATTGCAATAAGTTTTCTATTTTTCATAATTATCTTGGAAATAGTTGCCAATACTTATAGTCTTTTGATTAGTTACGTCACAATATTTTATTTTTCCATCCGATGATTACAAGTAAAGCCCATAAATTCTTACAAATTTCTTATAAAGAAACCCCATTAGTCCTTACGAAATTTCCTAACAATATTAAAAGGAGACTATTGGTCCTTGGGTGGCAATTGCTCCCATGTACACAAGAAGACGACAACACAAGTGGAAATCACGTGGGGCTGTGAAAACGTGAGCTCTAGCCAGCTGAGCTAAGCTCAGTTTAACTTATCTTTTTTAGCAAACCCGGCCGACAAATGGTTGTTAAGACTCAGATTGATTACCAAACTTGTGTACGTACTAGGGTGCTTCCTACCAACTCATCGTCGAGTATATTTTACTTTTTTGTTTTTTGAAGTATCGAGTGTATTTTACTTACTTTCAAACCCAGTTTGCACTTGTAAAGCGAGTTTTTTTTTATTTTAATCTGTATTTACATAGTTTAGGTGAAATTGAGAGTGTATTTCTTATTTTTTAAAAATTACAAAAATTGCAAGTGTTTTTCTTGTTTTTAAGTTTGTGAACGTGGGTATCCGGCGCACAATGGTAACAAGACGCAGATGAATGAGTACGACTCTTGCATAGAATCTCGTCGGAGCTTTGTCTCCATTGTAACCATGCAAGAATAAAAAAAAAAAAAAAAAAAAATGTGGACGTGTGTGCATAGTTTACTTGAATTCGCAGGCATATCCCCATTCCTTGGGATTAAGTACATGACCCTCAAGCTTTCAAGAAAATGACAATAAAAGTTTTCTAAGAAAATGAAAATATGCCCAGAAAATAAAATTATAACTTGCAAATATTATTTTAATTGCAAATATTACAAAACAGTGGCAAAATAATGTATATTAGATAATAAAATATCCTATAACTATATAAATAAAAATAATTTATATATTTGCATTAAATAAAAATGAGAAGAGGACATTATTAAATATCAAAATCTGATAATCTCCAAATTATTCTATTTAGTGTGAAGAGTATTTATAAAAATATTTTTATCTTTTAAAAGTATTTTCTTATAATTTTTGCTAAGACTTTGTTTCAAACTAAGAAAACTGAGGGGAAAGTTATAAGAAAATTTTTTGAGAAGTAAGAAATTGACATGATATAGCAAGGTAACGGAATAGATGTAAAAAGAATGAAACCCATTGAAGGTTTATCGTGTAACTTAATACACTAAAGGATGTAAGAGTAAAGAGAATGAAATAGATGGGATTATGATATAAACAAATGTAAACAATAATTAGAATGAAGGTAATGAGTAGAATAAAACCAGCTCAACATAATGAGCCTGACACTTCTACACTCAGAGATATGTGTGAAGCTAAAGTCCCAACAAAGATTAAAATTTTTGGATGGCGTCTAATTAGAGATGCTCCTCCCATAAAGTACAATCTTATCAGCAGAGGCATAGCTGTTTATCTTAAATGAGAGCTAGGTGGCAGTTCAAAGGAAAATGCAAACCATCTTTTTGTTTTCTGTCAGAGAGTGGTAGAGCAAAGAGAAAGGATTGTGAAGATCAGAAACATATGAGCCCCCAGGATGGCGATCATGTGTATTTTTAAACTCTGGATGGGAGCAAGGAACGAAAGTTAACTTATTTTTCCTATTTTTTTGGTACGCCCGGCACCAAAGGAATGTTGCAAGAGTGGAGAGAGTACAACTAGAGATAAAAAATACGCTGGAGTGGTGCAAGAATTACATAGACCAGTATGCTCTAGTAGGGATTGTGGTTCCTCAAGGCACCATGTAGAGACAATTGCAAACCCAATGGAAAAAGCCTGAGCAGGAGAGACTCAAATTTAATGTAGATGGCAAGATAAACCGAAGGAGGGCTTGTACATGAGTTGGAGCGATTTTAAGCGACTCGGGAGGCCAATTCACGGCTGCAAAGTTTTGGAAAATTGAAGGTACAACAACCTCATTGCTAAGGGAGGCCACAACATTGTTGCATGGAATCACATGGTGCAAGGAAATGAATGTGGACAAGACAGATATGGAAAGTGACTCGCTGTGTTTGATCAATTTCTTGAATGGCAACACTAGCATCAAATCTCTAGTGAAATCAACTTTGCGAGTGATCAGAGAGAAAGTGAAGCAGACGGAATCAATTAAATTCACTCATATTCTCAGAAACGGAAACGAGGTGGCTCACAATCTTGCCTCCTTTACATCGTCAAGCTCTATTCAAAGTGTGATCTGGTGGAGTAACGTACTAAGTTCTTGTGCTAACTTTTTATGTATGGATTCCTGTGGCTAGCAGGACTTTTTTTTAGTTATAATACACCATACATCCCTTATCAAAATAATAATAATAATAATAATAATAATAATAATGACGAGTAGAAAGTAAAGTAGTTGACTGCCACATCATATTAAAAAGGGTCTAGAAAGTGATAAAATATTTCCCCATTGCCAAATGGAGCCTTACCGCAAATTATTGATTTTTGTATTGTTTACATATTTTTTTATATTCTTTTTTTAATAATATATTTTTCTTTTGCAATTTTTTTGATAATATTTGACGACAATAGTGGTTACCAATAATAATTTTATTTGTCCATGGTGCATTTTCGTCATTTTATTAAAAAACTTAACGGTGATAGCAGAATCCACGGATAATTTTTCCAAAAGTATATAGGTACATAAGCAAAAACCCCTAAGGCTAAAATTGTTTTTATTTTGTGCAAAATTGTGACACCTACGTATCTTTTGGTTGTCGCCGCCCAATAGCACTTGCGGCAAACTAAACGTGAAACCCATTCAAGTATATCGTGGAACTCAATATACTAACGTATAGTGGGAGATTTGCATATAGGCCTATTTAAATTTATAAAATTTGCTCTTTTTAATTCTTCAAATTTGATAAATATATATTTATCACTTTTAAAACATGTCTTTTAGTCCTTCTACTTAAGTAACATTCTACGGTTCTACCACAGTTAGCTTTTAGTGTAAAATTACATGAATGCGCTTTAATATTTTTTTTCCAATCCTTCAATAGATTGCGCTATTGGGTTGTATCCTTTTAGATCCTTTTTATGGAAATTTATTGCTAGAAAAAAATATTTAGGAGATTGAAAATGACATTTACTCATTTCACGTCAAAAGCTAAACAATGTTAAGGCTCGGCCCAACAACTAGGGTAAAAAATTTTAATCTGAATTACGTTTAGATATCAGACGTGGGCGTGTGTGCATAGTTTACTTGAAATCGCAAGCATATCTCCTTTCCTTGGGGTTAAGTACATGACCCTTAAAATCTTAAGGAAATGACGATAAATTTTTTTAAGAAAATGAAAAAATGCCCAGCAAATAAAATTATAATTTGCAAACATTATTTTCATTGCAAAATATTATAGAACAGGGGGAAAATAATATATACTAGATAATAAAAATGCAATAACTATATAAATAAAAATAATTTTATATATTTGCATTAAATAAAAATGACAAGAGAAAATTCTTAAATATAAAAATTATGTTAAAAAATATTCCTCTTATTAAATAGATTTCTTGTCTGTTAGATTTTGAAAATTTCTCGATGAATAATTTTAAAATTGATCTTCTATTATTGTAATAGAAAATTCTGTATAAGGTAAAAAATTATATTTTCAAATATTAAATAAATTTATTTGTTAGATTTTTGAAAATTCCACACAAGAAATAAATTCTTCAATATTAAAACGGAAAATATTATAAATATGAAGTATTCTATACATTTGTTAAATTAATTTTGAGTCTCAAAACTTAAACAATAAATAGTTCTAAACTTTCATTTTATAACACTACAATAGAAAATATATGAAAATACTAAAAATATTACTCGGATTAAATAGATTAATTTTTTATTTTTACACTTAAAAAATCCTCACCATAAAAAATTTGAAAATTAATATTATAATTTTGTTAAATATACATCATATTAAATAGATTAGTTTTTTTATCTATGAAAATTTTTAATTTCTATAAAATATAATTTAGAAATTATTTTTCTAATATTATAATAAAAAATGCAAGAAAATAATTTTAGATACAGAAATCTCTTATTTTAAAAATATTTTCGCATGCAATACAATAAAAAACTTTTTATGGTTTCTTCTTGCCTTTTGTTATAATATTAGAAAATCAATTTTTAGAATTTGTACCACAAATTTTTTGAAGTCCAAAAGATACGAAATTAGTCAATTTAATTTGAAGAATATTCTCAAAAATAAAAATTTATATTTTATTTTATTTTATAATACAAAAAATTAATTTTTAACATTTGTTATTATGAAAATTTGAAATTCCGATAATCTCCAAATTATTCTATTTAGTGTGAAGAGTATTTTAAAAAGATATTTTCTTATAATTTTTACTTAGACTTTATTTGAAACTACGAAAACTGTGGGGAAGTTATAAGAAAATTGTTTGAAGAGTAAGAAATTGACATGATATAGCAAGGTAATGAAATAGATGTAAAAAGAATGAAACCCATTGAAGGTACATCGTGGTACTTATTTCACTAAAGGATATAAGAGTAAAAAGAATGAAATAGATGGGCTTATTATCAGTGTTGTCAGGACCGGACCGGACCGGCTGGGAACCGGTCATGGTTCCGGTTCAATTAAAGCCGGTTCCGGTTGGCTTAAACAAACCGTTTGAACCGCTGAAACCGCGGTCAAACCGAAATTTATGGTCAAACCGGATTCGGCCGGTTCGACGAGACAAGGACAACGCGAAAAAAAATACCCAAATGAAAAGTTGAAAACGCTGCCGCTTGCTTGCCAATCATATCCAG
>JAXCLR010000050.1:20547051-20568271 GCA_035584095.1 Annona squamosa | reverse complement strand
GGATGAATTAAATTATGATTTATAATAGAGGGTGGATTAAGAATTTATAATTACATTCCAATAAATTATTTTATTTTCTAATAAGATTATTAGAATAAGAAGAGTGAGATGTGATATAGTATTTATAGATTAAACTAAAGAGCATATTCAAAATTATTAGGAAATAAATGGAAATAGCAAGTTATGCTATGTAGATTATTTGTAGTTGATCATTTTGACTGCTTGCTAGTTATGATGGAAGTTTTTCTTGGATTTATTTAATTACATTCAGTGAGTTGGTTCACCCAATTAGATGTGGATGACACATTATTTTAGTGGGTAAAATATTTAATTGAATTGAGATAGTTGCTATGATACTTAAGTGAGAATGGTGTGTGTAATGCATCATAATTATTACCAAGTGGAACGGAATTGCACATGTGGGACCCCAAGGATATATTTATTATTTTCTTAGTAGGTCCTATGCATACTAGAAGGCAACTTTCGAATGTCCATTCATGGACGGTGTGTTATTACCTTAATGGGCTGTGGTACGTCCCTTTGTGGACTGTGTGTTGTTCCCTGAAAGGCCGTGAGTTTGCTCCATTATGAGCACTGTAGATAACCTTACATATTGAGTCAGTAGTTTGTGCATTTCCTACAGTGCTTCCATGATATTATACACTATTATATACATGGTTTATTTCTTGCTTACTGAGTTATTTAACTCATTCCTGAGTAATTTAAATTTCAGGAGAGGCGGGACCATCTAGTCCGTAGTGCGGGTTAATGGGCCAAGATGGTGCAGCAGAGACATTTTATTTTTATTTGTCGGCTTGTAATAAATTAATGGAAATTATTCCTATTAACTCAGTGGATATTTGTAATAAATTTTGGATATTACTGAATAAAGTATTAATTATTAAATTTATTAAAATATAATTAATCCGGGTTCGTCGCCCAATTAGAGTGGTCAACAAGCCTGGGATTGGGTCGTGACAAGCAGCACCCCAGCTGCGAACTTCCTCACCGTCAGCTTCTTCGTCTCTCGTATCGCTCTCACCGTCGCATCGTACCCGTTCTGCCCACGCCCAAAACATTTTTCACAAACCATACATATGCATATATCTCCGACTTGTCAGCCACATACACGCACAAAAGAAGTAAGAGAAGAAAAAGAGAAAGAAGAAGAACACATACAATGGGGCTGGCAAGGAGTCCTATGCCACCGGCGTGTGGCCCCGCTAAGTCCGGTATCAATGTTACATGAATTTCCCTGTTCAAAAAATCAAATAAGCCTAATAGCAAATGAAAATTAACAAAACTTAACATAGCATGATTATATACCTCATGATGTATTTTAAACTAAAATACGTCATTTATCAACTTTATTTTATTTTTTTCGTAAACATGTTTTCTCAATTGCATTCAACCTATGCCGACGGGGGTCATCCTCAGTTAGTGGCGGCAGAAAATCCTACACTGTCGTTCATGGGTTCGAAACTCACTCGTGGCAGTGTGGGCGGAATTTTTGTATCCCTTTGTATTCGTCCCCTCGTCCGTGGGGATATTTATTCTGGTCCTCCATCAATGTGGAGGTGTTTACAAGATTTCTCTCCATAGTCAAAGTTGTGAATGAGTTCAACTTGTAATATCAGATGTTTCTGTGTAATAATACCAATAAAAAAAACTCAATCTATACACCAAGTTTTTCCACTTTAGATACGTTTTCATTTTTATTTTTATTTTCCAAAAAATCATCAATTTCAGGAGTTTTTAAGTCATTTTCCACTCCTTAATTGTCACATGGAAAAACATCGTATATAGATTGAATACTCTTTGAAAAACAGGTTTGCAGAGAAAAATAAAAGAAATGACTAATTGTAAAAAACAAATGAATATTATATTTTAACCTAAAATACATCGTGATGTATATAATCGGGCTCCGAACTTAATATATAATTTCTGAATAAGATTTAAATGAAGGTAACTATCAATTTATCATCTTAAAAAATTTAAATTTAAAAAGGAAAAAAATATAGCACACCTTTATAACGGATATACAAAATAGGAAAAACTAAAAGACAACTCCAACCCAGTGATTGAGTATCAAATAAATTTCTAAAATAAAAAAGGCAAGAAAAGTCTTGAATGCTATAACAATGAGAAAAGAAACAGAAAATATAGAAGAAAAATGATTAAAAATATCATAAAAAACTATAATAAAAATTTTAAGTTCTAAATAAAAGCATACAATTTTTATTTATTACATGTTAGCTAATTTCATTAAATCAAAATGACAAGAGAACATTCTTAAATATAAAAATTATTTTTAAAATATTCCTCAAATTAAATAATTACTGTCTGTTAGATTTTAAATTCTGTTGGTGAATAATTTTAAAAATTGATCTACTAATATTATAATAGAAAATACCGTATAAGATAAAAATTATAGTTTCAAACAGTAAATAAATTAATTTTGTGTCAGTTAGATTTTTAAAATTCCACACAAGAAATTAATTCTTCAATATTATAAAATAAAATATCATAAATATGAAATATTTTGCACAATAGTTAAATTAATTTTGAATCTTAAAACTGCAAAAATAAATAGTTCTATACTTTTATTTTCTAACATTACAATAGAAAATGTACGAAGATGCTAAAAATATTATTTTGATTAAATAGATTAATTTTGTATTTTTAGACTTAAAGTATCCTCATCATAAAAAATTTGAAAATTAAATTAGAAAATATTATAGTAGAAGATTAATATTAAATTTTTTAAGAATATTCATCATATCAAAATAGATTAGTTTCTTTTTTATGAAAATTTTTTAAAATTTCTACAAAATACGATTTTAGAAATTATTTTTTGATATTATAATAACAAATGCAAGAAAATAATTTTAAATATAGAACAACTCTTATTTTTAAAAATATTTTCAGATGAAATACAATAAAAAAAACTCTTTATGGTATCTTCTTACCTTTTGTTATAACATTAGAAAATTAATTTTTAGAATTTTATCACAAATTTTTTGAAGCCCAACAAATAAGAAATTAGCTATTCAATGTGAAGAATATTTTTTTAAGTAAAAATTTATTTTTTATTGTATTGCATAATAAAAATTATTTTAAAATATCTTTATTATGAAATTTTCGAAATTTGATCATCTCCGGATCATTCTATTTAGTGCGAAGAGTATTTTAAAAAATATTTTTTTATTTTTCAAAAAATATCTTATAATCTTAGAGTTTGTTTCAAACTAAGAAAACTAAGGCGAAAGTTATAAAAAATTTCTTGAGAAGTAAGAAATTGACACGGTATAACAAGTTAATGAAAATAGATGTAAAAAGAATGAAACCCATTAAAGGTATACTGTGGAACTTTAAATACTAAAGGATAGGAGAGTAAACAGAATGAGATAGACGAGATTATTATATGAATAAATGTAAAAAATAATTAGAATAAAGATAATGAGCAGAAAATAAAATAGTTGACTGTCATGTAATATTAATTAGGGTGTAAAAGTGACGAAAGATTTCCCCATTGCCAAATGGAGCCTGACTTTTTTTGTTGTTTACATGTTTTTTGATATATTTTTCTTTTGCAATTGTTTTTGTAATCTTTGCAACGACAATAGTGATTACAAATAATAATTTTATTTGTTCACGGCGCATTTTCGTCATTTTCTTAAACCTTCTAATTTTAATACTTTAATAATCGAGTCACTTTTGTGAAACCTTTTTTCCATATAAATCATTTCATTTATCATGATATCATTGTACATGACTTTTACCTATAAATGTGCAAAATTAACCTAATAAGATGGTTTAATAATAAATATTAATTTTAAAATAGTATTTTTAATATCTAAACCATTTAAAATATCATTATATATGGTTATATAAAATTTTATATTTTAATACAAATAATAGTAGATCTAAATATTTTTCATAATTTATACATAAATATATCTATTTTTCAGCAAATGTTATCCACAAATATATATGTTCTGGATGAAATTTAGTATCATGACCAAAGAAATGATGTTAAATATAATAAATTAATTAGATTTTACAAGAACAAGTTGCAGGGAATTGGAGCCCACTAAAAAATATTTCTTTATTTTCTTGCTTTATTTGTTCTGGTTAGGCATTTTGGAGAAAATTAATCATATAACCCGATTTGAGTCGACTTGATTTCAAAAATGGGTTGGTTTGGAGTAGATGATTATCAATTTGACTTAACGTGATTTCATATATTAGTTTAAAATATAATAAATTATTAAAAATCATACATTAGCATATAATGCATAGGAATTAACTAGACATTATTACTTTGAAATAAGATTATTTAACAATTACATTATTATATTTAAATTGATAAATATTCCTATAAAAAGTATTACTTTTTATTCTTTCATATAAATATATATTTTAAAATATATTTAATTAACCAAAACATTTTTAAATATTATATATTTGTTAACCTGATTTCTAACCTGAACCAAGTCGATTTTTATTGGATTAAATTAGAGCTTGAACCAAACCAATTTCTATTGAGTTGTATCAGTTCCAGGTTAAGGTGTGAAAAATAGAATTAAAAGTAAAGTTGGCTTAAGATTCTATAAGGTAGGTTAGGATTGTTTTTACCTCAACCCAACCTGACTTACACTCCTATTTTAGGTCATTGCCATGATCATTTTGACATATCACTTCTCTTACCCATCTTATAATCTGATCCAACCCAACCAGTTTAAAATTTGTTAAATGTTCAACCCAATTTTCCAGCCATTTTAATGTCAACCTAGTTTCAAAATGGGTTAAAATGGGTGGGTAAAACATTGGATTGAACTCCAACTTTTCAAACTCATTTTGCAACTCAATCCACCTATTTTAAAATGGGTTAGGTTAATTAGGGGAGGAGTTTAACCCCACTCACTTGCACCGCTAAATTCCAATCACGTTGTGGGGTAATTTAATCCATTAGTTGCACCACATGCCACCGCTTTAAGTCTATTTATTTTAGTCTAATGGATGGATGCCTTAAGATAAGAAATGAGAAGTGATATATATATATATATATTGATTCATAGCACCAACAAATTGAAAATAGTTCATTATTTTTTATATTACGAAACCTTATTAATTAAAACCATAATCAACCTAGGATCCTTCATGCGAAATTGCCAAGAAAAATAAATCATAAGTAGAAACTTATTTGGATTTGTAGAAAGAATTAGGGGTGCAACTTGGCCCGCCGAACCCGGAGAAGAGCAGTGTTGAAACTGTGTAATTGTTAACCCGAGCCTGACTTTTCAGCTCGAACCCGGACCGAATTCATATAACTTTCGGTTTCAAGTTTAGGTGAACCCGAACCCGAACCTATATTTGAAAAATATTTATACTTTATTATTATATGTTAATCAAAAATTCAAAAATCAGATTTCAAAACCTTGCCTGCTACCATGCCGTGCAGTCCCTGTTGAATGTCATTGCCACTCTACTAGTTTGCCAGGCTTTCTAGCCTATTTTGAAAGATTTTCCATTCACCGGTGCACCCTTTCCGGCTATACAACTCTATTCCTTTGGCTTCCCACTTTTGGTTTCTGATTTTCGATATCTAGCCATCTGCGAGCAACACGATCAACAATTCAGCAGACTCAATTGCGGCACGATCAGTGGATAGCGGACTCAATCGCAGGCTTGCAACACGATCAAAAACGAGGGCGGACAATTAGCACGGTTTCTTCATCGTACAAAAGAAAGACGACGATCTACGATTTGCGAATGAGGGTGGGAACTCCTTGATTGTTGACTTTCAGGGACTACCAATCTCACTTTCTAATTCCATTTCTAACATTGAGGCTTTGAGCTTTGCAGCCTTTCCACCATTCACCGAAACGACCCTGCTGCCCAGTGCCACTACATTTCCACCTTTTGCCGAAGGCCCAAAATGACGCTGCTGCATTTCCATCATTCACCAAAATAATGCCACTGCAGTTCACCACAACATTGCTGCCATTCGCCAAAACAACTTATTGTTTTCGGGTTCAGTCTTTGGCCTTTTGCAATACACCAACTGCCTCAACCGAAGGTCACCGAACTAACGAAATCTCAAGAGATTCAGTCTCTGGCCTTTTGAGCAGCACTGTCGTTCTGTCTCTTTACTCACTTTCTTCTCCAGCCATGGCGCCGAGCCGGTAACAATTCTATTATTGACAATTTTTTAGAAAAAATCCATGCTTATTATTTAATATACAAATTAATAATACGTGATTTGTTATTGAAAGCTAGTGCAATGAAACTCTATTTGAAAATGAGAGCAAAAAGGAGAGGGAAAATTTTATGTAATATGATTAATATATGTAGAATGAATTTTTAGAAATAAACAAATGAAAATAACATTAATTATCTAAGAATTAATTGTTAGAATTAAAGTAAATAAAAACTGTGTAAATGGTAATTTAGAAATATCTATTTTTACTCAGTATGCAAAATCATTCAAATTTCAAACTATGTAAATGATAATTTAGAAACATGTGCTTTAGCGTTGAAAAATATGCGCTTGTTTTGCATTTTTTGAACAAGTATTACTATAGTCTATAGCTTGAATGCTTGCATTTTAAATATTTTTGCAATTTGAAAAAATTATTTCATTTGTTTGTGTTTATAGTAGCTGTTGATAACTTGATATGCATTAGTTAATATTTTGATCTTTCAATTAGTTTTTTTATTGCTTTGAAATGAGTAGAATTAATGAAATTCACATGGAAAATTTCTAATTATTTTTATATATCATAAAAAAGTGATATTTATGTGATCATTTCAATATGGATAGTTCAAGTAATATGCTAGACAAGATTAGCTAGCCAGAAATCAATACTGAGCAAATAAAAAATACACCAACTGCCTCAAACACTATTGATCTTACATAAAGTTCGGATGCAAATGAGTCTCTTCTTAAAAACATATATATGCTCTTTAAGTTCAATTATACAATATAATATTGAATTTTTGCCTTTTCTTTTAGAAAAAAAGAATTTGGCTTGACGTATGGTAATAATGCAAGACAAGAGCAATGAACACAACAGTTGAAGATAAAAATATTTATTTCTATTGTGTTGTACTGTTTGTTGTAATTTGGTTATTTAAACTTAAGACTTGTGTTGTCTACTTGGAGTTAACTTGGATGTTGTGATTTGAAGTTTGATACTTGAATTAATATAATCTTATTCAACTTGATATTTTGTGGTTTTTGAATGATTTTATGTTATTGTAATTTATATGATAAAGTTTATCTTACAATTAGATGGTAATATTGATATATATATATATAGTTGTTATATTGATGTTAAATTGCAGAATAAAAAATGGATGTACTTCTACGTTCTCCAAAATACATCATTATTCTACTTGTTGCAAAAAGAAGACTTAAAATAGGTTTTTTTTCTTTCTACTCTTAAGTGGTAATTAAATTTTTTTTGCTTTTGTATAATAAATTATTTTTAAAATTTTTTATACAATAGGTTTGTGAGAAAAATTATATATAGGATGAGTAACAAAGTCATATTGAAAAGAGAATGTCAACTCAAAATTCAACCTGAGCCCGAATTTCAAAAATAAGATTAGGGTTGAGGTTTACAAATAGGTTAGGGTTAGAGTTGAAGTTTACAAATAGGGTTAGGGTCAGGGTTGAAGTGAACCCAAGTTTCATAAGCCCGAGTTGCACCCTAGAAAGAATATTGTTCTTGAATCTCATGGTTTCTGGTCTTGGAAATTAGTATTCTAGGGATTTATGAAGAAGACGGCTCTCTTTTTCCAATTATAGGATATTAAAAAAAAAAAGCTATCATACATAACTCAGAAATCACAACCGTTTATATAGAGCACCTATCTTTTTTTATTTTTAATTTAACTCAACATAAAATAGAAACTAGAAATTAGGCAATAAGATTTCTACGCACAAAAAATTCATACCTTATTAGATGATTTAAGCTAATAAAACCTTATCAAATTACTTTATGAATTGGATTATTCTTTATGATAGCATATATATAATTATTATATATGTGTATCTAAAATCCAACAATATCTCACTTATACTATATATATTATATATGATATCATTATATACCTTATGAGTTCAAAATTTTTTACGACCATAATTAAAATCATCTTCAAACAATCTTATCCATCAATTATGCTAACATAGGATCAATGTGGTCTTTCATTACATTTATCATAACTAGACCCATTTATGGTCATATATATTAAACATAGCCGGATGACATAGATCAAGTATGAATGTATAGCATTAAAATTTCATGTAATGTGATTTAATATGCCTATTTTCAACTAATCCAACTTTCTTTGGTAAGATTAAATCAAAACCAAAATAGTGAATATTTTATTTCTGTGAAAAATATACATAATTATAACAAATGCGTCTAAATCAAAAGCACGTAAATAAGCTCTCACTTAACCAACCTATTATTAAATGATACAACATCCATGAACTCATGGAGGACCTTTTGGTTTAATCTTGGTAAATGGATCCGCAACTTTCGAGTTTGTTCCAATATGCTTTACAGACATTTTATCTTCCTAAATCTTTTCTTTAACAACCATAAACATCGCCAAACTCTTATTGTTGTTAGAATATAAATAACTGATATTGTCACAAATAACTAAAGTGGTCTTTTTATACTATCCATATTTTTCAGCCTCGAGACAAAATTCTATAGTCATATTTTATAAGATGTCTTGTAATATACTATAAACTCAGTTATAATCGTTGAAAAAGCTAAGAATGTTTACTTAGCACTCTTTCCTGATATAGTTTTTTCCAATTAGCAAATAAACATAGCATAAAATGGATCTAAAACTATATTTGCATCCCATAAAGTTGAAATCTGAATGTCAAATGATCTCTAACTTATCCGACTTTTTATATGTGAACATGTAGTGTTTCATTTTTTGAAGATACTTTAAAATTTATTTAGCTACTTCTGAAAGATCCATTCTTGAATCACTTATATATCTGCTCAACATCCAAACAATGTATGTAATATCCGGATGCATATAAACCTGAACATAAATCATACTTTCTACTAATAAATCATAGAAAATCTTATTCATTTGCTTAGATTTAAAATTAGTTTTGAAGTACTAATTTAGACTAATATTGTCTCGAGGTGTTTTCTAATATGCAATTATGTATGTCAAATGTCTTAAGTACTTTCTCAATATAGTCCTTTTGTGATAATTTGATAATACACTGAGAACAATACCAATATATTTTAATTCCTAATATAAAAGATGCATTTTTTAAGATTTTTCATTTCAAATTTTTGTGATAGAAATATCTTAATTTTATACAATAAATCCATATTGATGTCATTAAATAGTATGTATATGTGTTACTTCCACTGAACTTATAAGATGTACAATTATCAACCAAATTCACATGGACCGTCTAAATCAAAAAAAAAAAAAAAAAGATGGTTAAAGAGACTTGCCCCCGACTTATCATTTAAAAAAATTCTTATTTCATATGACTCATGAGGGTGAGTCATCAATATCATTTTATTCAGCAAAACCCTTATTATAACTAGGCAGTAACTTTCGACTCGATTGCCAACTAACAAGCCTGATCGTCTGCCACTCTTCGAGAAAGACCCACATTTGTTTTCTCCTTGATACATAACTCCCTTTATGGCTTTTAATAACGTGATATTTACATAAGTACGTAGACGAATATTTTATTGTTATAATAAATATATTTTATCATCATCTTTTCATTAAAATATCTTTTTTTATTCTGACTCATTTTATCCATATTGATCATGCAATATACGGCGTAGCAGCGTAGAAGTGTAAACGGGTCCGGATAAAGCCGTTCCGAGCGCTATTTCTAAAATCTTTATCACCAACCCTGTATATATTATATCATGTGAAATCCATGTTAATCCAACTAAGCTTATCTTTTAAGAAACCAGTAATTTCGAAATATGAAAATATCATCACTTTTTGAAATCTGTTTTCACTGAAAGAACCCTGGCTAAAACCTAAATTCATTTCTCCCTCTTTCATGTAAAGTTCTGCTGTAGAAGCTCCCGTAATTAAGTGGGGCCCAACTCACAAATATGGTGCCTATAATGTCACGACCATTGTTGGTGATTATCTCGATCACAGACGGCCCAAATCAAGAATATTCAAGTAAATCAAACCGGCGGATAGAAAAATTATTCATCGACCACTGGTGTAGATCATGCAGCAGTGAATGATTATCAATTTTTTTTTAATACCAATAGCCCAAACAACGCATAAAAGAAAGAAACAACCTGGACGGTAGGCAGGGGCGTGCATCAGGCAAGCCTTCCAAAGACGTAATTTTGAAGACCGAGCAGATGTTTACAAGATGTCTCTCCACAGTGAGAGTTGTGAATGAATTTAACTTGTAATATCATATGTTTCTGTGTAATAATAACAATAAAAAAAAAACTCAATCTATATACCATGTTTTTCCATTTTAGAATACTTTTACATTTTTATTTTTTATTTTTCAAAAAATCATCAATTTTAAGGGTTTTTAACTGATTTTCCACTCCTTAATTGTAACATAGAAAACTTGGTATATAGATTGAATACACTTTGAAAAACATATTTACGGAGAAAAATAAAGAAACGACTAATTGTAAAAAACAAATGAATGTTGTATTTTAGCCTAAAATACATCATGATGTATATAATCAGGCTCCAAACTTAATATAGAATTTTTGAATAAGATTTAAACAAAGGTGACTATCAATCTATCATCTTAAAAAATTTAAATTAAAAAAATAGCACACCTTTATAATAGACATACCGGATATACAAAATAGAAAAAAAATGAAGAAAAACTAAAAGACGACTCCAATCTAGTGATTGTGTATCAAATAAATTTCTAAAATGAAAAAGGAAAAAAAAGACGTGAATGCTATAATAATGAGAAAAGAGAAAGAAAATATAGAAGGAAAAATGATTTAAAAAATCATAAAAAACTATAATAAAAAATTTTAATTCTAAATAAAAGCATACAATTTTTATTTATTTCATACAACTAATTTCATTAAATCAAAATGACAAGAGAACATTCTTAAATATAAAAATTATTTTAAAAAACATTCCTTGTATTAAATAATTACGTCTTTTAGATTTTAAATTTTGTTGATGAATAATTTTAAAAATTGATCTTCTAATATTATAATAGAAAATACCGTATAAGATAAATATTATATTTTCAAATATTAAATAAATTAGTTTTGTGTTTGTTAGATTTCTAAAATTCCACACAAGAAATTAATTCTTCAATATTATAACATACAATATCATAAATATGAAATATTTGGCACATAAGTTAAATTAATTTTGAATCTCATAATTGCAATAATAAATAGTTCTAAACTTTTATTTTCTAACATTACAATAGAAAATGTACGAAGATACTAAAAATATTTTCGGATTAAATAGATTAATTTTGTATTTTTAGACTTAAAGTATCCTCATCATAAACGGTTTAAAATTTAAACTTCAAAATATTATAGTAGAAAATTACTATTAAAATTTTTTATAGAATATTCATCATATCAAAATAGATTATTTTCTTATCTATGAAATTTTTTTCAAAATTTCAAGAAAAAAAGATTTTAGAAATTATTTTTATAATATTATAATAACAAATAAAATAAAATAATTTTAAATATAGAACAACTCTTACTTTAAAAAATATTTTCAGATGAAATACAATAAAAAACTCTTTATGGTATCTTCTTGCTTTTTGTAATAATATTAGAAAATTAATTTTTAGAATTTTATCAAAAATTTTTTGAAGTCCAACAAATAAGAAATTAGCCATTCAATTTGAAGAATATTTTTTTAAAATGAAAATTTATGTTTTATTGTATTGTATAATAAAAAATTAATTTTAAATATCTTTATTATGAAAATTTCAAAATATGATAATCTCTGGATTATTCTATTTAGTGCGAAAAGTATTTTAGAAAATATTTTTTAGTTTTTTAAAAAACATCCTATAATGTTTGCTTAGACTTTGTTTCAAACTAAGAAAACTGAGGGGAAAGTTATAAGAAAATTTCTTGAGAAGTAAGAAATTGACGTGATATAACAAGTGAATGAAATAGATGTAAAAAGAATGAAACTCATTAAAGATATATTGTGGAACTTAATAAACTAAAGGATACAAGAGTAAAAAGAATGAGATAGACGGGATTATTATATGAATAAATGTAAAATAAATTAGAATAAAGGTAATGAGTAGAAAGTAAAATAGTTGACTGTCACGTAATATTAATTAGGGTGTAGAAAGTGATGGAGGATTTGCCCATTGCCAAATGGAGCCTGACTTTTTTTGTTGTTTACATGTTTTTTGATATATTCTTCTTTTGCAATTGTTTTTTGTAAGATTTGTAACGAAAATAGTGATTACAAATAATAATTTTATTTGTCCACGGGCGCATTTTCGTCATTTTCTTAAAAATTTTAATGGTGATCACAGAATTCATGGATAATTTTTCCAAAAATATATAGGTACATGAGCAAAAACTCCTGAGAATAAAAATGTTTTTATTCTGTGTGAATTTTTTTTTTGATGGAAGAATTACTCTATCCCGACGCCCTTTCCCTTTGGAAAGGGTTCGGAGGAGAGTAATCCGAGCAATGCATTGCCAAAAAATTGTCTATACACAGTTTCCTTAGGACTACTTGGGGGGGGATTCGCCCACCAAAGTAGCTGATATACATCAGAACAAGAAGCCACCTCGGCTAAGGAGTGGGCCACCTCATTACCCTGTCGAAGAACATGATGAATAGAGAGGTGGTCATAAGTAGCAAAAATAGATCTGATCTCAGAAATGACATGCCCCACTGGAGAGGATATTGTGCAGTCTTTGGATAAGTACTGGCAAAGTAGTAGAGAATCGGATTCAATCAGAACCTGGCTCAGCCTCAGTTGAATCGCCCACTTGGTTGCCAATAAGAAAGCGTGGGCCTCCATGAGGAGCGGTTCCATCGTGCCTGTCCATCTCCACCCCCTGGCGGCAATGAAACGGCCCCTGGAGTCCCTGATGATAGCCGCTAAACCAGTAACACCTTTATCATCCAAGGCTCGCGCATCGACATTCATCTTGAAAGCCCCCGCGGGCGGTTTAGTCCACCTGGCCACTAATGGAAGATCGAGAACACTCGTTTGACTAAGGAGCTTTGCCTTACGAAATTGTTCGCAGTAGTCACGGCACCAAGGTAGAATCATATGAAAAACCGGTGGGTCCCCGTCTTCTCTCAGCTTGTTCCTTAGAAACCAGACCCTCCAACAAAAAAGGATAAAGAAAGTCAGATCCAGCAATTGATTCCTGAGGGACAGAGTACACAGTGTTTAAATCACAGAGAGCGGAGGAGAGTTCAGCCTAGCAGCCACGCGACTAAACCTTGCAATATGAGGGCATCCCAAAAAGAGGTGGTCAGAGTTTTCCACCTCCCCCTTGCAAAAGAAACAGGTAGTATCCACCTGAATACCCCTCGAAGATAAATTCTGCAAGGTGGGGAGAGCATTCCTTACCAGCCGCCAACCAAAAAACATCACTTTGCTTGGAAGGTTTGTCCTCCAGATGGCCCTATAGAAGGACGAGAGGTTTTGGCTCTCCGAACTCTGAGAGAGCAGCCTGTAGGCCGATTTGACCGAGAATTGACCATTAGGTTCATGGGCCCAGTAAATACAGTCCTCCACCTCGCCCTGTGGAAGTGGAATAAGGCTAATATCCTGCCAACGAGCCTCGCCAACTGCCGCCACAATCTTTTCCTTGACCTAGGATTTGGTTTCCCCATTGATGAAGTCACAAACACGGGCCTCCTCCGGAATGGAGCACGGGAGAGGACCCGCCTTGGAGAGCACTGAATTGAGCCAGAGGTCGCCAAAAAACCGGATCCTCATCCCATTACCCACTCTCCATTTGCACCCCATATGGACGGCATCACGTGCCCTTAGAATGCTTTTCCAGGTATAGGAGTCCGAGAGCTTAGCACTACAATCCCATATATCTGAATTTTTAAAATATCTTGCCTTCAGCACCTCGTAGCAGAGGGAGGCGGAACCCGTAGCTAATCTGAAGACCTGCTTAGCCAAAAAATTTTTAAATATCCCATATATCTTTTGGTTGTCACCACCCGATAGCGCTTGCGGCAAACGAAACGTGAAAACCATTCAAGGTGTATCGCGGAACTTAATACACTAACGTATAGTGAGGGATTTGCATATAGGTCTATTTAAGTTTATAAAATTTGCACTTTTTATTTATTGAAATTTGATAAATGTATATAGCACTTTTAAAACATATGTCTTTTAGTCCTTCTAGTTAAGTAGCATTCTACGGTTATTCCACAGTTAGCTTTTAATGTAAAACTACAGAAATTCCCTTTAATATTTGTTCCAATCCTTTAATAGATTGCGCTATTGGGTTGTATCTTTTTATATCCTTTTTATGGAAATTTATTGCTAGATAAGAATATTTAGGAGATTAAAAATGACAGTTTACTCATTGCATGTCGAAGTTAACATTGTTAAGGCTCGGCGTAACAACTAGAGTGAAAAGTTTTAATTTGCATTACGTTTAGATATCAAACGAACAACTTCTGATTGACTGAATGGTATATTATATATGAGAGGTGATCTTTTACGACCGGTTGGTCGCAACCGCCCTCTCCGACCATCCCTCTCAACCGTTGGATCAGGCGGAGAGGTTTTGGAGCGTTGGATGAAATCTCGACAATGCGGCGGCAGAACAGGAAATTAACGCTGGTCACTTTTGTGACCAGCCCTTGTCAGAATAGGAGATTTACGGCCAACCCCACCTGTCTCTCTCAGCGCTCTCGTCTCCTTGCCCTTCTCTTTCACTGTCTCTGCCCCCGACTCTGTTTTCTCCTTAGTGCTCTTCGCCCTCTCCTTCGCCTTCTCCTTGGTCGCCTCTGCTGCGGAGCCCATTTTCTCCTTAACCATCTCCACGTTCACCTTCGCTTTGTCCTTCACCGTTTCAGCTGTCTCCTTGGCTTTTTGCTTGCCCGACCTCTGCATTTTCCCTAGCCGAGTCCTTGGCTGACTTCAGGGATTCCTTGGCTTTCTCTGACGCTTCAGAAGCCTTTTTTGGATCCTCTTTGAGACATTCGGATTATTCCCACCATCGGTTTCGTCCGCTGACCTCTGTACCTCAAATTTCAGAAGACAGCATGAGAATATGGTGTAGCTGGGAAGATATGGAAGCAGATGAAGTTAAAGACACTTTGCGGATAGCCGAAGACAGAAATATGGAAAGAGAAGGAGAGGCGGGAACGACTCTTCTCATGTCGAAAAAGACAGTGTTTCTTGCTGCATTCAGGCCCGCCATTGCCATTTCAATTTTAGTTCTGGTTTTCTTCTTCTACCTTGTTGCTGATGCTAAGAATCGATTTGCTTTCCTCCCTTCTGGTTCTCCTCTAGCACCTATATGGTATATGCAGGTTGGTGTTGTTGATTCGACTGTTCACAGCTCCCCCTGAAATACTAGATATGGAGAGAGAGGAGGTGGCGCTAGAGAGTGGCGAAACGTGGCAGGCAACGATGACACGTTCTAGGCATATAGTATAAGTTTGTGGCTGGCGAAACAGATATCGACCTTCGCCAAGATCGGAATTCATTTATTGAAGCATCAGTTAAACTATTAATACTGATAATAATTTTGAGGGAAAAAACAACAAATGTGGTCCTCCGGCAATAGATATGATTCGACCTTCGGCAAATCAAAGTGTACCTAGTCGGAGGACGGTGGTTGGAAATATGCGAACACAGCGAAGAAGGTTTGTATCGCTGTAAGGATAAGTACAACAACGACAGCTGTGAAAGAAACAATGCCCTATGGTGTCCTCACGTAGTTGTGCATGAAGTTCGTCGGTTACCGCTTGTTGCAGTATTTATGTATTTCCCAATTACGTGCGCCATATAAACTTCATTGGGTTAGTTAGTGATGTCTCGACCGAACTGGTCGAAGAGATTAGTGACCTCCTGATCGCTGCCCAACCAGTTCTCGATCACCCCCTTTCTGCACAGGATCAAAACGTCTTCCGCGGTGTTCATGAGACAATGCATGAAGAAAGTGTACACCGTGACGTGGGGACGACAGCGAGGATGCAGCAAAAGCTGTCGCCTCTTGCAGTTGCTTCATTGCTCTGGAGCTGTCGTTTCATAGAAGCCATCAATTCTGGTTCTGGTTGTGCAACAATAGGATGGTCTGAATCGCTGGAGTCAGTGGCCTGTAGAGATTCTCTAGGCACAGCATGCATGGCTGATTTAGGTTCTTGCTTAACCTTCCGTCTCTGATGATCCACCCATCTTGGCTTTGGATCGGCCTTTACGCGTCGGGTGGCGAAGGACGAGACTCCCGTATTATCAACAAGTGCGGAAGAATCATCCATCTAGGGATGATTGCCACCAACCGAATTACCTGCAACAATAACATCAGAAGTCGTGCCCATTCGATGACTACCTATGCATGTGCAGCATCATCTGTCTCCCCGATTACTCTCGGGTAGGAGAGGGAGAGCGTTGGCGTCGCAGGGGGGAGATGGGCGCGATGGAGGGAGAGAAATTGGGAAAGAGAGGGAGGGAGGGAGGGAGGGAGGGATGAGACGTGGGTAGGAGAGCTGTCCGCGAGGGGCTTGTGGGCAAAAGACACTCTCTGACAGGGGCTGGACAAAAAATGCTCGTAATTAATTCCCCTGCTCCGCCCGCAGTCTTTTCGAGTTTTCATCCGACGGTTGAAAACTTCTCCGCACGATCCAACAGCTTAGAGCGCTGGTCGGAAATGCTGGGTTCGACCGACCGGTCACAATTCATTATATATCCATCTATATATCTGACACGTTACGCGCGTATGAATTAAGATATACGTTGCTGGCATGGCAGAATGTACAAGAAATACATATCAAGGTGGAGCGACCTTTACTTCAAAAAAGAAAAAAGTTGGAGGGATCGAATCCCACGAAAAACTCATGAATGCAAAAAGAAAAAAAAGAAATGGAAGAGGAGATTTCTTTTTTTTTTATTGATACAATTTCATACATCTCAATACATATTATACTTGAAGATCTGAGACATTCTTACAAATACAAGGGACACATATTCCCAAAGAAATCTGGAGACACAACTCCACGAAAGAATAAGGAAGACACAGCTTCCAACAACTACTTGAGAGACCACCCGCTCCCACACTCCATCCATCCGGGAGACCACTGTTTGCTCCCACGTATATTTTTCCGCCCGACGTCTTGAGCGCGATTCGAAACCTTCACCTCGCTGCCTGCGCACATTTGCGCCACCGACAGCGACCAACCGAGCTAGCCTCGGTTGGTGGAAAGGAATATAGTTAAGGATGAAGAGATTAGAGGCATGAACAGATGGTGGTGGGCGCAGTTACGCATGCATCGCATAAGGTACGTGGTGATTGAGAGAAATGTGTGTGAAGGGAGATTCCCTGGGGATGAGTTGTATTCCATTTTACTGTCAGTGAATACTCATACAACTACTCTTAACTATTTTAACTACTTTACCTGGTGATCCTATTAACCCAGGCTAAACAAATGTATAATTTAACTTACATCGAAAACCTCATTTATAATTTTTTTTAAATTTTTTTGTCATACACTTGTCTATCTAAGTGTATTTAATATACGAAATAAGTTTTATCATTTTAGAATATGTGTAGATTTTTTAAAAATAAATATATATACATCCAAAAATAGTAAATATACTTAGATAAAAATGCACAAAGAAAAAAGTTAAAGAAAAGTGTTATAAAAAGGTTTTTTGATATGGACTAAGCAATATATTTGCTTAACTGGAGCTAATAAGATCATTCCTCTCTCCACCTAGTGATCTTGTTTACCCGGGTAGAGTAAATGTTTTGCTTAGCCCACCGCAAAAAACTTATTTACAAATTTTTTTATTTTTTTCTTCATAAGCTTATTTATCTAAGTGTATTTGACATGTAAATCAAGTTTAACTATTTTGGATATGTGTATGCATTTTTTTTAGATTTTTAGAAAATATAGATATTTTCAATACCTATATACGTAGATGTTTAAAAATCTCAAAAAAAATACATACATATAACCGAAAATGATAAAACTTGGTTTATATATTAGATAAACAAATGTACGAAGAAAAAAGTCAAAAAAAGAGTATTCTAAATGAGTTTTTGACGTTGGCTAAGCAACTCATTTACTTTGCCCCGGCCATCCATTTACAACATTTTTTTCATATGCTCTTTTAACAAAACGTATTTACTAATAAACTAAGTTTTACCATTTTTGGATGTATATATATATTTTTGAGATTTTTAAAATACAAGGGTATTTTCAATACATAGATACATAAACATATTTAAAAATCTCAAAAACATATATACACATATCTAAAAATGGTAAAACTTGGTTTATATATTAAACACACTTAGATAAACAAATGTACGGAGAAAATGTTATAAATGAATTTTTTAAAGTAAGTTAAGCGACACATTTTGCTTATCCCGAGATAACAAGATCATTTCTCCCTCCACTTAATAATTTTATTATCCCGGACTAAGCAAAAGTCTTACTTAGGCCGCATCAAAAAATCAATTTACATCACATTTTTTCTTTATGCACTTGTTTATCTAAGTGTATTTAACATATAAATTAAGTTTTTTTTTATATGTGTATATATTTTTTGAGATTTTTAAAAACATGGATATTTTCAATACATATGTACATATAAATGTTTAAAACTCTCAAAAAATTATATACACATATCTAAAAATGGTAAAACTTGGTTTATGTTTTTTTGTTTAATTTCAAAAAAATATAGATACATATCCAAAAATGGTAAAACTTAGTATATATGTTAAATAGACTTAGATGAACAAGTAAAAGAAAAGAGTTTTATAAATGGGTATTTTGAGGTGGACTAAATGATGCATTTATTTAGTTTAGACTAACAAGATCATTCTTCTATCCACTTAGTTATCCCGTTAGCCCAGATTAAGTAAATGTCTAGCTTGTTACTTTAAAAAATTTATTTATAAAAAAAATTTTTATTTTCCTTAAACGGAATGATACATGTATTTGTTCTTATCTTCTATAATTAACTGAAAGTATTTCCAGTTGATAAGCAAACACCCAAAGAGTTCCAATCAAACAGAAAAAATTTGGAGACATAAGAACGGCAAAATTAACACAAATAGTCTTACAGGGATGGCAGCAGGCTAACAGTAAGGGAATCAGATGAGTTTTCAATACGAGCGATCAAACTTGCAGCATGGGTATCCACCACAGCATTCTGATAAGATGAAACTTGTAATTAAAAAGAAAAAAGTAAACGATTGCGAAGTGAAAATACTTTAGTATCTAGGGGATTGCACAGGAAGACTAGTGAGACACGGGCACCCTTGTACTTCACTTATTTTTTAGATTTTTTTTTTAAAATTTTTTTTACGCAACTATTAATCTAAATATATTTAATATGTGCATCAATTTTTACCATTTTAGGATATTTTTAAATATTTTTTAGAATTTTTAAAAATCAGTAACATTTTTAGTAATTTAAAATTACTAAAAATGCCAATAATTTTTAAAAAGCCGAAAAAATCTAAAAATATAAAAAATTGATAAAAATTAATACACATGTTATATATACTTAGATTAATAGTTCAATGAAAAAAGTGTTTAAAAAATTTTAAAAATAGGCGCAGTATACCTAGGTGCATTGAACTTGGCTCTAAAACTACTGGAGTGCAACCTAATTGCCTTTGCAAATCCTAATTTCTTTTATAATCATGAGTTAACACCATCTAGGTCCAAGAGCACAAAGTTGGTGATGCTTCCGAACTAGACCATGGCATTGCAAAACCCGTAACCGACGTTGGGCTCCACTTCCTTTGCTCCCTCTAATACTTTCATCCCCCATAGACATTTGTGGCCGTCTTGTGCGAACATCCTGCAAACACCAACTTGCAAGCTGGACTACGCCCTCCTAGCTAAACAGGTATGGAGATTATCATCGAGCACTGATTCCTTTTGCCATGACGTGCTCAAAGCTAAATATTTCCCAAGCCCGGATATCTAGAGTTGTAAAGGGGGACCTTCTGACTCCTACATGTGGAAGAACATTCTCAAGGCACGGGATGCGATCCGATTTGGCTGTAAATGGAGGGTGGGCGATGGCAAGCGGATTCGATTTTTCTAGGATGTCTGGCTTAATTCTATTGTGAGCAAGGTGGGCCCTCTACCATTATCCACTCCAGAGGATGCCCTGGTCAGTCATTTTATCAATGAAGAGACAAAATCGTGGAATAAGGATAATATAGTGGTTGCTGTGGGAAAGGTTGGCTGGCAGGAAATTAAGCTCATACCACTTCCTCGAGGAGATGGCAAGGATTGTATCTTTTGGGTACACGAACCTAATGGTCAATACTCAGTAAAGTCGGCTCATAGGATGCTTTCTATGACCATGTGTAATCCCAGTCCGGCTCGCTACTTTTGGGCTATTTGGAGGACTAGGCCGCCTAGTAAGGTGATGATTTTTGAATGGCGGTTACTAAAGAATGCTCTCCCGACATTGTTAAACCTGTCACACAGGGGTGTACCTGTTGATGTTGTTTGCGTGCTATGTAAGAGGGAGGTAGAAGATATTGACCATTTGTTTTTGAGGTGCACGCGTATAGCGAGGATTGGTAGTATTGCTGCTTGTCGAAGCTCTCCAGAGTCGTCGGTGACGGAATCTTTATGCATCCTTTCTAGTAGAAACAGACTGGAGGAGCTGGCTTTCTTCATTGTGTATTGCTGGTGAATCTGGTTTCTGCGTAACAAGTTCAGAGATGAGGGAGTCCAACCTAATTTTGGTGATACTCTAGGGTAGTGTCATGCTTATATCGAACAACTTAGGAGGGCGAAACTTCTTGGTCAAGCTTGTGTCCTGGATCGCCCTCTTGTGGCTAGGTGGACTACTCCCCCTCATGGTGTTTTCAAGTTGAATATTGACGTGCAATGGTTGGAGGAGAGAAAGGTCATGGGGCTGGCGGCAGTTATAAGGGACTCCCGTGGTCTCTTTATAGCGGCCAAAGGGTGGAGATGGAAGGGTGTGGCGGAGCCGCTGCTGATGGAAGCGTATGCTTTT
>JAXCLR010000050.1:20479130-20522167 GCA_035584095.1 Annona squamosa | reverse complement strand
TATATATCCAAGTTGAGTATTTAATGGATAAAAAACTGTAAGTGGAGTAAATATCCTTAAATAGTTTGTCTAATTTTCGATATAAGGTAAATAATATTATAATTAAATAAGGGCCTAAATAAGAATGTTTCCTCATCAAAGGGGTCTTGAGGATTCTCTTTAAAAAAACAGGAAAACTAAAATTAGCTTTCTAATCAATGCATCCTTAAACATTAAAATTAGGATGTAATACATGGTGATTTAAGTGAATGCTTAGTCATAATTGTTAATTTCGATAAGAAAAGAGAAGAAGAAAGTGAAAAATACAACTTAAGATTCTAAGATAAGCAAGCTTTTCAAATTCAATAAATTATTGTGATAAGAATTTCTATTATGTCAATTACTTTAAAAAAGGATGTTTGCAAAAAATATTCATATGATGCTTTTATATGTTTCACTAGAAATATGTGTAAATCAAGTTATTTTTCATAGGTATTCTAATTAAATTTTATACTAACAATAAAAATTTTTGGGAATGACCATTACCCTATTTTCACCATATATATATATACATATATATATGTTGTTAAACAGACTTTTGAACTTGATTTCTAGGAACAAATCTTTTCTTTATGATTAGCCGAGCAAACTCCTTTCATCTTATAGATGCATTTGATCACTTGTGTCAATGGAACTCATGCATGAAAATGAATGTAAAGCTTTGCCAAGGTTATAATTGGATAGGTAGTCTGTCCTTAGTGTTGCCTCACTAGTGTGTCCAGTGTATGGGTAGATGATCACTTGATAATTATCATCCACCAAAAAAAAAAGGATAATATATCATTGAGTGATGCATGTTTGTGATTGCATTTCACCCACATACATATATGATATTTCCATGGAAGTTTTCATGACTTTTTTTTAAACGACACTTACTTACTAGATTCTTCGAACTCACCATTTTCATTAAATGGTTGTAGAATGTCACTAATTCAAGAGCTATGTAGACTTCACTGAGTAAAAGAGCAGTGAAGTGGAGAGTCATATGATGCTCTTGTGTATGTCTGAAAGCATTTTATAACAAACTAGACCTTAAAAGTATTAGATTTTCATTTTATCTATTTGATGTGTGTACGAACTGTATATATATACATATTTTGTTTGCCACTCATCCATTTTATCACTAATTGGTGTATAAACGCAAGCTAGTTTATGAATTTCACCACTTTTAAAAGATTTTCGGCATGAAATCCTCCGATAAACTCGATGTATAGAGATGTCATAGGTGGGGGCTCTACATACGCATACGCTTATTACATTCTTCCATTTATTCATATAAGTTGATGAGACTGAGGTTGATTCATATGAAAGTATAAACCCATTAAATAATGCTAGAGTTTCTTGTTTTTAGTATTAATCATCATGCCCATTTTGGGTACATTAATTTGCGCAGAATAACTACGATATGACATAGAAGACAATCAAGGAGATAAAGAGGCTAACTAGCAAGCCATTTAGGGCAGGAGTTATCTTAGAGTTTGAACAACAAGAACCATCCAAGCTATCTTTGATGAGAAGCTTGCAAGCATGCAAGTCTTCTAGGGAGATTATTCTAAGGAATTGGTCGATGAGGCAATAAGCATGGAATCAAGATCATGCAAAAGGAGAACACCCGATCCTTAATTAAAATATGTACAAATTTTGGCTTTTCCAAATATACCTACCATATTTTGCCTTAATTTCAAATACACCTACGATATTTTCAAAATTCCAAATATACTCATTATTTGCATCCCAGACGTGTTTAGAAAGTGCTAAAACTTTTAGATGAAAAGCTTTTTAACCAGAAGAAAATAATATGATAGAATAGAAGTAACATAAGAAGTAAAGAGGATAAAGTAAAAATATATAAATTAGTTATACAGATAATTATATAAAAATGATTGAAAAATAGTATAGTTGTAGAGGAGAATATAAAAAATGATTAAAAATAAAGTAGTTAGGAAGATTAAAAAGTTTTAGCTTGACTTTTTCCTCATTAGCAAAGACATCCTTAATCTCTAAAATGTTCATTCTATTAAAAACTGTTATTTAAATTTTTATAAATGCTCAAAAACTCCTATTATAAAATAATAAATGATGAAATGAAATAGAAAAATAAAATTAGCGCTCTTCAATTTTAGAGTTGATATATGATCAGGACATCAGTGTGTTATGATATTTAATTTTTCCAATATCATCTTAAATTTGAAGGGCACAATAGTAATTTCATATATTAATTACAATAGGTGATAATTCATTATTTTGCAATAAACCTTTGAGAGAGAATTAAACATTCCTCACTTGAGAAAGGTACCAAGTGCTAGATTGTGTCATTATAATCTAGTCCGTTCAAAACATTCCAAAGACTTGAGATCTACAAAAGAGTATTTTATTACTTTTTATTCATAATGGTATGTTATTATTATTATTATTTTTTTTGATAATAATGGTATGTCATTATCAATTGCAGCTTGGATCAGTTACAGAGACTGAAAACGCGGTTGCTGCTGGGGTCGACTGCACCATAGCTCAAGGTGTGGAAGCTGGAGGGCATGTTCTTGGCCATGTAAGATTGAATTTCAGCAAAAAATTCATTGGCATATTATTGGCAACAAAAAAAATGGTTGCTAAAAGAGTGATACAATTGGGTAGCCAAAAAAAAAAACAAAAATCATCGCCATTGCTCCTCTTTTTTTTTTTCTTTTTTTTTTTTTTTTTCATATTGGAGCCATTGCTCCGCCTTTGAACAGCAGTTGATGCTTGTTTTGGATAATTGCTACGAAATTTTAGTTGCATTTTCTGGTGTTTTTGAAATTACAAAAAACCACACACGATAAGTGGAACCAAAGGTTAAAAAATATAAAAATACACCAAATGCGAAAACAATTATATTAACATGACTTAATAATCTCTATTTACAAATGAATCTTCTTTACATATTAAGAAATTAAATAACATAAATAAGTTCAAAAATACAATGAAGTAAATGCTTCAGAAATACCAACATGATTTTACAAAGAAAAATTTGCTGGATTATAATAAAAAAATTCAAATAACTAAGATGAAGCCCCCAGCAGATTTTGAATGTGACATGGAGCCTTCCCATCTACATCAAAGCTCTATACCTTCTACAGCCAAAAAAAAAAAAAGAGATCCGCAACAGAAAATTATGCTAGAAAACTAGTTAATGGAGACAAACAAAGTAAAACTAGTTAATTGACAAGTAAATTATGCTAGAAGATTATTCCTTTGTTGATAAGAAAATCCAATTCCTAATTATGGTGAGGGGCAAAAATTAGCATTTGAGATTGGTTGGGTTGTGGTGATGACCGGTCTAACCAAACACCTGCGTCGTCGTAAGTTCTTCTATTGTGAACTTCACTTGTATACACAACATTATAAAACATTAGTCGATAAGCCATTGAATAGGGAAGAAAGTGAGCAAAATCAATTGATTGCCCAATAATACCATCCTCAATACTCTTAAAGATCACTAGACGAATAGCACTCGAATAGCTTTTTCCTGCAAGATATTAGTTAGATGCAATACAAAAAAAAAAAATTTAAACAAAGAGAAACATAAATTTACATAGAATCCACACCAAAGAGAAAGAATTTGCATTCAACAGAATTGGTTGATCATGATCCATTCCTCTAAACTTTGCAATTGATCCCAACCGGCAACCACCATTTTCAAAGCTGCTCAGACTGAAATTTATGTGACCAGATTAAATTCATAAGCAAAGTTCAAAATCAAATTTCACTGATAATCAAAAGAAATTCTCTGGAAGGATGAAATTATTAGCGCATTGTGAATATCCTGCAAATTAGAATACAAGAATGTCATTAAGAAGCGCTAAAATGTTGAAAAGCATTCACCACCTAATCCTAACCTGTACATTGTATCAATGTTGAAAAGATAGAGATGTGTCGATAGAGTTTTATATAAACAGCCAAATAATAGTCAAAAAAAGGAGAAATTCTACAAAAGGAATTTGTTGTAAAGACTATTCCTTAATAGAAGCTAACAAAAAGAAAATAAAATGCAATAGACTAATTTACTAAAGGAAAATAGGATCACTAACGGGCAAGCCATGAGCTAAGCA
Source organism: Annona squamosa (assembly GCA_035584095.1). Taxonomy (NCBI): domain Eukaryota; kingdom Viridiplantae; phylum Streptophyta; class Magnoliopsida; order Magnoliales; family Annonaceae; genus Annona; species Annona squamosa. The sequence goes on along the minus strand of JAXCLR010000050.1, from coordinate 20,518,040 downwards.
AAATCAATTTTTTAAAGATACTATAGGGATAGATCAAAATCCAGCGGACCAGCTAAGCACCTATTTGGATGTTTATTTCTTATTAAAATCCAAGGCACATTGTTGATAGTCTTAGTGACGAATATTGAATTGTAATAAACAGGTTATCGCACCCATCATCTATTCATATCACAGAAAAACTTGCAGGATATTTAACATGTACATAAAATCATTGAAAATTAATCAATTCAAAAGGAGTCAGCAAATGCTTACTCTTTTGTGTCATCAAAACATGCAAAGTAAGCATGATCCGGGATATACTGATCTGCCCATCAGTGCCACTGTCAACAATAACAACAACAACAACAACAAATGTGCCACCTTTGGTTATTCTTAGCAAATAAAGAATTCTTTGAAAAACCTAACAATGAAAAACTTTACGAAGTCATGTTCTGCATTAGCAACATGAAGCACATTAAAAAAGACGAATTGAAACACAAAAGCATAAGAAAGAGGAAAATATACTAACCACTAGAAAATCTCACTGGCCAATAACTAAAATCCTACACATTCAACCTATTCATAAACCTTGTACATCCAAAAGACAAACATTTTAACTTGGTTTTTATAAATGAGAATCTTAAAATATAGGAAAAGGACTTGATTTTGGATAGCTTGGGCATTTTCTTCGGTAACTTGTGATTATTTCAGTATGTGTTTTACCTTTTCTGGCAAGTTACGCACAAGAAGAAGTCCATGATAAGATGAAAAAAAAAGCCTCTTAAAAACATTAATAGAAATCCACTGTAAACATAACAAGCACATGCTCTAAAATGCTACAGGTATTATTCTATCATGATCAAAAGTGAAGGAAATAGAGACGATAAAAGGAGCAAGCCTAGATATCATAAAAATCAAAATTTACTTTATAAATGCCAAACAGATTTATGATAGTGAATTAAACCTCTTTGAGCATGAATTAGGCAGACACCTTAAACATAAATGCACCCGCTTATGCATAAGATAAAAGCTACTAGACATTGAGCTAATCACCTAATTTATTTGGATAAGCCACAGATCAGAATAGCTAATTCATTTGTCATAGGCCACCAAACAAGGGTCACATCAAGAACTCTCCCAGTAACCTTTAGCAAGTGATTTTGCTTAACTTATTAACATTTAAATGGCACAGGTAGTGGGGCATGACACTGCTATCCACAAATAATAAAACTGGTAAACTAGAAAGCTCAAATACCCAGCTGTCACAGAGGATGATACACAATACTATCAGCTAATCCCATATAGTCTAACACATTCTGTTGTAAATTCCAGTTGCGGTTTGAGAGAACACAAACAAGATGCAACCATTGGAATTTGGACATGGATAACCGTCTAGACTTTACCAGTGACAGACGCCAACAAAACTTAACATGAGCTTCTTTAAGGCCAGATTTCTTTTTGGGTGAACCATTTGAAAAATATGTTCAATTACACAGTTTCAGATAAGTAAATAGGATATATAAGACTCAATGTGATTTGAGACACAGTGGAAAATGGCCATGCCACATGCACAAACAAAGAAACCACACATTAATACTCATGTTTTTAGATCAAATGATGGCACTAACTTGGTGCTACAGCAATTCAAGCATATAGCCAAAGAATCCTGCTGCAACAAGCATTGCAATTCCTACAGAATCAGTTTTGACACGCTGCTTTTATCGTCTTCAATGCACATTGACATACATGTGAAGGAAGGTTGTGGGTGGGGGGGGTGTCGAAGAGGAGAGGAATAAAATTAGTTAAGAATCTTAAGATATGCCCAGAGGAAAACCAGATTAATATTGACAGACATAGTAATCAAAATGGAGTTGTATCTCACAGATTGCCCGGCTGCCTTGGTCTACAATTAGAAGCAGTAGCTGCTTCCAATATAAACCAACTCAAAATCATTAGAAAACCTTGCATCCTCACTTGGTCCATCAACATGACTTCCCTTACTCCACTTCCCCACTATAATTGTTATTACACTTAGAAAGGAAATGCAATTCATTTGATAAGCATTTGCTGTATTCTACGACATTCTATTTTTTTCAAAAATAATGTAATACCTTTTTAGTACCTAACCTTTCATGAAAGTGTAAAGAAATATGGAATTTTTATATATGTAATAGGATACATGGAGTTCATTCCACTCAAGCAATATTCATATTCATCATGCTGGTATGGTACTGTATACATGATACATCCCCAGTGGCAGTTAGCAAATTAGTTTGGTTCAAGACAGGCTTTCCCCAACCTGCATCAGTGCTCTTAGTATCATTCAAGGCAGGCTTTTGCTTACCTATGTAATTGATCTTCCTTATTGCCATGTTCATTGTGTCTATAATATAAATGTTTCCGCGATCATCCTTGGGTGATTCATTCATGCCTCTCTAAGCTTGACATCGACATGTCCAGAATAAGCTTCTGCAGAACCAGCAACCAGTTTCGGCCTGCTATCTGCATTTTCAATGCAAATTTATGTAAGGGGATTTTCTGGGGTAGCTTAGGACAGGTAAACCAATTGAGAGTAAGGAAAATTCAGAATTAAAAACAGCCGAAAATGTAAATATGGTTGATTTTGGCTCGGATATAACTAAGGATAGAGTAACAGACGCCCAAATGGAACATCCGTTTTCTGTTCCTCTACTCAAAATAACAACTCCATCTTTCTTGAGGTGCTGTCCACCTGCCCCAGCCTACCTGCGAGATATTCCAAATGTCCATGAAATTTTCCCAAATTATAAAGGATGCCTACGTAAGAAATCAAAAAAAAAAAAGTAAAGTTTTTTTTTCCCTAGAAATGTCTGTTCAAAGACATAAATCACAGAAGTCTTACAAAATGATGGCAACATGAGGGTATGAAACAACATATTCAAGGACCGAAAAGGAAAAACACACAGATTTAGATACAAGATGTTCATAAATATCAGAATCACAAAAGTTTGTCTAAATCAAAGAAGAGTTTTTGTTGAAAATGAGGAAAAAAAAGAAAAACATTGAATTCCAATAAACCCAACGAAAGCCATCCCCAGCAGTGAATGTAGTTTGCATAACGAATGAATTTAGACAAAACCAGCAAAAAATAAATAAATAAATCTACAAATTTATGGAAGATAGAAGCTGGGTAGTGAAGAAATACGACCAAACCGTAAAGGAATGGAAAGAGCCAGCAATGGATAAAACAGAGACACCTAAGGCGAGACAATGACGTTGAGACCTTATGAAGAATGCTGTTTGCAGAGTCCAGCACTAGAAGCTCCCCACTCAGTGAGACCTCCGCTGCAGACGGCTCGATGCTGAGCTTGCTCCCGTCGAAATCGTCTCGATGGTGTATTCGCTCTCGAACTTCATCACCGGGCGGTTGGAAATATCTCCCAAATGCACCAAACGCATCAAACACTTCAGTTCGCATTCCCCCCATTTGCTATTTCAGAACTGAAACCGCACTCGGGAGGTAGGGGGTTTGGTCAAGAGCAGCAAGGAGAGGAGATTTTATTGAAGACACTCACCTTGTGAGTTAGAATGATGTAAATTGTGGTTGACATTTCCTAGAGTGGCCTTAAGGATATGAAACCCTAGCTGAATCGATTGAGGCAACGGAAGAGAAGTACGAAAATAGCTAGAAAAAATTCATGCAAATGCAAAAACCCTAGCTGACGTGAGTAGATCTACAACGGCGAGAAGTTGATGAGAGAAATGAAAACCAATCGAGACAATATGCAAAGAGAAATGATCGAGAGGCGTGAAAGAAAGGTATGCGAGTCACAGATTCCAACCGAATAGATCACAAAGGAAAAAGGATGGAAGATTTTTTTTTTATCGGAAGGCCGGGAGATTGAAAATGGAGAGGGGTGAGAGTCATCGCGGAGGAGAGAAAGTAGGGTGCGGCTGAGGGAGAAAATGAAGTGCGGCACCGTTGCAAGGGGAGACGAACCCACTGCATCCCGTGATGACTAGCGGCAACGAAAACATTTTTGTGTTGAAAAATTTGTCACCCATGGGCAAGTCTGTTGTAGTGACACGCATGAAAACTGCCACGGATTTTTCATGAAACAGATGTGTCATTTCGGCCTAGTCCGACGGTGCGATCCAAATTAAAAGTGTTCGTGGTGCCTTCGCTTCCGTCAGACTTTGGTTCATGTGAGTTTTTGGTAAGAGACAATGAAATGTGATCGGGTGCACAAATTTTTTAAATTTTTTAAAACTTTTTAATAAAATTATTAATCTAAATGCATTTAACATATAACAATTTTTACCAATCTTGGATATTTGCAGATATTTTTTTTAAAAATTTTAAATCAGTAATATTTTTATAATTCGTAAATTATGAAAATGCCAATGTTTTCAAAACTTTCAAAAAATATTTACAAATATCTAAAATTGATAAAAATTGATATACATATTAAATATGTTTAAATTAACATTTTTATAAAAAATTTTAAAATATTAAAAAGGGAGTTAAATATACCCTATTGACATTGAGGCTAAGTGCAGCCCGATGCATTTGGTCATTCTAAAGAAATAATTAATAGCAATTGCATGCACATATAAAAGTTTCTTTTTTATTATTATACATATATTCAAAGGTTAATTCCAATATCACCACAAGTGTTACTCCTATTTCTAAATATGATCACATATTTATAAAATTGGAAAATGTAACAACATATTTTCCATTTCCAAATATAATAATGCTCTATTTGTTTTGGTACTATTTATTTTTATCAACTTAATATTCCCAGTTAAATCCTAAATTGATCTTCCATTTTCGTATGTAAAGGATTGTTTTTTACTATAAATTATTATAGTTTTATAATAACTTTTTTCCATATTTTAAGTTTTAACAAAGTACTTTAATACATAATAGAATGGCTATGTTTTCATAAAATACAGTGGATGTGTTTGCTTCAATATAAAAAATTTTCAACTAAAACTTTTTACTTTTCACAATTATTTTATGTTTTAATTATTTTTTCACATTTCATATACAAATTGCCTTATTTTTTAATCATTTCTATAAAAATATTCCTACAACTAATTTATCTATTTTAAATTTATTCTCTTTATTTCTTATCATTGTCCTTATCATATTACATCATTTGAAAATGTGATTTATAAATGTATGCAAACTATATTATTATATTTGAAAAACACAACATACCCATTTTCTTTTTAGAAAAATACATGCCCATTTTAAGTTTAAAATTGCAACTATACTTACAGTTTGCATTCCTTTACAAGTATACTCACTCATGATAGTATCGAAATGACACCATGATTGCATGAGTATATTTGCAATTATATAGAGAATTATTATGATCAAATCATTAGGGATTCGCATTGTAGGCATTGTCATCTGCTTGTACTCGCGTGTAGCACTCGTGAGTTAATTCATCTTCTTTCGTAGTCATGGGGTCGCTACCCAGGTACTACAAAACTACTTTACTGCTTAGCGGCAAATCCAATAAGCAAGTATGCATCATTCTCATACACTTTGAGCAATGCAACTTTTTAGATTCACTGCTTAAAATAGTTATGAATATTTGAAATAACCATGCTCATATTTAAATAAATCAACTTTAAAAAAAGTTTCAAACTAAATAAATAACCACATTTCATAGCAAATTATAATATAATATATAATATATTCAAATTCATACCTTGATAAAAATTTACTTACCTCTAAGTAAGCTTTAAAACTCTCTTTTTTTCTTTTTTTTTTTTAATCTATTGAAGTTGCCTCAAGTTTCTCTCCCTAATTTTCATCACAATATAATCATTATTTTAATTAGTTCTTTATAAATACTATTTAAAATTTCATTAATGACATCTTCAAAATTTCTCATAATTTTATTTAGTGAAAAATCCATTATTCTAGTTAATTTTATTTCTTATTATTTTTAAGTAAAGCACAAATTTGGATTCATTTTTATCTTCAAATACTTAATTTAATTTTCCTGAACTTTTCATAATTTTTTTGTTTTTGTTGGTCGGCCGACAACTAGACTTTGATGGGCCAAGCGTAGGTGGGTTGGGTGCTTGCTTAAAAGTTGAGTTGACTTTGTTTTTGTACACTAAGTTAATTTCTACGGATTTGGGATGCATGAGCTTGGACTAATAGGTTCATATACTTGGCTCTTGCTTGATGTGCTTAGCCCACTAGTCCAAAAGCTTTAGTTTTATTTACTTATTTATTTGTTTCAACGGTTTGTATTCTCTAAATAAAATACCATATCAACCCATGAAAAATTTTAAATTCGGTTGATTTTGATCTGATCTTTTTTATCTACTTTGGGCAATAAGCAATCTTTTCTTGATTAACTTCACTTTATCTACAATCTCTTGCATAATATCTAGTTTAATTATCTTTCTTTCTTCAACTTCATCTTAATTCAATGGTGTTCTGCAAGGCTTCCTTTACAAAGTTTCATAAGGAGATATTTTAATGCTAACCTAATAACTGTTATTATATGCAAACTCCATCAAGGTTATATATTTATCCCAACTATTTTTAAAATCTATTATGCGCATCCTCAACATATTCTCAATTACCTAATTTACTCATTCAGTTTGCTCATATGTTTGTGGTTGAAATGTTATGCTAAATTTCAGTTTGTCGGAGATTATACATTAACTATAAAGAACTAAATAGCATGACTATAAAAAATAGATTCCCTTTACCTCAAATAGATAATTTTTTTATCAATTATAAGAGGTGACTATCTTTTACAAATTTGATTTACAATCAAGATATCACCAATTGAGAATTAAAGAAGAAGACAGACAGAAAACTGTCTTTTGACTCTATATGAACATTACAAATTTTTAGTAATACCATTTAAGTTAACAAGTGCACTAGTTGTCTTTATGAATTTAATGCAAAGAGTATTCAAATCTTACTTGGATAAATTCATGTTCATATTTATAGATGACAACCTCATGTCTTAGGAATTTCATGCAATTGAACTATCTTTTGTTTTTTGAATAAATGAGGTTGTCATCTATAAATATGAACATGAATTTATCCAAGTAGGATTTGAACACTCTTTGCATTAAATCCATAAAAACAACTCATGCACTTGTTAACCCAAATGTTATTACTAAAAATTTGTAATAGTCATACTGAGTTCAAAAGATAGTTTTCTGTCTATCTTCCTTTTTAATCCTCAATTGGTAATATCTTGATTGTAAATCAACTTTGTAAAAGATAATCACCTCTTATAATTGATCAAACAAATCATCTATTCGAGCTAAAGAGTATTTATTTTTTATAGCCATGTTATTCAATTGTTTATGGTAAATGCATAACCTCATGCTACCATTTTTTTTCACAAATAGAACTAGCGTTCCCCAAAATAACACACTTAGTCATATAAAACCTTTATCTAATGGTCAGTGGAAGGTTCCAACCAGTGTAACAAGGTATATCCACACAAATACTTGCTGGATTGGAGGCCAATGGAAGTGGCAGAGGTCAATTAAAGAAACTGAACGGAGGCAGGCCTTGATATCTCACAAGAATAGAAACGTTGGAACTGGATAGTCTGCACATTTGCCAGGGATACATAGGCATGAGTTAGAATTGAGTGATACAGACCAAGTGGAAGTAAATGGAGCACCAGTTGGATTGGCTATGACAGATTGTGAAATCATTTGGGCTGATGAGGTCGGAGTTGCTAATGGTTATTGTATGGAATTACATGGCGCAAGGAAATGAAAGTGGACGCGGAAATGAATGACACACATGGAGAGTGACTCGCTATGTTTGATCAGTTTCTTGAATGACAACACGAGTATCAAATCTCCAGTGGAATCAACTTTGCGAGTGACCAAAGAGAAAGTGAAGTAGATGGTATCAATCAATCACTCAAGTTCTCAGAAAAAGGAATGAGGTGGCTCACAACCTTGCGTCAAGCTCTGTAGTCTGTACCCTGCCTCCTTTACAGCGTCAAGCTCTGTTGAAAGTGTGATGTAGTGGGGTAACCTACTAAGTTTTCGTGACAACTTTTTGTAAAATATAGTAGTTGACTATCACCATCATATTAATAAAGGTGTAGAAAGTAAAGAAAGATTTCCCCATTGCCAAATGGAGCCTTAACACAATTGATTTTTTTTATTGTTTACATATTTTGTGCATATTCTTTTATTTTATAATATATTTTTCTTTTGCAATTGTTTTTATAATATTTGTAGCAACAATAGTGATTATGATAATTTTATTCGTCGATGGCGTATTTTTGTCCTTTTCATAAAAAATTTGACGGTCATCAAAGAAACCACGGATAATTTTTCCAAAACTATATTGGTAGATAAGCAAAAACCCCTAAGGCTCTCACGCTCCTCAGTTATTTGCCTTTTATAAACGAGTGTTGTGTAATAAGCTTACTGTAATCTATTTATTTCTCATAAGATGTCCGTAGCGTTTAATTAAACTATTTATTTCCTGGCTGCTTTGCTTGTCGATAGCAAGCCCAGTGGCAATGATGAAAGGAAAGTCACGGATTCATCCTAGGATATACTGCTTAACCAAAATTAGGCTTTTCAGTTTGGCTTAGAAAGAGGCCTGCTCCAACACTTCCATTATTATCCGAAGCATGGCATAGAAAAGAGAACAGGGCTGGCCGAAAGTTGCAACTTGCTCAGGATGCCTTAGGCCTAGAAGCGCCTAAGTTTGTGTATTTTGCAAAAGATATAAATTTACTAATTCATTTTAAAAATATATAAATCATGATTTTGAAATAATGTATTTATCGAGATTTGATCTTTTCCGACCGGTCGTACCGTTGGATCTCGAGGGGTGCAGGCGGCGTAGAGACAGCACATTCAATGCTTGAAAATTTCGGTCCAGCCCCTGTCAGTGGGAGATTTGCCCAATCCCACACCTCTATCTCTCCCCTTGCCCTCCCCCGCACCTCTCCTCCCTCCACCGCACCTCTCTTCCCTCCCCCACACCTCTCTCTCTCTCTCCCTTTCTCCCACACACATCTCTCTCTCTCCCCCTGTTATGTTCCGCTTGGTTCCTCTCTCCTCCCTTATCTGCGACAACAACATCTCTCTCCCGCACCTCTCCCTCTCTCCCTCTCTCCCCTGCAACTTTGTCTCTCTCTCTCCCCCTCTCCTGCACCTCTCCCTCTCTCACTCTCTCTCCCGCTCCTCTCTCTCTCTCCCTGCTCGGTTCCGAAGTATCACTAGAGCACCATACAATATCTTTCCAAATGGCAATGGCTGCGAACTTATGGTTGCTAGCCGCAGTGACCATCTGTTCATCAATTAGACTCCAGCGCTACAGAGGAGGAGGTAGTAATGGCGGATGAGTTTCCTATCACGAGGAAGGAAGACGATAGTAGCTAACAGTAATGGATTTCGTCGACAACAGGAATGAGACGACCTATTTTCTTATTAGATATGAGTAAGCAGATGGTTGTAATGGCTATTAAACGATCCGGTGTGTTTACGACAGACGGCGGATCGGAATGGCAAGAGGAGGACATTGGACGGCGGATCCAACTCAAGACATCTTCCTCTAACAGCTTTACCTCTATGTGGAAAATTTGTTCTGTGTTTGTATGGATTTTCTTTTAACCATTGAGAATGATTTTGTTTTGTTTTCTACATGCTTGTCTCTTTTTTTGTACTTTTGTCATCAATACATTTAAATCTTATTAGGCCAATATGAAGAACTTGATTAATTGCTTGCATATATGGATGTGTTTCGAATAGGAATTTCTGAGAGGGCAATTCGACTTTTGGTATTAGCTTTTTGAGCGTAACAAGCAGTTGCTGCAAGTGCTGTTGTCTCGTCTAGCCTTTTGAGCATAACAAGCAAGGAATGGGTCCCTTTGCTTCTGATTTTGGTAGATGATCACATACACTTCACGGGAGCGATTTGGAAGATGATCTTCTGCTGCCTAATTACTGATTACGCACCCACCTTAAAATATCTCTCTTTTTTTTCCCGAAGAAACCTTAAAAACTCTTTTATGTTCAAACAAACAATGCTTAAACTTCCAAATGAATCTGACTGACAATCATGAGATGGTCTGCAGCACTGGCATTTCGCTAGCTCAATCGTCCAGTCGCCATCATTCATTTTCAAGATTTAAAAATTAATTTATATCAAACCTGCTGGATTGTGGATGGTGCCACTGCTGGTGAGGATGCCGCTGTCGATGGCGCTATCGCAGATGAGGGAGGAGAGGAACCGAGCGGAACCGAGCAGGGGGAGAGAGAGAGGTGCGGGAGAGAGACGGATAGACAGAGGTGCAGGGGAGAAAGAGAGGTGCGGGATCGGGAAAGGGGGAGAGAGAGAGAGAGGTGCGGGAGTGGGCAAAATCTCCCACTGACAGGGGTTGGACCGAATTTTCCAGCATTGAATGCGTTGTCTTTGCGTCCTCCTACACCCATTGTGATCCAATGGTCCGAAAACGCCGCGCATTCTCCAACGGTTGCGATTGATAATCAAAGGAATAGCGTCCAAACGATCGGTCGGAGAAGATCAAATCTCATATTTATCTACAATATAATTTTCAATATATAAACATGCACTCAAACGTAAAACTGAATGTCATATAAAAAAACCGAATGATATAAAATAAAATAATTACTTTTTGAAAAATGAAGAAAATAATCTATATATCCATAAAATCTTAACAAAGTGATATGATTTTATGTAAATGAGGCCCATAAAAATTTGAAAATTTTCAAAAAATATTTAGGATGACCCTCAAATTAAATAATCGAGAGTAATTCTATGAAACTCACTCTCTATATAACCCCTTCCATTTTTAAAATCTTCATGTTTGATAGAAAATTCACTTCATCCATTGTGTTTAACATCATTTCTGGTATCCTGAAAATCCTTTTAATTTTTTAATTTCACTGTATATAGGTCACATCTATAAAAGTGTGAAATCAACCTAATAAAATGGTTCAATATTAAAATATCAACCTAAAAGTAATTTTTTCAACATATAAACTATCTAAAATATTAATAATATGTAGATAAATGATGTTATAAAGTATTGTTATATTCTAATACATATATTAATAGATCTAAGCATTTTTCCCATTTTACACATTTTTTGAACAAATGTGGCATATGCACATATTTGATTTAGATGAAACTTAGTCTCATAACTAAACAAATGATGTTAAATATAATGAATGAATTAAATTTTTCATCAAATATCAAAATCTTAAAAATAAAGGGGTTATACGAATTCACTTCTATGTAACCCCAATTACATAGAAGTATGCTCATTAAATAAAACAGGGTAAAATAATGAAAGTAAAATAAAAATACAAGTGAAAGATAATGATAGTAAAATAAAATTAAATATTAAGTTAAATTTAATTAAAAATTAAATTAATTAGTTATATGTCCCAAAAATATAATTTAAATTTAAATTATTTTTTCAATATTTAAATGGTAAAATTAAATAATTATTTTATAAGCCTCATCAATATAATATTTATGAAAATATAAAATCTTATTTTTTATTTTAAATTTAAAATTCAAATCATTTATTTTTAATGCCACTTGTTTTGCTATACTAAAATAATTAATTTATACAACATGAAACCTTTAATTATGAAAAAGATATTAAATTATAGAGATCAGTTTGATAAGTACATGCTTTTATATATATTTCTAATTTTTTCATATTGAAGTTATGAAAATTGCATTTAATAAAACGCTTTTTCTATGATTTTGTGAAAAATACATTTTTCTCATAAAAAAATTTTAGGTAAATAATTTGGGAAGTAATTACTGGGTTATTAAAATAATCGGGGTAAAATTACAAAATTATTTGAATAGTTAATTTTGCCATATAGGCTCATGTGCAACAAAATAGTGTCGATCGCTGGAACAGTAAACGCTGGTGCTGTACTATAGTACTATGTCCTTCTCCAAGTCCTCTATGGTTGCGCAACCACATGTTCTCCATCCAGCAGTTTTTATCTCAAATATCAACAAAATTGGTGTATTTTGCCCTTGTGGATCTGGCCAAAAAAATTTTCAGCCATCCTTTCTCAAATCTAACACCGTTAGAAGTGTTTTATCTGCAAAATTTGGCGGCTCTTTACATTTTCGATCAGGCTTCTGTGATCAGCTTCCATCAGATCTGAACCGACCACCAGTTGCTAAGGAAAACCACTGCAAACCGACAGTAACATAGACAGTGGCTATGGTCGTTGTGCATCTCCCAATCAGGTTTGTCTTCTCCATGTTCAAGACACCAGCAACATTTTCCCCATTGCAATAGCTTATCGACTATTTTACCACTCCACCAGAAAGGGAACAAATCCATTTTCCATCTAAAATCCATACGTTTGATAGCACCCCCAAAACGCAACTTTGCCCAATTGACGGATACCTCCTCGCGAACTCCAATAAAATGGAAGAAATTCGTTTCATATTGAAATCCATGCCAAAATCATAGTTTTGTCAATTGACGGTCGGACCTTCTCAACATTTCCAATAGTTGCAGCATCGCACACCATACAAATATGATTGGGAGCAAAAAAATCTTTATCGAAGCATATAGGAAAAATCCCGTCTACATAGGCAGAAAACCCCCATTCTCGTTTCCACGCCCACTTCTTTTGTTTCTGGAGAGAAGAAAACCTAGGAAATCTAAGAGAAATTGACGAAGGAGATGAGCTTCTTCGTCTCTCTCACCACCTGGGAAAAGATACCCTCGTGCCCAAAATTTTTGACCGACCGGAAATTGACGGTGTGTCTTGGTAATGATTAAAAAATTTCAGGTTAAAATTTTTTAATTTAAAATTTCTCACTCTTCATAATTACTTTATTTTTTAATTATTTATTTATATTTTTCTATATAATTATTATATTTTTTAATAATTGCTACATAATTATCCATACAATTAATTAATTTATTTTAACTTTATCTTTTTTACTTCTCATTATTATCCCATTACATCACATCATTTTATAACTTTTACCCCATATCTGTTCTCAAACACACCCCAAAATTTCCTTTTTGATCCAGACCATTTGAGAGAAATTGATGACTACAAATGAGATTCCCATGAGAAAGAAATTGATGACTACAAATGAGATTCCCATGAGAAAATTGCAGTAACGTGTTCTCATGGGTTGGCACCCTATTGACGAAATTTGTTATAATTATTCAAATTCGATAAATATTTATTTAGCACTTTTAAAACAAATTTCTTTTAATTCTACGGTTCTACCACGGTTAGTTTTTTATTGTAAAATTACATAAATGCGCTTTAATATTTTTTCCAATCCTTCAATAGATTTCGCTATTGGGTTGTATCTTTTGAGATCCTTTTTATGGAAATTTATCGCTAGAAAAGAATATTTAGGAGATTAAAAATGACAGTTTAGTCATTTCATGTCAAAAGTTAACAATTTTAAGGCCCGGCGTAACAACTAGAGGGAAAATTTTTAATCTGAATTACGTTTAGATATCAAATGAACAACTTCCGACCGATTGAATGGTATATTATATATCCATCCATATAGCTGACAGATTACGCTCCTACGAATTAAGGTATACGTAGCTGGGAGAATACAGAAGAAATACATATCATGATGGAGAGACCGAAAATGAAAAAAGGAAATGGAAGAGGAGATTTCGTAATTTGGTCTTAAAAAGGGCGAATGTCAGTATTTCACAGAAACTGATCATGGTCAATTTTTTTTAATAGTTGTTGGGACGGGCCAGCTTACCACGCAATTGAAAGCAGCTCTAGCTCTGAGCTCTATAAATAGAGGCGGCAGAGAGAGAGAGCTCCACCAACCGCGGTTATTGAAACAGCTACAACAGCTCTTGTTTGGTTGTGGTAGCGTTTCACTGTTCTTCCCTTGCTCATTCATTCCCTTTTCCCTCCCAACAATGTCGCACAAATTCGGAGGAATCCTTGGCTTTGAAAATGGCGTTGTCTTGGCACCAATGGGTGCAGACATTTCAGGGCCAAAGCTCGTTGCTGCTGTTGCTAACGCCGGAGGGATTGGCCTGCTGGCTAGCCCTGTTGTATGTACACGCTTATTTCGTCCTTCTTTATGCACTGATCGAGGTTAATTCATATGAAAGAATTAACCCATTGATCAATTTTATTCTATTTTTCAGTACTAATTATTATGTATATTTTGGGTACATTAATTTGTACAGAATAACTACAAAGAGACAAAGAAGGCAATCAAGGAGACAAAGAAACTGACTAGCAAGCCATTTGGGGCAGGAATTCTCTTGGAGTTTGACAACGCAGAGACCATCCGAGCCATATTTGAGGAGAAACTTGCATGCATGCAAGTCTTCTGGGGTGATTACCCTAAGGAGTTGGTTGATGAGGCACACAAGCACGGAGTCAAGATATTGCACCAGGCGAGCACCCAAATCCTAATTAATATAGACATATATATACTAATATCCAATTACTTCTTTTTGTCTAATTAATTAAGGTACACATGCATGTGGCCATTTGAATTAACCAAACCACAACAGATTATTCATTATTTTACAATAAACCTCTAAGAGAAAATTAAATATTGCTTATTGAAAAAATAGGACAATGTGGTAGATGATATCATATGACCTGGTCCGATGAAAAAACAAACTCAAAACACCCTAACGTTTCGTGATCCATAAATGTTACGTAATTGTTAATTGCAGCTTGGATCAGTTAAAGATGCCGAAAAAGCAGTTGCTGCCGGGGTTGACTGCATCATCGTACAAGGTGTGGAAGCTGGAGGGCATATTGCCGGCCATGTAAGATTTGTTCCTCTTCTTGAATTACAACATCGATCCGTCCCAAATTCCTTGAATGATTATAATTAGAGTCGTCAATTCAATGACGTGACAGTACTATTGCACGTATGCTGCAGGTTCATTTGGCAGCCCTGCTTCCAAAAGTCATCGAAATTGTGAAAGACACGAACATTGCAGTTGTGGCTGCTGGAGGCATCGCTGACGCAAGTGGTTACGCAGCAGCCCTGGCTATGGGGGCAAAGGGAGTATGTTTGGGAACTAGGTAGCCTAGTACAAGAACAACAATTTAATTACCTGGATAGATATAAGATTTATGGGGTTGTTTGTTGTTGGATCACTTAACATTAATTGCAACTGGGTGGACGATCTGTTGTAGGTTTGTGGCTTCGGAGGAAGCATATGCTCATGACTACTACAAGCAACAACTAGTGAAATACAAGGAGGGCGAAACCTCCTACTCGGATCTGTACGGCCGAGCAACATGGAGGGCACCAGTTCGATGCCTCAACACTCCCTTCCACAACAAGTGGAAGGGTGTCCCTGAAAGCGTTAAGAACAATAAAGACCAGCCCATCATTGGCTACTCCCTCATCTATGGAGGAGTAATAATATTTGAATCCCACAACACTAGCATACATGCATTAATTAATTATCGATTAACTTGAATTTTTTATTGATATTATATACATTATGATATGTGACATTACAAATCAAATACATTCACAACCCTCAACATTTGGAGTAACATCCTTTAAATACTCCCACTCTTAGGGAGACACTGGTAAATATTCCCAACTTAGGGGACAAATTTTCACTCCCAATGGTTGAGAGATTCGACCCCAGATATCTCCACCCACGGGGCACTGGCGTTACCACCAACTCGTAAAGCTGGTGGCAGCCATTAATTCGGATTTAATTTGATGATTTTGCCCCCTAAAAAATCCATACCATTTGTTTCGTTTATAGTGATCATAACATTTTCTAACATTAAGAAATTTTTTGATGTTATATGTATATATCAGGCCATCTAGATATTATAATAGAGCACATTCACACCTTAATGCCATAGAAAATTTTTTTTTGAACCCCCATCCTGGGAGGAAATTATAAAAACCTCCCATAATAAGGGGAAATCGTAAATTTCTAGTTCAGGAGCACTAAACTATAAAATATCACGTATTACCCTTGTAGAATGCAGGACTCGAAATCCACACAGCCCGTAACTGGGCTAGCGATGTTACCACGATGCCTGTCAAGACATATCAAGAAATATATATATTTTTTTTTTGAAAAAAAAACTAAACCCCATTTATTTATTGTTGGTCAGGAAACGGTTCTCCGGCGGTTCGCAGGACAAGCTCCCAATCCAACCACCTCAGGAGAGTTGGAGAACATGGTGATGTACGCAGGAGAGGGTGTTGGGCTCATCAAGGATATTCTTCCTGCAGCTGAGATTATAAAGAACTTAGTTGACGGAGCAAAGGAGATCCTCACAACCCTTCATAAGAGCAAATTGTAGGTGCTGAAGAGACCTCAGCTGCCAATGCAGCAGCCCCGGCCGCATCCACAACCTCTACTTAAATGGTGACAATTTAGCATATTGGCGATATATGGGCTTGTTAGCGTGCATGTGTCCTATGTATCAGTTTTAGTGTTTGTCATTTGGTCATGTATGGTACTTGGTATGTACGTGGTGCATGCATCTGTGGAGGCATCACTGCATTTTTCATTTTCATTCGTGTGTTGGAAATAAGCTTTGGATACCCCATATTCCTTTTGGGGTTTGAAGAAAGCATGTGACTGGCATTTCCTCCAGGTATTTCAGTTGTTAAATTAATGAACTATAGATGTTTAGTATTAATTTCTTATAAGTGTCGCATCTATGAAACTCTCACTTCTCTCTGTGCATATAATCTCATTCATTTTTTCTACCTTGATAATTCAAGAAAAAAAACCACTCTATTTATTATATTCTAACATCATGTATATTTTCATATTTAAAACCCATCATTTTTATTATCATTGTCCATGACCCTATCTACAAATGTATAAAATAACTAATAAAATCGTTCAATGCTAGATGCTAAATATTAATTTTACAATTATATTTCTAACATCTAAACCATCTTAAAAATCATTACTATATGGATGAATAATTTTGTAAACTATTGGTACATGCTAATGCACATTTGAATGGATCTAAAATTTTTTCATAATTTACATAAGAATACATATTTTGAGACAAATGTAGCCACTCTCATCTTTGACTTGGATTAAATTTGGCTTACTAGCTATACAAATTTTGCTAAATATAATAAAAATATTCTTACTATGCGAATAAATAATTTTGTGAACTATTGATAAATGCTACTACACATGTAAATGGATTTGAGAATTTTTTATAATTTACATAAGAACACAAATTTTTAGACAAATGTAGCCTGCTACCCATATCTTTGACTTGGATTAAATTTGGCTTATTGGCTACATAAATGGTGCTAAATATAATAAAAAGAATATTATTATGTGGATAAATATTTTTGTAAACTATTCATACATGCTCATGCACATGTGAATGAATCTAAATATAATAAAAATAAAATTTTCATCCATCATCAAGGTTGAAAAATTGTTGAAGTTAGACCAATTGCAAATTGAGACTCTTTCTTTTTATGAATTTAAAGTGAGACTCTTTGTTATATGTGCCATGTCCTACTACTATCACGAGAAAAATTAACATTAATGTCCGGGCTCGTTTTTAGCTACAGTTAGGTGCTTCTTGGAGTTCTTTTTTAAATAAATTAGCTAATTGGTAATTAGTTAGATTAATAATTTCGAGACAATAATATCTTCAGCAATACACTTTTAGTTTTTTCTTTTAATGTACATACACTTTTAGTTAACATCGTATAAAATCGACTTTTGACAACTATCTTAGTACACTTATAAAAAGCTACAGTGCAAATTTACATATACAACAGGAATTTACATATGGTTTTACTTCTATAAAACCTTTTTTCTTTGTAACTTCATTCATTTTTTATATTTTGATAGTTGATAAAAAATTTACTTTGTTTATTGTATTTAGTATCATTTATATTATTACCGAAATCTTCTAATGTGTTTAGTATTACTATAGATAAGCCCTATTTATAAATGTCATCTAAAATATTGCAACTATGTAGATCAATAATTCTATAAAGTATAATTACATAAATGAGGAATGATTCTGTTAGATTGGACTAAAGACTAAGCAAATGCCCCGCTTAGCGTACCTTAAAATACCTATTTAAAAATATTTTTTTTTACGTTTTTCTTTATACACTTGTTCATCTAAGTATATTTAACATATAAATCAAGTTTTACCATTTTTGGATATATGCATATATTTTTTAAAGATTTTTAAAAAAATTTAAAAATTTGGGTATTTTAAACATATATATACACAAATATTTAAAAATCTCAAAAAAATATATACACATATCCAAAAATAATAAAACTTGGTTTATATATTAAATACATTGAGATAAATAAGTGTATGGAAAAAAATAAAAAAATATTTTTAAAAGAATTTTTTGGGATAGACTAAGCGGGCATTTGCTTAGCCTAGTTTAATAGGATCACTTCTCTGAATATATATAGTATTATTACATTCCAATATAAATATATAGACATATTTAAAATAATAAAACTTGGTCTATATATTAAATAAATTGAGATAAATAAATGCATGGAGAAAAAAATAAAAATATATTTTTAAAAGAATTTTTTGAGATAGGCTAAGCTGACTTTGCTTAGCCAAGTCTAATAGGATCACTTCTCTAAATATATATAGTATTATTACATTCCAATATATGTAAATAGAACTAAGCTTTTTTCCTAAATTACAAATGAATAAATCTACATTTTAGCAAATGTGGCCCACGTATATTTGATTTGGATGAGACTTAGTTTCCTAGTTAAATAAATGATATTAAATATAATAAATGAATTAGATTTTGCATTGATCCTCAATATTTGAAAAATAAATGAGGTTACATGAAATTGCTTCTTTGTAAACTGGTTGCATAAAAATGGAGATCAATATATATTCCTTATTAGTCATCACTAATAGTATATATAAAAATTTATTGAAGATTGGATAAATTTTCCATAAACGCTAATAAATTTATTTTGATAACTAAAATTTTCTTGCGAAAGGTTAAAATTCGGTTGTTAAAGAAAAATTAATTAAGAAATGTGTAGGGCTTCATTGCTAAATATGAAAATTTTTTGGGCTATATGGCAAAAAGTGTGTTGTGGAAAGTTTCATGCCATGTGCTTTAGCAACTAATTCCTAATCACTATTTGGCCACTAGAAAAAAATGAACATTAACTAGTGATCCTCGTGAAATTTAGTATTTTGGTAAGTCCAAAAAACTTTAGCAATAATTTTCGATGATAATATTCTTTTCATTGCCATTAAAGTTATTTTTAAAAACAAAGTGTATTGTCGCAAAAAACCTAACTTTTTTTTTTGAAAGCATAAATTATATTGCAAAATGTTCAATGGCATGAAGTGATTTAAAGGAAATATTTTCCAACAAGTGACTTACACATACACCCAGTTAGTTTGATTATAATTGCAATTATACTCATGTAGTTTTACAAATTACAAATTATTCTAATATAGTTTGATTATAATTGAAAATATACCTACGTCGTGTTGACGCTATTACTACACAATCACAATGTGGATATATTCACAAATATATGCAAATTATGTGAGCAAATATACCCAGGTATTTTGCAAAGCTTTACAAATATACTCACATCATGATAGTACAGTAATGGCGTCATAACGACATGAATATATTTGCAATTATGGTCAAACTATGTGGAAAAATTTACAATTTTTGAACCTATGTATAATATATTTGCAAATTACCCATTTTCCCTCATAATTCAAACCCTAAAAGAAAGTTAATATTTTGCGACATATTTTTAGTGAGATTTAACATTTTCTATTGCAAAAGATACTATTTGATGACATAAATAATTATTATCACTGAAAATTAGCTTTTAATGATGATAGTATAAGAGATTGCAAAAGGTAGTCTTTTAATAACGAAAGTTATCATTAAAATATTAACTTTGTCAACGACTTTAAAAAATTGTTGGTGAAGCCTTTTGTAAGTAAATTAGAGTAACTTGATTTTAACATTGCTAAAAGTTCATTTTTTAGTGCATGATGAAATGCTTTGTTTTGGCCCTACTAAGATAATTTTTAAAATCTAAACTCTATAACAAGTTTAATGCATCATAAAAATGTTTACCATAAAAGAATCATCATATACCCTTAAATTAAAATAATTTGGCAATACGTATAAATTTGTTAAAATGGTTAAAGAAAATATTATGCATGTATTTTTTTTGAAATGATTTGTGTTTGAAATGCATAAATCATTGCAAAAAATAAAATAAGAAAATATAAATCATTTTTTCAAACAAAATCAATGATTTATATTTTCGAAAATAACATTGGTAGGCTCTAAACAAGCCTTTCCACTTGTGGCACAAGTAGGAAAGGTTTCTACTTAATAGCCGCCCATGTTTGAATGAGCTAAAAAGTTCATTTTTAATTCAACAATCATAAGCATAGCTCACCGGTTGCACAGGATGGCTAGCATGTGTGAAACCCCAATCTATGTAGGACTCAATGGTATGCATTGAACATATATATTTAGTTTATATGTTATTTAAATGAATTTTGAATGATTTATGGATGCTTTTATGATTTAATGACATTTTGCAATTAGGGTTCAATTAAAAATGGTGATTAAAAATTTAATCGCCATAGCCCAAAGTGAGTCGATATGACCTGAGGGGCTTAATGAGGATTGAAAGGTGAAAATGTGTTATGAATAATCATGTTAATTACCATGATATAATTTATGAAGATTAAAGTGTAATTATGGAATTATGTTGAAAAAATGATAGATAACTTGATGCCTACAAGGCAGATTTTGATGAAATTCGAAAGGTAAGCTCACGACGGTGGACCCAATCTTATAAATGGATTGGATTAAGGGAATCATGATGGGATTATGGTGATAATTAATTATTTTTATCCCAAATGCAAAAGATAAATTCAAGTGGTCATAACTTGAGTTAGAAATATCAGTTTGAGATGAAATTTGAAATGATGGAATAAAATTATGAAATTTATGAAATGAATAGAATGGATTAAGCTAATTATCATAAAAATTCACTTTCTTAGAGAGCAAGTAAAGTAGATTACTTAAGAGCTAAGCAAAGAGGGCAATTTGGGAAAGGTAAAAATAAAATTTACAAAACTGCCTTAGGGGATTGCTTAAGTACCAAGAAAAGTGACTTATAAAAAGAAATAAAAGAGAGAGCAAGCTATTGCATATCCCAGCAGGGGGAGCAGGAGAGAGAGAAGGAGAGAGAAGAGAGAGAAAAAAGTAAGAAAATGGAGATTTTCTCCAAAGGCAGCAGCTAGGGCATGTCCAACCTAGCAAGGAAGAGGAGAAAAGTGGAAGGCAAGGCTTGGTAGCAGCTCAGAAGCTCGGGGCAAAGAATCGATGAAATCGGGTAAGTACCCGTTAAGTTTAAGCCTTTCAATTTTCAAGTTTTTTTTTATATTGGAATCATGATTTTGAATCATAATAAAACTCTAAAGAAAGATTAATAATATTCTCAAATTAAGTATTGATTGAGAGTTTTGCATATGTATTGAAAGGAGATGCAAATATGCGAGCAAAACCTAGAAGAAATGAGGCAGAAATCTAAAATATGGAAGAAATAGTTAATGAACGAGTTTTGGTATAAATTTTGTGGGAAGACTCATGATGTGGTGATTAAAGAATGACCCAATTTTCATCTTAAAAGGATAAACATATTGCAAATTAAAAATCTGGAAAAATCAACCTGGACAGGATTAAACGGGTGGCAGGATCAGCTGAACCAAATAATTTTTAATAATTTTTATACAAGAAATTTTGGATTGAAAATTTTATAGGATATATAAGACATATTGAGGATCACACGAAAAAAAATTAGGTTTTGATGGGTATAAATATACTCCATAATTTACGTGATTAAGGCTGTCTAAAAAAGGGTGCTGCTGTCTAAAAAGGTAAAAATATCAAAATAAATATAAATACTTAATTTTTTGTACTGGAAATAGTTATTTTGGTTCATTCATGTAGTTATTAAGGTATGATAGAAATTTTAGAACAAAACTACTTGATTTGACATTAATTCAAGTTTTTGAGAATTCAGTGTGCTTGAATTCAGCATTATGGACAACTTAAGGAATAAATCAAGATAAATGTTAAATTTTAGGTTTTTGTGATGGAATTTGATTTATAATGGGATATAAAAAAGTAATTATGAGGGTTTAACCTATTAGAGGTAAACAAGATTACCCTAAATATGATTTTTTGAAGATATGCAAAGGGATATCCAAAGTGAGGTCCAAAGGATACCTAAAATGTATATGAAAGTTGCTGTTTTGGAAGCAACTAATATATAAATTTTAAACATATGTTAAAATACTAAATTTTTGTTAAGGAAAACATGATTAATTGTTGAAATTTAGGGGTTAAAAATTTATTTTGATTTAAGTATCCCAAGAGACGTTGAAAATGGGAGAACGGGTATAAAGTTGCTGTTTTGGGAACCCTATGATAAATGGATTATAAATTCGAAACTAAACCCTAAATTATGTGATAATTAAGGGGTTTAATCATGCTAGAATTGGAGACAAGTTGCTGTGTTAAAAAAGTTTAAGAAACACATGATTTATATGTTGAGAAATGGACATATATGAAGAGATAAGTATGAACACCCGACTTGAAAGATAAGTGGGATAAGCTAGTGTAATGTAAGTCCAAATGGATTTATGTAGGTTAAAAAACCTAAGGAATATAAGTATTTAAAGATGATGCAAATAAATGAAATGTTATTTTCAATTATCTAGGCAAAGACAAGGAAAAGAATGAAAGGAAAGGGATTATGACGATCTCAATTAAGCAAGCGAACTTTCTAAAATGTTGTTTTTTTCTATATGATTAATATGATTGAAATGTTTATGTTTATATTTTGACGAATGGGCAAACACAAGTTTTGAAAATGAAGATTTTATTGTAAAGCCACAAGTTTTGAAAATGACGGCTTTAATGAAAAGTCGTAAGTTTTGAAAAAGAATGACTTTAAGGAAAAGCCTCAAGGTTTACTTCATGGGAAGCAAGAAATACGTTTTAAGATAAGGATTTTATCATCAGTGTTGTCAAAGATTAACAATGCTTTATGTTAATGGAATTGAGAATTTTGCTTGTAAGTAAGCAAGTTCTCCATGATAATGTTTTCAAAGAATTTCATGTTTGATGCCGATGGTTTAAGAATTTGCTTTTAAGTAAGCAACTTCTTTATGATGTAGTTTCAAAAGTATTTTATAAGAAAAAGAGAAATTTTTCTTTTTTCACAAAGCAACAAACGTAAATAAGTTTTGAATTTCTTTTATTATGTTTTATGATAAATAATTATATTTATGAAAGAAAATGGAAAAGGAGATTTGATTTATGAAAAAGATTTGATTTGCTAGATCTTGATAATTAAATAATAAATGATGATTTTGATATAGTTCATATGTTTTGAAATGATATTCGAAAAGTTTTGATTTCCTTTAGATAAGGAAATCTATGTTGAAAATATCTTGAAAAATATTTATACAAATGTGTTGAACGGGATTTAAGGATGACCAACCTCCTATGTTGATTTCATAAAATGGTTTTATTTTGGGTTGCTAAATGGTATGCAAAAGATTATGCATGCCCTTTATGTAAAAATGACAAAATTGATATGTGAACAAAAAATTGATTTTAAGGTGGTTGAGAAGGGATTAGCACAATTGCATAACTTTTGTAAGCAAAAGGTCCTGAAATGGAAACCAAGAAAATGATAGGAAAAATATATGATTTATTCTTGAAAATCTAAAAGTTTTGAATTTTTTTTATTAAAAAGGGTTTTTAGATATATTGTTTCTCAAACTTTTCAAATATTTGTCAAAATATTTTACTCAAAATGTTTCTAAAAGAATTTAAGAAATGTCATCCTAAAATTAGATTTCAAATGACAACTTGTTTCAAGTGGGTGCGCTCACTTTACAAGTTGACACGAACTGCGATCTGTGATGTGTTCTTTTAAAATAATTTTTTTAAAGACACAGACTTCGGTCTATGATGTTTTTAAGTTATGGATATAGACAAAGGTCTGTGATCCCGATTTTAAAGGATACAAGTTGCGGTCTATAATATTGTAAACCAAACGGGCTGCGGTCCGTCATAATAATGTATGGTGCACCAGTACAAGGAATAGGCAAGTTGTAGAGCATGATTGGGATGATTGGGGCCTACTCTTCATCAGGCAAGTCGCTAAGGGATGATATGAGTGCCAACGGCGCCCTCCCTGAGATGATAGAAAGATAAATAAATAGCCGCCTGGCTAGCATGCTGTTAAGGATTTTTTTTCCAAAAGGTAGCATGATCACTTGCTAAGTGTCACTACTGGATGGGGAGAAATGTGTTTGCATACATTTTGCTTTTCAAAAGCCCAAAGATTGAGATATAAAGTATTTATATAAAAAATTATCCTAAATTGGATTTTTATGAGTCATTATGTATAAGTTACCCTAAAAGCAGGGTGTTTTACACAAAATGTGTAAATATTAAGAAAAAAAAGAAATGGTTTCTTCTCAAAAGTTTTCATGAAAAGGATTTATGACTTATTTGCTATAAACAAGCCCCAAGATGGGAATTATGAAAAAGGGTTTATGTCGAAAAATGATTGGACATGAGAATGTCCATTTCTTAAAATGATTTATGTTGGAATATGTGTGGACATAAAAATGTCCGTTTTTAAAAGAGTTTTAGGGATAAAGGTGTTTGTGGACATATGAATGTCCATTGTCAAAAAGGCTTATGGAAAATGTATTTTGGACATACAAATGTTCATTATCAAAGTGTTTATGTGAAAAATGTTTTAGGACGTGTAAACGTCCGTTTCAAACAAGGTTTAAGCGGAAAAATATTTTAGGACGTATGAACATCCAATGCCAAAATGATTTATGTGGAAAAACATCTTTTCATGGACATGAGAATGTTCATTGCCAAATATGGTTTATGTTACGATGTTTTGGGACATAAAATGTCCCCTAGTCAAAATGATTTATGAGAAAAATGTTTTAGGAAATGATTTCAAAGAAGTCTTGCCCTAAAAGATAAAATGCTTGCTTACTGAGTTGTCACTTAGGTTTTGTTTTCCCAAACCTTAAACAGGTACCGAGAAACTCAAGGGGTAAATGGACCTAAGCAATGAAGGAAGGTACGGAGTAGTACCCAGGTGGGCTAAAAGGATTAGCCATGATGAGTGGAATGTTATGAATAAAAGTATTTAGATTTGCTGATGTATATGAATTTATTTAAAGTTCTAAGTTCTAGGAGAACTAATAAAGGAATGAACGAATGTATGTCTGGAATGGCAATGACATGATTAGGTCAAGAGGGCCTATGATGTATAACAGTATGTTGAAATAGTTTAAAGGATATGTACAAGTGTACCATTACTTATATTATAAATGAAATAATGATGAATGAAGAAACGAAAAAAAATTTTGAACGAGTTTCAATTAAAATCCCACCGCGTGATCAGGGCAACCATCCTGAATTCATATTTAACAATCTATAAGGACTTGAGGTAAGGAAGTGACGTCTTAGTTCGGGGCGCCACAACATGCTACAGGTCTAAGGTTTAACCTTATGGAGAGGGTATCCTCCCTCCGACTCTCTCCCCCCAATGTAATCGAAAAATTGAACAATCATCATATTATTGCATCTGCCTGTTAGAAAAGATAGATTTTAAGGACAATAATTATTAGAGCATGATTATATACATCATTGTAAACTTCCCTAATTTAAATTATGAATTTAAATTTATTATTTACATATTAACTAAAGTGCCAATTCTTCTTACTTGCAATTATTTTTAAATAACAGATTGACCTTATGAAATAAAAATATTCCATCATATTAATATGTTTATACATGGGTTCGATGATTTGACATAAATAATATAATGACAGTGAAGGTGGATTACTAGAGGTTTTTGCTTTTCTTACTAATATTTGGGCCCTCTTCATTACTGGACTAGGGGCTAGAATAGATTATGTGAATTTCTTAATAAAAATTTTAATTTTAATATAGTAAAAAAATAAGTATTTTATTATTAAAGGTGAGTTAGAGTTAGTCTAATTAGATTGATATTTGTTAAATTCTAGAATTTTATAATTTGCGTATTTAATATTGGTATTTTATTTTGTAACGCCTCGACAACAAAGTTAATGGTCGCTATTAAAGTACATAATCGATGATAATGAGAGAATATGCACAGGTGCAATAACATAATTCCTTAAACCATCATGAACTAGATATTTCACCAATTTCAAATTAAACTAGATCTAAATAATTAAATTCATAGAATATATATACTTCACACTTTACTACATTACTTTTAAAAATAAAAATAAATTATTATAAATCTGGATTTGTAAGTCTTAGCCTCATCTAGTACACTAACCCTACGTTAGTATCCACCCACATACTTATTATCTAAAAGTAATTAACAAAATAGGATGAGTCTAGGCAAATTCAGTAAGTAGAGTATATAAATATAAACTGGTAAAACTTGAGTAAATAATATTATTAAATCACATATCCAAATCAATTTTAAATTCATATGAAATATATGTTAATGTCCAAGCATGAATCAATGCATCAAACATATGTCATTTCTCCAATCCATCCGACAAAGATTTTCAAATCCAATAGGAATCCTGCTGCATAACCTAAATTACCATCACCGCATGCCAGTAGGAGTGGTCAACCTTGCGCAATATGGATAGATCGGGAAACACCTTTATTCAAATTGGAGGTGTAACTGATATCTTGCTATGCCTAACATACAGCCGCAACCATGCCACACCACATTACATAAATGGCTTTGACCCCACCATTACGTTGATGACCACTAGTCCCACAGACAAAGTCATAATAGGCATTATCTAAATCACAAGGGTTAAACAAATCAAGTCTATAGCCCACCAATCAGATAGTTAAGTTTGAACAAATGCCACTCTGGCGATCACATCCCTATCCTTAGTCAAGATATGCCAATAGTCATCACCGATGACCCAATAATAATACTTCACAAATCTATAACTATGTCATGGCTCCTGAATATATGTCAGCATACCAAACAATATATGCTAATGTTATATGCATAATGCTAGTATGAATAAAGGCCAAACTCGACATCACAATAAATCATCATAACTTATAATATTTATAAATTCAAAAATTAGAAAACAACGACATCCCAAAACATCCATGCACATAACTATATATTATAGCATAAAATAAAAAAAAAAGAAAAAAAGATCTCTACTTACCTTATGTAAATTTCAGATCCATCCTTGGACCATATTTGGCTTCAATTTTCAAATCATTGCACTGAAAAATAAAATTTTCTTTTATTAATATTTTAACTTAAATTAACTCTTCTAATCACAAGTTAACATGGTATTCCTTCTTAATATATATCAATAGCTCTATGTATACATGGTATTCCTTCTTAATATATATCAATAGCTCTATGTATCCTAATTTTATACGTTAGTAAACATATGGTTCCTTATATAAATTAAATTATTCCAAAATCTTGCTCTAAGTTAATAAAATAATTAGTTTGAGTTGGAATTTATTTCACGGAATTACTAAATTACTCTTCTACCTTTTAATTTGTATTTTTTGCATCGTATTCAATCCAATTTTATAATATTTAATTTTAACTATTAAACATCATTCTCATAGTACTAATTACTAAATTTTAATTATTTTTATCTCCAAAACTTAATATGATAATGGGGGGCCCTCATTTGATCACATAAACTTTCGGCAGTCTATTTTTATCCAAATTAACTCCTAATATTCACTAAATATTTAATGTAATGAAAATTTTCCACATGAATAAACTCAATAATTACATATTTTAACTAACCATGTCATTTTGAATAATTATTAACTAAGTTTAAAATTTCATTTTGATTATTCCTTAATCTATCCATATTTGCTGAAATTAGACACATTGATCTCTTTTGATTGTTGGTTATAATCAAATCAAAAAATTTAAGTCTGAAATTTCTATCATATATCAACAACTACATGAATTAACCTAATTAAATATTTTCAGCACAAAATATCAATTATGTATATTTATTTATGTATTTTTATTCTGCCGGACAGGAGTATCAATTGAGGGATGATTCAAATCACGTTAATTATTACCTTTATTTGTATCATCTGAAAATTTATTTTTGTTTTTGCTGAATTATATTCAGGATGTATTTTATATCATATAAAAGTTTTAGATGAAAAATCATTATATATAAATTATACAAATTTAGATTTTATAATAAAGTGGAGCAAATGCATTAAATTTGAATGGATGCAAATTCAGAACCATATATTCTCAAGAGGGAATTTCGGTGGAGGAGAAAATATGAAAGTATTTTAATACTTAGATAAAGAAAGGAGTTGGAGGTGGAAAAGGAAAGTCTCTTTGTTGATTTAGTTCTAATGTGGTAAACTAATGTGGTAGGTGGAATTTTATAAATTTATAGACATAGCCGCTAATTAATATGAGAACCTATGTACCGTCCATTATAAATAAACAATGCTTTTAAGTTATGGAAGTCCAGAAGTTTATGGACTGTCCATTGTAGATAATTAAATAACATGTTGGAGTTTTGATTAAAAATGACATGTAAAGATATATACATGAGATATTGTTATTTGCAAACAAACAAAATATGTAAGTTATATTTTGTGCTCGTAGATATACAATTAATTTATGTAATAATAATTTAATTATTTGATATCCATTGTGTTTACAATTATAAATTGTAGACACAGATATTTTGTCTAGCGAACATGATATAGGGTATGATGGATTATATGAATTAAATTATGGGTTATCAATAGCTAATGGATTCAAGAATTTATAATTAAATTTCAGTAAATTATTTTATTCTCTAATGAAATTATTGGAATAAGAATGTGAGATTTGATACAGTAAATCTATATTAAAATAAAGATGATATTGAGAGTTATTGGAAAATAAAAGAAAATAGCAAGTTATGCAATATGGAATCTTTGATATTTATAGTTGTTCATTTTGATATTTTGGATTCTTGAAGGAAGTTCTTTTTGAATTTATTAAATTAAATTCAGTGAGTTGGTTGCACCCAATTAAATGTGGATGTGAAGTTATTTTGGTTTGTAAGGTAATTAATTGGGTTGATATGGTTATTAATATGATGCTTAAGTGAGAATAATGTGTGTAATACATCATAATCATTTGATATCTGGAATGGATTTGCACATATGGGACCCTAAGAATATGTGTATTGCTTTTATTTAATTCCTTAGTAGGTCCTATGCATGCTAAAAGGGTACTTTAGAATATGCCTTCGTGAACAGTGTGTTATTACCTTGATTTGTTGTGATACGTTCCTTTGTGAATTGTGTATTATACCCTGAAAGACTGTGAGTTTGGTCCATTGTAAGCTGTATGGATAACCTTATACATTAGAACAATGGTTGGTGGTGCATTTCCTTTGATATTTTTTATGATGATACACACCATTATATATATGATTTATTTCTTGTTTACTAAGTTATTTTAATCAATCCTAAGTATTTTAAATTTCAAGAGAGATGGGACAATCTAGTCAATAGTGCAGGATAATGGACAGAGATGATGTAGTCGAGACATTTTAGTTTATTTTATTTATTTATTTTGTTTGTTGACTTGTAATAAATTAAAGGGAATTCTTCGTTTTAATATAGTGGAAATATGTGGTTACATTTTTGGATAACATTGAATAAAATATTAATTATTAAATTCATTGAAGCATAATAATCTGGCTTTTTCACCTAAATAGAGGGGTCAACAACCCCGGGATTGGGTCATGTCCCTCAAGTTGTATTATTTTCTATTTCATATTAATTTGATGTGTATTAATAATATTTGGTAGATTGGAAATTAAGAATATCTTTATATTTTTGCATTAAAAAGAATATCTTGATATTTGCCATTCTTGAAGAGCATGATATTCACCTTTTTTTTTTTAATTTTTTTCCAATATCATTGATATTTTGTTACAACTCAAGCCTAATTCATCTTATGTACTTTGCAATTTTCATCTTTCATATTTCTTTATTCATAACTAACAACAACATACATGCAAAGATCAAAACCTAAATTGCCCAAACATAAGCCAAGCCTTTTATCAAAAGAACTACGCCTATATTGGCAATCGGGGGGTTGATATGTTGGTTAATAGTATCATATTTTTGTGATTATTGCAAGAATTTTATAGATTATTGATTGATAATATTGTGAAACTCATTTAAAAATATGTTTTTACTACATTTGACATTTAGTTTAGTTAATTATTTATTTCAAATTCATGGAATAATTTTTTGATATTTTAACTTGAAACTGACTAATTCTTTCTTATTGAATTGGAATGTATTAGGCATGAAATTAGAGGCATAACTAGGTTAGGTTGTTCGGTTTGTGGCTAATTATAATCCTAATAATTTCATTATCAGAAATATAACAACAAGAAATTTTATTATTAGCAATAAAATTTGGCAACTAACTAATTTCTTTGCCAACAATTTATCTTAACTTTTTAGTGCTGAAAGTTTATGATTAGCAATGACTTGTGTTCTTTTGCTTCTAAGTCTCTTCCACGATGTATTTTCTTGATAGAGCACAATGTATTCTAGCAACAAAATAACAACAAAATTATATCATTGTTGAAATTATTTAGCAATCATAAAATTATAACTTTTAGAATGAGTAGGATTCGTTACTTAATATTATCGTAGTATTTTTTTATGGAAATACTCTCGTAGTATTAATAGAACACATCATAGATTTTAAAAAACACGAAATTATATTTTTTTAGCAACAAAACTATAACAAAATTATATGGTTGTTAAAATCATTTAGTGACAAAATTCTAATTTTTTAGCAGTGAGTATTTAAATTTAAATTATAATTTCGGGACATATAATTAAACCTTTATTATATTTAATTATTGAATTTAAGCATATAATTAAATAATGATTTAAATTAAGTATTTTTTTACCAATCTAAGTTCCAGGCCAATTTAAATTACAATTTGGGACATATAATTGAAGCATTCCAGAAAGGTCATATATCTTTATTTTATCTAAATTATTATTTTGTTAATTAAACATTTAAAAATACTTAATTATTAAACTAGTCCCAAAAAGAAATATATATTTATATAATTAAATGTTAATTATAGTTATATATAATTTAAATAAATATAGTCTATACAATTTTATTTTTAAAAGTCAATATAATAATTATAGTTTTATATATTTATTTAAAATTTTATTTTATTCAATTTAAATTAATTATTCATTTAATTGAAATAATAATAATTTATTACTAATTTGTAAAGTAAAATTCATTGGTTGATATGTTTTAAATTTTTATATAAACAACAAAAATTATTAATATTAAGGTTTAATCATTATTCAACTAGATTATAGTTTAATCACTATTAAACTAGTCAAAAAAGTCATATATAATTATATTATTAAATCTAAAATGCAAGTATATAGAATTTAAATAGATAAGATTTATTATAGTTTTATTTTTAAAAATTCATATATAATAATTATTACAATTTTATATATTCATTTAAAATTTTTAATTCAGTTCAAATTATTAATATTTTTTAAAATTTCAGCATCATATAATTATTTATTTTTTAAATTATTTAATAAAAAATAAGGTTTGCATAGTTCTATAACGAATTACTAAATATACATCTTTTGCAAAATACATAAATTTATTTAAAATATTTTAGAAAATATTAAAATTTGACGTCATTAGATACAGTTAGATACAGTTAGATTTGGTTAGATGTGATTAAATACAGTTAGATATGATTAGATCTGGTTAGATGTGATTAGATGTAGTTAGATCTAGTTAGATGCGGTTGTATCTAAGTAGATTTCATTAAATCCTATTATCTGAGTTTTAATTTTCATAATTAAGGTATAAATGACCTTATAAGGGGCTTATGATCATATTATATGTATTAAATTAAGATTAACTTATTAATATAAAAAATTAGATGTTGTTAAATATCGTTAAATGTCATTAGATGTCGTTAGATGCTGTTAGATTTAGGTGAATTTTATTAAATCCTAATATTTGGATTTCAAATTCTATAATTAAGGTATAAATGACCTTATAAGAAGCTTAGGATCATATTACAAGCATTAAATTAGGATTAACTAATTAATGTCAAAAGTTAGATGCTATCAGATGTCGTTAGATACTGTCAGATACTGTTATACACAATTAGATTAAAGTGGATTTCATTAAATCATATTATCTGAGTTTCAAATTCTGTAATTAAGGTATAAATGACTTTATAATGGGCTCATAATCATAGTATATGTGTTAAACTAAGATTAACTTATTAATATCAAAAGTTAGATGTTATTAGATATTGTTAGATTCGGTTAGATGTTATTAGATGTCGTTAGATATTGTTAGATATTGTTAGATATTATTAGATGCTGTTAAATGCAGTTAGGCGCAGTTAGATTAAGGTAGATGTAATTAAACCATATTATCTGGTTCAAATTCTGTAATTAAGGTATAAATCACCTTTAAGGGGCTTAAAATCATATTATAAGTGTTAAACTAGGATTAATTTATTAATTTCAAAAGTTAGATGCTATTCGATATCTTTAGATGCTGTTAGTGTAGTAAGATTAAGGTAAATTTTATTAAATCATATTATCGGTGTATCAAATTCTATAATTAAGGTATAAATGACCTTATAAGCGACTTAAAATCGTATTACATGTGTTTAATTAAGATTAACTTATTAATATCAAAAGTTAGATACTGTTAGATTTCGTTAGATCCGGTTAAATGTTGTTAGATGTCGTTAGATGTTGTTAGATTCTGTAATATTTGAAAAATAATGAATATTATTAAATTTTCAAAAAATCAGAAATAAATATTGAAATTGTTATTCTTTGGAGTACCTTAATTGCAAGAACCTTAAATAATAGAACATAACTCCTTATATAAATATATTTTTCAATTTTACCAATTATAATGAAATCTTATTAAAAAATAATTTTTTGTAAATAAATATTTTTAAAAAAGTCAAATAATGAAAATTATGTCTACATATGTTTTAATAGTTGATCTAGCAAATGAATGGAATAAATGGAGATTTTGTATTTATATAATACAAATTTTATCAAAAAGCCAAACATATTCATGTTTTTAAACAAATGCACTCACACTGTAAAATTACCACAATGTCCCTACTTTTTTTTATGGGAAGGCTTCGCAAGGGTTGGACCTAGGGTTGCAACTTGGGTCAGGTACCCACGGGTCAACCTAATGGGTACCTGAAATAAGGTCGGTTCGGTTCCGCCAGGATTACCCGCAAGGTTGGTTCGGTTCCGATTTAAAAATACTTGGGGTGATTTGGGTAGGGTCGGTTCCAACTGCAAGGTATCCGGAACCGAACCAAATTTATATAATATTATTATAATATATATATATATTATAGGGTTTGCAATTTTGCAGGCTCGTTAGTCATCACTCTGCTCGTGTTGGGCTTTAGTGCTTCTCTTTGTGCCCTAAAATTTCCCAAATCCAAAATCTGAAGTTGGCATGCGCCATCGCCCGCCTCTTCTTCGACACCATCACTTGACTCTTCTCCGAGACTCCAATGCCATCGCTTGCATCTTCTCGGACACCATCACTAGATGCCTCTTCTCCAACACCATCGCCCGCTTCTTCTCCGACACCATCGCCTGCCTCTTCTCGGACACCATCGCCGGAATCTTCTCTGAGGCCATTGCATGCGGCCTGCCTCTTCTCCAATGCCATCGTCGGAATGCCAAGTCGGCGACGCCCTCCACCTTATCAGCTGTCGCCACTTGCCATTGGTCGTTTACTCCCTTAGATCAGCTTGGATTGTGTTTGGAGGTTCCTGGCTTCCAGTCTGTATTATTTCTAGCTTCCAAATTGGTGAAGAGAACATATCCCTGGGCAAGCTTTTCACTATAACGTGGTAGGTGAAGAGGATGCTTGCCTCTATGCCCCATTTTCCGATTCCTATGTATTTTTGGCCTTAACGTCAGTTGTCGGTGTAATTTGGTGATGAATCTACCTAGAAACCTCCATTAGGACCTTGTTTTGTTGACTTCTTCATCTATCTAGAGAGCCTTATTCACTGCATATTTTTGCTTGCTCATCTAGTGAGTAGCTCAATCTAACATGACATGCTAAAATACTTGTACAAACATGTGGGAGACTCATTGTGGTTTGATTATACAGGCTAATGATCTTGACTTTGGATTAGTCTAGTGAGTATTTTGGCCTGCAGATTGAGATGAGGATAACCAGAACAAATGAATCTTTGAGTCTTGCATAGGCCCAACACATCATGGTGAGGCCTGTAATGAAAACTTTGGAAGTTTATCACCTGTGTCTCTTAGCAAATAGGACATTTTGGTCAGTATTATTTGGTTGTAGCTACTTATGAATTACAGAAGCAAATGCAAATGTAACTTATTTGGTAGAAGCAGCCAATGCTCCCCAGGACGAAAACGATATGATGTAATATCTTATTTCATCTCCCATTTGAACTTTGATGGTAGATAAATACTTGCAATGGTTTCTACTGTGATACTTCCAATCCTAACAAACCATACAAGCCTGCACTATTTGCTTGGAATGGATGGTAATATTCTTCATCAATGCTTCCCATGTTTACAATTTAAACGCTTTCTAGATTTCTCGATTCATAATCTTCAGATAAATACAAAATCCAATGTTCAAATAAATAAATCTGACACCTAGTCATTTGCACAATTGTTTATTGGTAAATGTGAAATTTTTTTTTGGGAGAAACGGTAAATGTGAATTTTTGGTGCTAGCAAATGTTGATAACAGGTCAGATTTTTTACTTTCAAAAGGACGATGATATGATGGTGAAGTAAGCCAATTTTAATTTTAAAACAAAGTACAAAAGGAACCTTGGAAAACAGCAAGCTCATCAATTCCTATCTTAATATTGTATTTCTTAATTAAATGCGAAGGTTCAATGAGTTTGGAGATTCAGTCCACAATGGTTTCAAATCTATTTTGAATGGGTCCTCAATTGCTGCCTCTCTGTCAGTTTGAAATTTACTTTAGGTAAGTCCTTAAATCTGCCTCAGTTTGCCCCAGTTTAAATGATTTTTTTGTTTTTGATTTCTTGATATTTGGATTTATTGTTATGCACGTGGTTCTTAAAAGTTGTAAAGGATGAAATCTCTGGTATATGTTGATTGTTTGGTGTGGCTTGATATTAGGACAGTTTTGTGCATTTGTTTGGCAACATGTATTCTTGCTCATGATTTTTAACCATTTGCAATGGCTAACTGATTTTTTGTTAAAAGTTTCATGCATCCGTTAACTGTTTTATGAATTTCTTGCAAATGTTTAGAAAGATTTGGTAAATTGTTTATACTTGGTTATGATATTCAAATATCTAGACTTGCAAACAGACTTTAGCAGCATGCTTGAAGAATTTTTAATGAAACCAATTTGAAATTGGAACCAAAACCGACTCGGCCTTAAAAAAATAGGGTAGGGTATGCCTCGAACCGACCTAGCATAAATTAGGGTAGGATAGGAGCTTTTTAAAATAGGGTAAGAGTAGGATCGACCCCTACCCAACCCAAGTTGCACCCCTAGTTGGGCCCGGTTTTAAAATGGGTTGAGGTCGACAATCATTAAAATGGGTTTCCGCCGGCCTTGATAAACATCGTTGCAAGTTGGTTTGGAAGCACGTTGTGCTGATTCATCTGCAATGGTGACTAGTCAGCAGGCCTTCTGGTGCTGCATAACACGTCTTTGAATCGCATTCCCTTGTAAAATCCGAAACCAAGGACCAGCCATGACTGCATTCCTCTTCCTATCTAAAAGTTGCCAACTCGCCTTGCAACAATGGAAAACCCATCTCTCCCCAGAACTGCAAGGACAACGATGTGGTTTGTGACAATTTGAGCTCTTCATTGCTGGCGCTAGGCATCGAGCAACCCCACAATTCCGGCTTGGAAATGGGCGTCACGTCCAAACCGGCTCCTATGTCATGACTATGATGGATCTAATGGTTGGCACGGAGCCAGAAGAGATGCCAGATGGATTTTCCTGAAATAAAAATCTACTGTTGAAATTTGATGGTAGGAAGTCAAGATCGTGAGAAGGAAAACCAGTTGCTAGCTGCCATTGATGACTGGGGAACGACAAATTGCTGGTGGCCTGAAGATGATTTGGAAGAAGAGAATTGCTACTTTCTATGTGCTGCTTGTGCAGACTTTTGGTGAAGACAAACTGTCAATCATGGATGTCTGATGCGGCCACAAGATCTGCCGCTATGGGGACTCATCCATCACCCGCATATTTGAATAATCCCGCAAGATCCAACAGCTTAGATTAATTCAACCGGATCTCAAATTAAGAGCTGTGATTTAATGGAGGCTGATGGGTGGTAGTTTTTTTTTCTTGAAGAAGTGGATGGTGGTTCTAGTCAGAATGATGAATGGAGGATTTTTTAAGGAATTCTTGGGAGATGGTGTGAAAGTTCATTGCTGCAAGTGGTTGTGCATGGGCAAGAAACCAAACCAATGATCCAACACTGTTCAGATGGCCAACGCTGATCCGAGTGCAGATGGAGCACGATGGGGAAGACAAGGGGGGACGGGGCAAGGGAGGATGAATAGAGAGAGACGACTTGCATGTGATTTAGCCCATTTGGGCTATTTGGCTATTTTGGAAAAAACTGTGGCATTTTTTACTCATGGTCAAACTTAACTGATGAAAGGTAACGATATGTGCGTACGAGGAATTATGGTTGCAATGATATAGGTATGAAGAGAATTATTTTAACTGATGAAAGGTAACGAAATGTGCGTACGAGGAACTATGGTTGCAATGATATGGGCACGAAGAGAATTATTAAAACGCTGCGGGTACGAGAGGAATAATGAAAAAATGTAGTGGGTATTAGAGTAATTTATCTTACTTTTTATGAAATTTATAGCTGGAAAAGAATATTTCAAGTCAGAAGTTAACAATGTTATGGCCACGTGTAACTAGAGGAACCAAAGTTATACATTATGAACCTCGAAATATTTACTCTAAAAGTATAAATATAAAAAAGTCCAAATTTAGCATACTTGCAAAACCTATACGCAAACATCCCAAATACACAGAAGACTTTCTCTTGGTACGCAACCAATTAAGTTCTTTGCCACAGTTATCTTTCAAAAAAGAATTTAAATGTTGTTGTCAAAAAGATAATTTATAAATTTTGTAACAGAGATTTTTTTTTATAACCTTTTAGCAATGAAATTACAAAAACGAACCCTTATTTATGGGTTGGTTGCCGAAGCTCTTTTGTAAAATATTTTTAACAAGGAATTCAAAATTTTTTTTCTGGCAAAGGACGTGGTTTACTCACAATTAGCAAGAAACTAGGATTTTCTTGCAGCGATAGCCCCTAAATGCCAAAATTATTTATTCGTAGTGTAACCTTTTATTTCTTTCTTTTGAAGATAACACCTTTTACTTGAACTACGGTTATATGTCAAATGAACAGCTTCTGACTGATTGAATATTGGTATATTATATATCTGCCAGATACGCACGCATGAATTAAGGTATACGTTTCCATTAAAAAAAAAAGAATTAAGGTATACGTTACTGGCATGGGAAAACATAGAAGAAATTCATATCATGATGGAGCGACCGAATCCCCACGAAAATCACACGCCTGCAAAAGAAGATTTCATAATTTGGTTATGAAAAGGGCGAATGTCAATATTTCAGAGAAACTGATCATGGTCATTTTTTATGCTTGGTGGGACAGGCCAGCTTATGGTCAAGCATTTGAAAGCAGCACTAGCCTAGATGAGCACTATAATAGAGGGGCGAGAGTTAGAGGCTTCACCAAAAGCAGTCTACAACAGTTCTTTTTTGGTAGTGGTAGTGTTCTTCCTTTGCTCATTCGTTTCCTCTTCCCTTCCCCAAGATGTGTTCCGATTCGGAGGCATCCTTGGCTTTGACAATGGCATTGTCTTGGCACCCATGGCTGCAGACGTTTCAGGGCCAAAGCTCGTTGCGGCTGTTGCTAACGCCGAAGGGATTGGCTTGCTGGTTAGCCCTTTTGTATGTATACGCTTATTTCATTCTTCCGTATATTCATATGAATTAATGAAATCGAGGTTGATTCATATCAAAGTATAAACCCATTAATCACTGCTAGAGTTTCTTGTTTTCAGTACTAGTCATCATACCTATTTTGGGTACGTTAATTTGTGCAGAATAACTATGATATGATTGTTAACTTTATAAAGTGAAAGGACTTTTTAATCGTCCTCCCATTCTGCTCACCTTCAATTCAATAAATAGATGAATCTACGAATTAATGTCTAGATATTTTCCTATATCTTAGGCTGATATCTCTCTATTTACAGCTATATAAATTATCTATAGAAAGGAGATAATTACAAATATATGAGTTGTACAAAGTGATAGTTTGCTATATACGGTAACATCTCCCTTCAAATTGATGCCGGTTTATCAAGAAACATCAATTTGCCAACAAGAAGCTGATGACGTTGTCGAGTAAGAGACTTTGTAAACACATCTGCAATCTTTAAAGAAATAGAAACATGCGGAAAAGAAATAACCAGATTGTTGACAGCTTCTCGTTTATAATGACAATCCACTTCAATATGCTTGGTATGTTAATGGAAGACAGGAGTAGTGGAATTTGAATGGCATTGGTATTATCTGTTGGTCCCGAGTTGATGGCTAAACCCAAGAGGGGAGGGGTGAATTGGGTTCTTTAAAAAATCTTTGGTAAATC
>JAXCLR010000050.1:20447763-20479030 GCA_035584095.1 Annona squamosa | reverse complement strand
TCTCAAGTTAGTCTTTGTTAATCATCAAAACACAATATCTGATCAATTAGTTTTGTTTTGAAGCATTGTTTCCAACATTATCGGCATGAAGGGGAGTAGAAGTAGATTAAGGAATTCTGAGCTCAACCAACAATCCTCTAAGCCATGTGATCTGAGAACATGCAGCAGACATGGCACGATATTTAGATTCAGTGGAAGATTTGGAGACCCGATCTTGTTTCTCACTCTTCCATGAGATTAAAGAATTCCTAAGAAACCAATAGCGACGAGTATTTAGACATCCAGCCCAATCAACATCGCTAAATGCACTTAGTTGTATAGGAGTTCCATGAAGATGGAATAGACCATCATACAAAGTATCTCGAAGATATCTTATGATTCAGCAAACTGCTGCCAAGTGAAGATGATGTGGGGAATGCAGAAACTGACTAACCTATGGTTAGTAAATGATATGTTAGGTCTAGTGAAAGTCAGGTAGCTTAAGCTACCCACTAATTAGTAATACAACAATGGATCTGAAAGTAGCTCTTCCTCATCCATGCGATATTTAACATTCACTTCTTGGGGAGTATCTACTGTTGAAGAATCTCGAAGACCAGCTAAAGTAACTAAATCTTGAACATATTTATGCTGATGTAAGCATATACCAGTAGAATTAGAAGTAACTTCCAACCCTAAGAAGTATGTAAGTTGGCCAAGGTCCTTCATACGAGAAGAATCACAAAGATATTGTTGAAGTTGAGCAATAAGTAAGGAATCTGTCCCCATTGTCCCAGTATCATCGACATATACCAAGAGAAAAACTACCCCAGTAGAGGTTTTACGAAGAAATAAAGAAGAACATATTGACTTTGCAAAACCTTAAACTGAAGTAAGGCAAATTGAAACTTCTTAAACCATGCACCGAGAGCTTGTTTTAAACCATACAATGAGCGATTCAGTTTACAAACTCCAGAAGTAGAAGAGGAAAACAAACCAAAGAGGAGGTTTATGGTAAACTTCCTCTTTGAGATCACCATGAAGAAAAGCATTTTTGTAGCTCTCCCAACTTATACCAGGAATCTTTTGAAAAGTGGTAAAGTCTATAATCTAACTTACATTTATATACCAAGTAAGAATAAAGTGATCTAATTTTTATATATATATAACTATAAAAAATTTGGTAGTATCCCGGCTGTAACTAGGACGTTTCCTAAATATAAACATTTATCATATAATTCTTTACATCAAGAGATAACTTATGATATTTCATCATAACTACAAATACCCCCTTTTCTTCACAAATTCATTATAGTTACACTAAATACCCATACTCTAATATTCTTTATCTTACATCATATATACATCTATATAATTTACACAATGTAAACGGATTAATAATACAAATATCTTTCACGCCATGCGCACAAATTATATATATAGATCATACACACATCTCAAAATCAAAAGAAAATCTAGCACTCTTAAAGTTTCTCTTATTAAAAATCACACTTAAACATACACAAGAGTCATATATATGACCCTTCATCTCACTACCCTTCTACCCAGTGAAGTTTTCATCGCTCTTGAAATCAAAATACTTTGCAATTGTTTAATAAAATCAGTGAGTTCAAATAACTCAGTAAGCAAGCGTTGTTAAGAGGGAAGAACATGAAAACCTTCATGGATCATGATGTATGCGTGAGGATGAAATGTAACCACAATATGCATCATTCAATGACATAATTTTCTCTATGGCAGGTGACACTTATTAAGTGATCTTTCACTCTCATATGTCGGATGTACCGACTAGGCAACATCAAGGATGGACAACTTATCCAATTATAACCTTGGCGAAACTTTATATTCATTTCCATGCATGAATTACATTTACACAAATGGTCAAGTACATTTACGTCATAAAAGGAGTTTACTCGCTAATCATAAAGAAAATGTTCATTTTCGAAAGTCAAGTTCGAAAACATTGCCTTAACGACATGAATATATATACATAAATAAAAGAAAATAGGGAAATGACCATTTTCAAAGATTTTTTTAATATTTGTATAAAATTTAATTAGCATATCTAAGAAAATTGACTTGATTTACACATATTTTCAAAGAAAACA
This sequence comes from Annona squamosa, assembly GCA_035584095.1. NCBI lineage: Eukaryota > Viridiplantae > Streptophyta > Magnoliopsida > Magnoliales > Annonaceae > Annona > Annona squamosa. The sequence goes on along the minus strand of JAXCLR010000050.1, from coordinate 20,476,922 downwards.
TAAAGATATAATATGAACATTTGTTTCAACAATCTTTCTCAAAGTAAGTAACAAAATAGAAATTTTATCATAATAAATCATTGAATTTGAAAAACTTGCTTACCTTAAAGTCTCCAGTAGTGTCTTGCATTTTTTTCTTTTTCCTATCAAAGTTAGCAATTTTGACTAAGTATTGACTTAAATAACCATGTATTGCATTCTAATTTTAATGTCTACGGATGTGTTAATTTGAAAGCTAATAATTTTTTCATCCATTAAATGCCTACTTAAGATACATATATTAGGTATATTAGAAATTATCAATCATTCTTATACTGTGTGAATTTGCCACCCACTAATTTCATATAAATTTTCGACACTCGTACCCTACCTACAACTTAGCATAACACCCCCATAAATTTTTCGTTTATATTTTAACACTGCAAACATCTTAAAATTTATCCATAAATAATGTTTAAATCAAATACTCCAAAAGCCCCATGTTTAACCCACGTTTTTGGTGCTGCCCAATTTCCACGGGTCATGAAAAATTCTAATTTTTTTCCTTTTTACTTAAAATTAGGTATATTAATTTATAACTAGTACATCTTAATAGCATTTGCAATTATTATATCATGATTTTAAACAAGAAAATTTGGATACAACACTCTTGAATTTTTGATTTCACACTTGGCTTGATTTTTAAGCTTCCATTTTCGTGATTAAGGTTCCAAATATCCTCTTATTCATGAATTTATCAAAAGCCCCATGATTTTTTGGCTATTTTTGAGGATAAAAATCAAAATGCTATCCATTTCAACTCTTGGATCCCTAAATAACCAAATCTACTACTCAAATTGGTGTAATTTACTTCCATAAATGTTTATCTAAGGTATTTTATCAAAACTCCTATATTTATTGCACAATTTGGGCGAAAATTATAAAAACCCAACAAAAAATTATTTTTTCCATACCTCTGGGTAGGAGTGCAACTCAGGTCGGGTTATACTGGGTTGGAGTGAACCCAAACCCTAAGCCAACTGGGTTGGAATAAACCTAAACCCAAACCCTGAAAATTTAATCCGGGTTCGCATTAGTTTGGTTTCGAGTTAAAATTCGAGTTACCCATAAACTATTTTTTTTCAAATTTAATTGTAATTTTTAAACAAATTATTGGAATATATATCTGTGTTTATGGAGTCAAGCCTCAAATTGAATTATGCAACATCCATTCATAGAATTTTACAATATCATTCTGAATTCTGCAATATTTTTTGAATGGGCTCTGCAAGCAATTTTTCATCACCCTATAGACACAAATAAATGAAAAATTAGTTAGTTTTATGATTAGTTGGTCATTTTTATTTAATAGCTAATGGAAATGAATCAAGTGTAGCAAATAGAAAATGAACATATCATACAAACTATTATAGTTAAAATTAAACATTATCATACAAATTGTTGAAATTGAATTCAAATTGAATATTTATCATACAAATTGCTAAAATATAAATTGACCACTTGTCATACTAATAAACTTAAAATATGAATCAAATTTATACTACAATCTGAAATTCAAATTAACAAATTTCTCGTACTAACAGAAAGTATAATATGAAATAGATTTATCATGCCGACTCAAATTCAAATATAATCCACATAATAGTTATTCAAAGTAACTAAATCTAAATATACTAGGCATAATGGTTTAACATTCCAATCTAATTTAAGTGCAATCTAAATTTAAAATGACAATATAAACAAATCTCAAGTTTAAATAAGTTTACAGCCACTTTTAAATAAATTCAAAATTCAAATGAGTTCATGTCTCCAAAGTTTCCAAAAAGACTAAAAACTATTCGAAGACTTCCAAGTAATTTCTTCATTGATTTCCATTCGCATTTCTAATGTCAAGTTCTTCCTCCTTGATTTACATCTTCAAAAATAATATGCATCAACCTAGACAAAAAATGCATACAACTGTTAACAATAAGAAGGTAATAATAATAAAAATTAACCTAGAAATTAAGTTACCTTAAGCATGCTTTGGTAATGGAGGAAGAGATGATTTGTCTAAACTAGAGTTGGTAATGCCTAAAACATGTATATATATTAATATTACAAAAAACATGTATAATTTATGAAAAATTATATAAATTACACCGGGTTCAAACTGGGTTGGGTTTTGGTACCAGGTTGGTGCGAACCTAGTTTTGGTTTCGGGTTTCTATGGGTCGGGTTGAAACCGGGTCTATTTTGAAAAGTTTAAAAAATAAAACCTTTTTTTTGTTTTGGTACCAGGTCAGGTCGGGCAGGTTCGGACCGACCTAGTACCAAGTTGCACCCCTACCTCCAGGGGCCTGGCAACGGCTACATGGACGGCAACGTGGGCAGGGTGACGACAACCTTCCTCTCTTCTCTTCCCTCTCCTTCTTCTTCTTTCTCCTCTTCCTTTCTTCCTCTTTTTCTTTTTCTCTTCTGATTTTTTTCTTCATGTCAGTTTGAGCGGGAGCACCCGCTCGAACTCTCTTACACCCCTTCATTTGTTTAGTGTTAAAATGGACCAAGCCCTACAATTTTTTACATCCATTTGTTTAAGTTCCAACAATGTGAGGCTGCATGGCAAGAATTGTTCTCACAATAGTCATTTTAGCCACGGGAGCATGAGTCTCTTCATAATCTACACCATGTGCTTGTAGATTTCCAAGAGCAACCAACCTAGCCTTGTGTCGCTCCAGAGTGCCATCAAAACGAAGTTCAAAGAATAAACTCATTTACAACCAATGGGTTTGACTGTAGGTGGACACTTAACAATGTCCCAAGTATGATTATCTTGAAGAGCTAGAAATTCCTCTTGCATTGCTTGTTGCCAACACTCATGCTTAACTGCTTGTGAGTAAGAAGATGGAATAAGAATAGAGGATAGAGCAGCACTAAAAGATATATGGTAAGAGTTATACCAACTAGAACGACGAGAAACTCTTATAAAACGTCCCAATGTAGGCAGATCGGAATCAGATAGCGGATTGGGAGGAGGACAAAGCTGTTGTTGAATGGAGGAAGGCAATTCATTAAAACTAGGAAGAGTAGCAACAACAGGACGTGATTGATCACAAGTTGGAAAGAAAACTTGATTTTCAAGGAAAGCAAGAGTACGGGAAACTTGAAACCACTTGGAAGAAGAATCATAGCAAACAAAACCTTTGTGATTTGTACTATATCCCATGAAGGCACATTTAACATATTGAACAGAAAGTTTATGACGCTCATGAAGAGGTAATAACCAAGAGTATGTAGGTGGCCATATTGAGGATACTTGTGAAAAGGTGAAAATAAGGAGACTCAAGTTGTAAGGTTCAAATGGCAACATATTAATAAGATAAACGACTATAGATACAGCCTCTACCCAAAATTGAGATGGAACAGAGGACCCAAGTAATAAAGTACAAGTGACTATTGCAAGATGACGATTTTTCCGCTCTGCCACACCCTTTTTGTTGAGATGCGCGAGGGAAAGAACATTGTGAGAGAATACCTTTTTCAGTACAAAAATTATGAAAAAAATTAGACACATATTCTCCGCTAGAATCTGTTCGAAGAATTTAATAGTATAAGAAAATTGAGTTTCAATAAATGCAACAAAAGTCTTGAAAATGGAGAAGACCTCAGATTTGGAACAAAGAAAATAAATCCAAGTGAATCGACTATAGTCACCAACAAACATCAGAAAATATTTAAAACGGTCATGAGAAATACTAGGTGTGATTCCTCATACATCACTATGAATAATATCAAAGCATTTTGCGGCATGATTCCCTGCAAGAGAAAATGGAAAAATATTGCTTTTTTTCAATTTACAAGCTTTACAATCAAAAGAAAGACTTGAGAACTGATCTTTATTACCCAACAAACCAGAATTCAATAAACAAGATAAAAATAGTGGAATTTATATGTCCCAAATGTTTGTGCCACACTTGACTTTGGTTAACAACAGCCAAACACGCTTAGGAAATATTACTAGGAATAGAAATATGAAGAGGAAACAAACGATCAACTTTAGGCCCCTTCGCGATCAACGTCCGTGATGCCTGATCCTACAAACGAGATCGATCACGAGAAAAATGAATGTCAAAGTTATGCTCTACTAATTGGCCAATAGAAAGAAGATTATCAAAAAGTCCAGGTGATAGATAATTATTGATGAAAATAGGAGAAATATCACCAACTGTAGCAATGGATAACTTGCTCTTACTAGTGACTTGAATATGGTCTAAACCAGCACATGGACGAATATTTTTCCGCAAACTTACTAAACCAGTCATGTGATTTCATGCGACAGAATCAACAAGCTAAGACTGAGATAAAGAAGTGCCATTACTTTATCCCCAAAGCTGAAAAAGCTGAGAGCATCATTTGTTGCACAATTTCGAGAGTGAGACTTGCGATTTGAGTATTTGCACTGACTATTGAAGTTTGATTAGTTGAAGAGCTCCCAATAGTTGCTTGAAAGCAGTGGTCTGGCAATTTTGAGGACAAATGGAACATTCTTTGATAATATGCCCTTGCTTTTTACAACAGTTACAAAATTTCTTAGTACAATTTACAGCAATATGTCCATAATTTTTGCGACTAAAACACTGAATCTTACTTATATCTTTACCGTTGCCTTTACCATGAGCCGAAAATAACATTTGGGTAAATAACATTTGGGTAGTCATTGTCCCTTGTTCAAGAGAGGTTTGTGTAAGAAGACGTTGTTCTTCATGAATTAGTTCACTGAAACACCCATCCAAAGTGGGAGGAGGATGCAGATTCATTAGATGGGAACGAGCATGTTCAAAATCTGATAATAATTTCATCAAAAACTAATCACGCTTGCTAATCTCTTAAACAGCCAACACATCAATGAGAGAATCATTAGATACTGCAACACAAACTATGAAAGAATATTCTGTCCATAGATTTTGAAAACTAGAAAAATAATCTTGAGTATAATTTGCAATCTCACACTCCAATTGGAATCTCCTAGCAAAATTTGTTTGATAGTAAAGCTTCTTCAAATATTCCAAACTTTTTTTGAGCAGTGTTATAAGGATGCAAATTAAGAACAATATGAGATTTGCATGACCCAATAATCCCAGACATTAGCTGAGCATCTTTGATTTTCCATTTGACTAATTGAGTAGCATCTGTTGGAACTTTATCAGTGCCATCAATATGTCCTCAAAATTCTTTGCCCGTAACGTACAACCGAAATTGAAATTCCCATGAATAATTTTTCCTATGAATTTAACACAAAATTCAGATTTCGCAGTAGCCATTCTAGAGAAAATAATCTAAAATGAAATCAAATACAAAGCAATTAATAGCCCAATATAAAACAAACAGGTACCTAAAAATGAGCTCTTTTCGACCAAGACTAGATTTGCAACCTCTAAAAGAATAGAGCAAAAAAATAATTTATTGTAAGCAAAAGAAATACCAAGATGGAGACTTGCAACCAAGAACAACAGAAATACTAAAATATTGGCTTTGATACCATATTTACTTTAGAAAGTGAAAGGATTTTTTAATCGTCCCTTCCATTCTGCTCACCTTCCATTCAACAAATAGATGAATGCACAAATTAATGTCTAGATATTTATCTATATCTTAGACTGATATCTCTCTATTTACTGTTGTATATCTATCTATGGAAAAAGAGATAAATACAAATATATGAGTTGTACAAAGTGATAGTTTGCTATATACGATAACAATGACACAAAAGGCAATTAAGGAGATAAAGAAGCTGAGTAGCAAAACATTTGGGGGCAGGAGTTATCTTGGAGTTTGAACAAACAAGAACCATCCAACCCATCTTTGATGAGAAGCTTGCATGCATGTAAGTCTTCTGGGGAGATTTCCCTAAAGAGTTGGATGATGAGGCACACAAGCACGGAATCAAGATCCTACACTAGGCTAGCACCAATCCTTAATTAATATATATAAATATACAAATTTTAGCTTTTTAAAATATATCTACTATATTTTGCCTTAATTCCAAATATACCCATTGTTTGTACTTAAAGTGTGTTTAAGAAATGATAAAAGTTTTTGAATTGGAAGAAAATGAAGTGATAAAATAGAAGTGATATAATAAGTAAAGAAAATAAAGTTAAAATATATAGGTTAGTTATGTATATAATTATATAAAAATAATTAAAAAATAAGATATTAGTATAGAAGAATATGACAAAATGATTAAAAATAGGGTAGTTATAGAGATTAAAAAGTTTTAGCTTGAATTTTTTCTCATTACTAAACACATCCTTAACCTAAAAAATGTCTATTCTATTAAAAATCGTTATTTAAATTTTTATAAATGTTCAAAATACTTCTATTATAAAATAATAAATGACAAAATGAGATAGAGAAAATGAAATTAGTGCTCTTCAAATTTAGAGCTGATGTACAATTAGGACATCAGCAAGTTATGATACTCAATTTTTCCAATATCATCAGAAATTTGAAAGGCATATTAGTACTTTCACATATAAGCTAATAACGGGTAATTTGCATGGTAAATCCTCTAACTATGGCCAATTGCATTTCAAACTCTGAAGTTTGGCGGTTTACATTTTACTCCCAGCGAACTTTCGTCTTTTGCTTTTTGAACCCCTCGATGTAACGACGTCGAAAAGCACCGTTAAGATGCGTGAAATGTCCAAAATATCCTCGCTAAAAATCTAAAATGAAAGCAAACCCTAGAGCAGAAACCAACTATGAAAATCAAAAACCCTAAATCGAAAATCCCAAGAGAAAGAAAACTTCGAATTGAGAATCTCTAAATCAGAAACCCCAACGACAGACAATTTGAATCCCCAACCAGACCGGAGCTCCAGTTAGCTGTCGCCGTGCATTCCTTCCTCACTTCCTCTCTGGTTCGTTGGTTGCTGACGGCTGCCTTTCTGGGTGGGTAGTGCTCCTACTTATAGCAAGCTTGCAAAGGATGGAGGATGACAACATAGATGTTTGGGGAAAGTATATATGTATATATATATATATGCTCATTTTAACTTAAGATTTATTTGTGAGGGGGGATGATGGAGGATGACAATGACACAAATGTTGATTTTTCATGGGGGGCCATTGTGTAATGACGACACTGCATTCCTTTTTGTCATGGTATTCGAGTGGGGTGGTCTTAAGTGCTTAAAAAAATCTGGCCTGTCTATTTTTTGGAGTGGAGTGGTGGTCCCATTTGAGCATTCTTTGTCTTCAAGTGGTTGCCCCTATCGAGTTTCTGTTCCCAAGTATGCCTAATTTACCAAAACCAACCAGTCTATTTTTCAAAATGAACATATTGCTTCCATTATGTTTTTTTAACAAAAAATCAAAATCAAAATTTATACTCAACTAGGTCTTTGAATGCTAATTGTCAATGAATTCAATATTGAGTCAGATTGCTTAAATGGGCATGTACAATAAATGAATTCAATATTGAGTCATATTGCTTAAATCTCTAAACCATACATTCTTTGGATTTAAAGGGTAAATGGGCTTGTAGGACCACTAAATGGTTTGACTGTATTATTAAGATTCATGGGCATGTACAATAAATGGGCTGCAACAATGTTGGATTTGCATGTGGCTTAATGATGTCAAAGGACAAGGACAATTCTCCTAATTACAATCTAATTAATTTTTTCGTGAAGATTTAAACCGATGTATTGCAAGAAGTGTTATATCCTCCTTTTGAAATGTTAGAAAACACTATGTTACTAGAGATAATGCTAGAGCCATTTCAACTCTGTTACTAACTAATTGATGCTTGCTCAACTTTCCGCCTCATGGAACTGTTGACTAATAAGTAATCAATAAGTAATAAATTTTGATGGATTAAAATTTAAAATTGGGGTGTATCAATTTGCATTTTATGCAAGCATTACTGTTATTGTTGACAATATGCGCCTTGTTCTATTCCTTGTATTTGCACAATCCAATTTTGCTAGGGATATCTTAAATAACTTGTGATAATACTACTGCTCTTCCATCCCACTATGCTCATTTTAGGAATGCCTATTATACGAAGATGTTCTTGAACAGTCCAACCAACAACTATTTTATTTTATCTAGCAAAGAATAGTTGGTCTAACTGTAAAGTTTTTTTTGTTTTCATTGACTTGTAGCTGCTAAGGATTAGTATATTGTACTTTCATTATGGGATAATATGACTGTGTTACACTTCAGTATCTATAGCTACTAATTTTCTAAGTTTATGCATCCCACTATAATAGGAATGTCTAAAATCTATATTTTTTGCATGGTAAACCCTCTAGGTTTGGAAAGTTTCACCTTTTACCTTTTGAACCTCGCGACCTCAGTTAAAGGGTTTACCATGCAAAAAAAAAAAAAACAATTTCAAAAGTTTATTTGACCTGGAGTACGATGTGCAGGCATACTCTTTGGTAGGAAAATAATATAAATAGTCATGAAGAATGGATGAAACGGTATTATGAGGTGATGATGCGTGAAGTTGAGCAGGAGAATGTCCATCCACAGGTTTCACAGGAGGGAGAAGATAGAGAACGGCAACAAGCAGGAGTACAACACGAGGAAGATGAAGCTTGTGATAGTGATGATAGCAATGACTAGTTTATCAAGGTACATGAAGACAATGATGGGAATGTTACATCAAACCGTTATTGTGATCCATACTTCGATATGAAGGATCCGTATCTACATATCGGACTTTAATTTGAAGATAAAAAAATAGTTGGAGTTAGCAATTCGACAACATGCTATTGTTAATGAGTTCGATGTGAAGTTTGAAAAGAATCAATGTTACCGACTAACTTCTATATGTAAAGTTGATGGTTGACCATAGAGATTGCATGCATCGCGAAAGAGTGATGGGTGTCATTTGTGATAAAAACATACAATAATGTGGAACATACATGCTTAGTTGCTAAAGGTAGTGGAAACAAGTTTGCTAATAAGGATTGGATCACCATCACTCTTGAGAGAGAGCTTAGAGTCAACAACAATTTAACTATGAAGCAGTTAAACAACTCGATGCATTAAAAATATGGACTTACTTTAAATTATCACAAGATTTGGAGAAGTAGAAAGCAAGCTATGGGTTCCATTCATGGTACTATAGATGAGTCTTTTGCTCGCCTCCCTACTTTCTTTGCAACAATCTCGAGGACAAATGCAGGCTAAATCACACACATTAAGACAAATGATGGGAACCAATTTCAGAGAGCATTCTTGTGTATTGATGCCTATAAGAAAGCATTTCAAGTTGGTTGCATGCCAAATATTGGGTTAGATGGTGCATTTCTCAAAGGTGATTTTAGGTGATTTCAAAAGGAGCTTGCTCACTGCAATCAGCAAGGATGCTGAGGGACAAATAATGCCTATTGTTATTGCTGTTGTTGAATATGAGTGCAAAAGTAGTTGGGTATACTTCTTATCACTTTTGAAAGAAGCAATTAGAGTTAGAGAATATACCATAATATTTGATTGTCAGAAAGGTTTGATGATGGTAGTGGCCAGCGTGTTCCCAACTTCTAAGCATCGTTACTGTATGCGACACTTGCATGGAAATTTAGGTAGGAAGGAGTGGGGTAAGAGTGATTTGGTAAAAAATTATTTTGGGCAGCCAGTAAAGCATATACCCAAGCTAAGTTCAAGGTTCAAATGAGCAGATTAAGAACAATCAGCCCACAAGCATGCGAATGGGTAGAAAGGATTGATCCTTCACATTGGTCGCGAGCATTTTTTCCTAATCATAGTCCGTGTTCAGACACCGATAACAACTTTTTTGAAGCATTCAATGCTTGGATTGAAGATGCAAGACACATGCAAATAGTTCAATTGTTTGACAGCTTCGGAACAAAAGTAATGGAGTGGTTCAATAAAAAGAAGTATTGAAGACAATTCATCTAATGCCAATTTGTCAGGGAAATGCTTAAGGAATTTGGAGGCCATTGGACAACATGGAAGGAGGGCAACTTTCATACATTGTAAGAACGAAGAGTTTGAAGTTTCCTATGGTGAAAACACACATGTGGTTCAATACTCACAAAAAAAATGCAATTGCAGGCAATGGCAGTTAGAAGGAATGCCATGTCTTCATGCTTTTAGAATTATAATGTGGAAGCGAGAGGACCCAACTTATTGTCAATGGTTTCATAATATGGATGCATACCGGAAGACTTATAGCCAGGTATTCTGTGCTATGTCAAGCCAACTCTTCTGGGAGCCAGATATAGACAGTATGTTTTTCAATTGAAGTCGGTCAATTGTCGACTGTTTGTTAAGTTTTTTTCCAATTGTATAAATGATCTAATTGATTTTCTTTCTTTCTTAGACAGGGTAGTGCTCCCACCTGATCTTGAACCAACAGTGGGTAGAAAGCAAACTAAAAGAGGACAGGGCAAGAAGGACCAGCTCAACATATTAAATGAACAAGTGGGAAATTGCATTGTCGTGTGTGCAAAGGAGAAGGCTATAAAAGAAGAGGATGTCCTATTACAAAACAAGGTTCAACAAGCCGGCCACCACCACCAATGAGAAGTTCTACATCACAATCACAATCTAAAAATCAAAATGCCATCCAAACAGAAGTATCTCAAACCTCTCGTGGTTCATCATCTCCTACAGAACGAATTCAACAACCATCTAAACGGAAGATGAAGACTCTAGCTCGTGGGCCATCATCTTCACAGCCAATTCAGCCACCGATTCAACGGAAGATGAAAACTCTAGCTCGGAAGAGAACATTTGCAGCAACTACAAAGTGAGAACTCTAGTACTTGAGGAGTTAATACCTGACAATTGGCATTGTAGCATTTTGTTGTGATGGATATGGTGTTTGATTGCTTGTCTTTTGTATTGGCTTTGGAAATTGACTTACGCAGATATTTTGATGTGAACAACACTTTCATTTTCTAGTCAACTATCAAGTTGCTTTTTTAGTTTTGTGTATAAGTGATCTGTCAGTTTAACAAAGCTGACTTTTTTGGTTGTTTTGGTAAGCTTGATCTTCATATGGCCATTTCCAAATGGATTTTTGTTTATGTCAATTCATTTTCAGCAGGGACAGTGAGTGTCGTCATGGAATGTAATTTCTTCTTTGCTTGGAATTAGCGTGGAGGTGGAAGGCTATATTTTGTGTCTTGTTTAGGTTGTTTTTAAAATTATTATTTTTAGCTTTATTGATACAATACATATGATTGTATAACTGAATTCAAAATTGCTTCACTATGTTCGCAACAGGATTTATGATTCGCTCTTCCTGACAGCGGATGATTGTATAGAGACCTTCAATTGATGAGCATGCATGATTTAAGTGGATGGAAGATAAAGGGCTCGCAGTCAAGGCTGTTTAGCAACTAAAATAGAGAAACATACACGGTCCATTAGTCATTGAAGAAGGAAAAATATAAGTCACCATATTGCATGTTCAACTCATACATTACATTAATACATCCAAATATTTCATACTCCAACAAACATAATATGAAACGAATATAATTCATCCCTTCATATTTGGGGAACTGTAGATATTAATATTTATAGTCAGGTTGCTCATTCCGTTGGTGATCTCATCAACTTGGCTGGTTTTCTTCATTTCACCTAATTCTCTCTTCACATTCTCTAACTCTACCCTCAAGCTACTACTGCTGCATTCGGTTGTGGCCTCCATTTTACTTTCTTCCGCCAACAACTTTTCCACATTTAATTCATATTCATCGCACCAATGAAAGAAATTACAATTTTTTATATCCTGTAACATAAAAATTTATCGTGTTTAATTACAATAGAAGCTTAATATACATGATGAATATGTAAACAATATTTTATTCTTACCCCTTTTGGGCAGCGATAACACCATCTATTTGGATTCTTTTTTGTCCTTGATAAGAACACTTTGCACATTCCCATTCCACATGGACATTGTATTTGTTTGATCCAGTTGGAAATATTTCTGCTTCAACAAATTCGACACAAACTAACATGTTGTAAAAAATAATGCAATATCTAAATTTTCTAAGATGTTTAGCAGCAATACTCACAAATCGAGTTCAAAAATATAGCACACTGCGGAAAATCTACAACAAAAATTTTGAGGCTACAGATTGTAGAAACAACACACTAGATTAATAATACCGGTCAAATGTGATAGATTGAGGGGTGCAGATTGTGGGGACGACATTTTTTTTATGGTGAAAACAGAAATAGCACGCTCGGTGGCCAGATTTTGAAGGGGAGCAGATTTTTACAATACAAATAGAAAATATCTAAAATGAAAAACAAAACTATTACCTATTAGCATCCATTCTTGATCGAAACTTGCATTACCCTTCACTTTGAAAATGCGCCTTTGGAAATAGGCGGGTATCACATGGGGAAGATCTGATATGAGGTTATTTATAAGGTTATTTTCATCAATTTTAAAAAAATGAGCATGAGACAGATTGGAATACGCGTATCCTGAGATGCCATTACGCTGCGAGGTTCAAAAAGCAAAAGACGAAAGTTCGCTGGGAGTAAAATGCAAACCGCTAAACTTCAGGGTTTGAAATGCAATTGGCCATAGTTAGAGGGTTTACCATGCAAATTACCTGCTAATAACATTAACTCATGAAATGAACATTTTTTAGATTAAATGCAAATGTAATTTGTAGTTTTGGAATTCTAAAATGTAATTGTATATTTAGAATTAAGGTCAAACGTAATTGATATTTTTGAAAAAACCTCACAACTTTCCAATTACTTCCTTTTGTTTAATTAATTTTGTTGCACATGCTGCAAATAAGCTTTGGAAACTCCATATTCTTTTTTGGGTTTGAAAAAAGCATTTGACTTCGCATTTGCTTCATGTATTTCTCTCGTTAAGTTAATGAATTATAAATATTCATGTCTTAATGTGGTAGAGGTAGAAATGGAGAGTATTTTTTGTACTCCTAATCAACTTTGTAACAAAAGACTGCGTCATACGGTCAAATGTGCATAGGAAGACTTGTGAACGAGATCAAACTCCTCTGCTCCGATCGGGTTGGTGTTCATTTTCTCGTCGAGTAGCCTGTGCTCTTGCAAATTATGCTTCAGAAAATGTATTTCGCACTCGTGTGTGGTGCACCAATCCGCCGAATGATTGTGTGAATAGCTTATTTTATACGCGTAGTCCACGTTGTTATTAATTTATTATATTCTATTACTCGCATTAAATCATAAAATATAGTTACTTCGAAAAAAAACATAAAACTAGTAATCCCTGCCACTCCGAATTTTCATCGCCGTGAAAAGTTGTCAACATAAAATTTTTTTACTCTCCGTCACTAACTTATTTTTTAATTATTTTCAATATCTTCCTATATGACTCATATTTTTAATCTCTCATTAAAAAAATTACTATTTTTAATCATTTCTTCACAATTGCTCGTACAACTATTATTTTTACTTTATTTCCTTTACTTTTCGTCATTTCCTTTTCTGAATTATATCACTTTCCTCATTTCAAAAATTTTATACAAAAAACTTTTATTTTAAAATTTTTTTTCAAAGGTCAAAACACACCGTTAACGTGTTAGATGTACCAGGTTCTCTTTCTACTATAGATGCATGTAACTCCCAGCCAACCAACACCTTCTAAGACTGATGACCGCTACCTAAAACTTACTTGAACTAGTCAAGTTGAAGGAACATACAACCATCTATTATAGTAACTTGTGAATATTAGGCTCACTCAAAAATAACAATAATAATGTCAAAATGTAATCAATGGTAATAGACAATTTATATTACAATGAAAACTGTATTAAATTCTAATAATCAATAAAAATATTTACATCGAATATCTTAAATTTGGCTTCTTACTCTAATTACTTCGATTATATTTATATATTAAACCTTTAATGAAATATTACTCATCTCATATTAATCTATACCCATTTTAAAATGGAAGCTGATACAGTGCACCAAGGTGTAGTTAGCCTAAGTGCACCCGGGTGCTTTAATCTTTTTTTTTTAATTTTTTGAAATTTTTATACAAATGTTAATCTAAGTGTATTTAACATGTATATCAATTTTTATCATTTTTGGAGTATTTTTATTTTTGAAAATCAATGACATTTTAGAAAATTATCTAAAATGACACTGATTTTCAAAAATGAAAAATAAATATCTAAATATTTTTAAAATAGTAAAAATTGATACGTATGTTAAATGTACTTAGATTAACAATTGTATAAAAAATTTTAAAATTAAAAATGAGTTAAATGCACTCAGGTGCACTAATGCTAAGTGCACCCAAGTACATTTGGACTTAACCCTTTTACAATATATAAAGATATAATAGCTAATATTAAACATTAATATGAACCATCAATCAAATACTTGAATTCAAATAAATATTTACCCAAACTTTCATTATCTTGTTGAAACTTGTAATATATTGCATCTTCTATTTTTTTATTAACTATAAAAATAGAAAATTAGGGTGAGTTCAGGCAAATTCAGTTAGCAGAAAAGAGAATGAAAATTGGTAAATACTGAAAATCAACTCAAAAACATCCAATCAGAATATTACAATTTTCATATATATATATATATATCATGTCAATGTTCATGCTCATTCACTTAACCATTTAATTTTACTTCTTCTTTAACTCAATGTCACATGGATTAGAGTCACTCTTATCGCATTTGTGCAAGCCCTTAATTATAACTATAAATTATCTTTCTCGTGTTATGTTCATGCATTTAAACATTATGATCATAACAAGCCAAATCATACTTTTTCAAAAACAAATGAAAACTATAAACTGAAATTGCTTCGAGAATAATTCAAACATAATAATATGACACAATCATACTAAATCTACTAAAATGAAAATCCATCAAATTAACATTGAAATGCATTGGCACAACCCTCACAAGCATAGGAAAGCATAAAAAATTTTAAAACTCAATTTAAAATTCCTACTTACCCTATATTTGCAAACCAAACTTTCTTTGTCAAATTTCACTATTAGGCTCAAACATTAAATCTTTCCTTATCCAGACATATACAAAATTCATCAATATAATTTTTCTCTCCCAACTTCACTATATAAATAATCTATGGTCCTTTTTTCCCAAGTTCATATTAACATGCATATGATTATAAATTTTGTTTCTTAAATTTTTCTATCGAATGTGAATAAATCCATCTTATTTCAAATAATTAACAAAATTCAATATTGTTTATAAAGCTATAATTTTCTTCCATTTACATACTAACTCATTTTTCAAATAAAAGTCAACACTAAACTTTAATTTTGTTATTTCTATTATCCCAGCATATTATTAAGTTTATAACCAATATTCAAGCTTAACAATTTCTCCAAAAATTTTAATTATGATTTATCTCTAATTCCCATAATTCAATCCAAAATAGAATTCCATCAAATTTCAAAACATCGAATTAATTTAACGGATAAAGAATCAAATTCTAAGCCATTACAATTCCAAAGTCACATCCTTGTATTTGTTATATTATTATTATTTTAATATATTAATATAATTACATTCTAAAAAGGCATTAAGCGTCCATAGGTATATTATCTTTACAATAAAATACTCCATTCATCCACTTTTAAGATAATATAATATTTTTATCTACCAATCCAAAACTTGAATGACCAACATTGGCATATGCCATATAATGTATAATAATACTTCCAAATCAAACATAAACCCCCTCATCCATCCTTGTAAATAATATCATATATTAAGATTTATATAAAGTCAAACTTGCTTAACTCTTGATAAAGATCAAATCAATTTAATAATACAATATATTTATATTACAATTAAACTTAAAGCATGAGATTCACATAATAATAAAAAAAACCAAAATAACATACCTCAAAGATATCTATCCAATTTTTCCCAAATCTTCCAAACTTCAAACTATGCCATATAAAATCCACCAACACATCATTACATAATCCAAAAACCCTCTTTTCTCTCTACTCTTCTTCTCATCCCAAGCTTTTTTTTTTTGTCATCGTTTCTCTTTTTTTCCCAAGAGAAAACTAACTCTGGTCGTATGTTTGAATCAGTGTTATTAAAACTGGATCAGACCGGTCGGTCTGACCGGGAACCGATACCCAATCTGGTTCGATAGCATACGGTTCGGTTCGATACATATAAACCGTAAAAACCGTCGAACCGGCGGTTAGACCCAATATACGGTAGGACCGATTCGACCGGTTTGTTCTAAAAAAAAAAAATAGCCGAGCGCAGCGCATGGCACGAGCATGGCAGAACTTAGAAGCTCCTCCCAAATTCCATGATCGGGCCTCAAATCCCTAATCTTTCTCTTCTCGGCCTCTCGCAAACGCAGCAGTAGCTCGCCTCTTCTCGTCTGGCCAGTCGTCTACAACAAGCCAACAACAAGCCAACAACTCGTCCGATCGTCCCACAAGGCCGCGTCCAGCAGCAGCGTGACGCCGTGACCAAGTAGGGATCTTCTCGTGATGAACTTGCTCGCTCGGTCACCCGTTCGCCCTCTCTCAAAGTCCCTATCTCGTCCCCTTCATGGAAAACCCTAGCCATTACCATAGTGCCCGCCCGCCTGCCTCCCTCAACGACTCACACACCTGCCAGTAGCCCGCAGCGCGCCCGCAGCGCCCACCTAGCCCGCCTCTCCAGCGCCCCTTCATCTAAGATGTGCGTGCTGCCCGCTAGCCCTCCTCACCCACCATCTCGTCACGTGTGCCACGCCTGACGCACGCCACTATCGAGGATGTCGATGAGTGATGTGACGGTGTAGCCACAGTGGCAGAGGTGGAGCAGAGCAAAGGTGGCTGGTGGCGTCCATGGTAGAAAAGTTCTCCTCCAACACCGACGTCATCTTTGCTAAGGCGATGTCCCAGATCTTCGCTAGGGCTGCATGCACGAGATCTAGAGGTCGAGATCCGTACCTTTAATCCTCATCAATGGCTTTGTGGAGCTTCTCACATGACCCCATCCCTGCCCTAGCATGCCCCTGTTCCTGCCCCTATCCTTGCTGCGATAATTATTTTTATGTGTAATCTGAAAAATTTATTTTTAATATTTTATTTATTTCTTAAAATTTGAGTTCTCCTTAAATGTCGTTAGATGCTATTAAATGTCGTTAAATTCTGTTAGACGCTGTCAGATTAAGATGAATTTCATTAAATCTTATTATTTGGGTTTTAAGTTCTATAATTAAGCAATAAATGTCCTTATACGAAGCTAAGGGTCATGTTACAAGTGTTAAATTAGGATTAACTTATTAATATCAAAAATTAAATACTGTTAGATGTTGTTAGATCCGGTTAGATGCTGTTAGATGTCATTAGATGTCGTTAGATGTTGTTAGATGCTGTTAGATGCTGTTGGATAAAGTAAATTTCATTAAATCCTATTATCTGGGTTTCAAATTCTGTAATTAAGGTATAAATGGCCTTACAAAGGGCTCAGAATCATATTATAAGTGTTAAATTAAGATTAACTTATCAATATATTTACTTAAAATTTAAAAATAATTTAATATTTATGACATCATAAACATGTCATGCTGACATCACCGGTTGGAACCGGTCGAACCGGTTTGAACCAGACCAGTTCCTTTATCGGTCCAATCACCATTCGGTTCTGACAACATTGGTTTGAAATGAGTAATAAAGCCTTTTGAAAAAAAAATCAATAGCCCTCATAATAATACTATTTGTAAATACATCCCTGTGGATTCTACGATGCATGCCTTGGTACTCTGAATACATCTGCTAAATTTAAGATATTCTATTTTTTTCCTGGAGATAACATTTTATATAGCAAATTAGAAATGGCTGAATATAAATAATAGAATTGACAGCATATGAAATAGTTTTTCTGTTTATAGTAATAAAACAATCATTCAAGTTTGGTTGCAAATATTACCAAATTTAGCTGATTTTAGTAGTATATACCTTATGAAAAAATAATACATGCAGCCAATTTGTATTTGGCTGCATGTGCAATATACTTTTACTGTGATGTTATTAAATTTTTGCTGCAAGTATTGGCTACAATTAGTGGTATATAAAGAACAACTTATATGTTAAATTTTCTTGTAAAATTTTTGAAACAATAATAACATGATATTATCATAAAAAGTAACTTTATAATAATAAAAAAGCAATTTTATGAAACAAAAAATATTAGCAAAAGTCTCAAAAAGAACACTTCCATAATGCAATGGATGTGTGTGTAAATATATTTATTCTATATTTACATTTATTTATAGGTCAATGACTGTTCCACGACCAAGTAATTTAAAGAGTAGACTTGCTTTTGTAGTCTAAGGGTCTGTTTAGAAAGAAGAAAAAAAGAAAGAAATTTTTTTATTGAAATTTTTTAAAATAAGTAAAGTAATGATATGATGTGATATGATTGAGGTAATTATTAGAAGTAGAAAGAAAAAAGATAAAATAGATAAGATAATTATAAGAGAATATGTGAAAAAGTATACTCATTTCGAGATGGAACCAAAATAATTTCAGAAGTAAAACTTTTGCTTTATCGACTAATCCAAGCATGAATCTCGAGATGCCAAATTATCTTTTTGACTATTTGAGCTACATATTGAGGTTCCTAAATACTACAAGAAAAAACATTTCTTGTAACTCTTATTACCAAGAACAAACTTTATTACCAAGGGAAAAATATATGTAAGAAAAACCTTTTATTCTCATGATGATATTTTTATAAACAAGGAAAATTTTCCTTATTTCAATACTTTTGTAAGAAAGAAAATTTTTCTTAGTTATAATCGTAATTTCCCACTAAATCAAAAGTCGGTTATCTAATATAAAAATTATTGATTATTAGCAACCAAATTTGTTTTTAATAATTGCTATTAGAATATGCCACAAATTATTAGCAATAAAGTTTTCTTTATCAACTAAATTTTAACATTTTACAAGGAAATTTTAGTTCCAAGTACAATCTAATGATCAGCTTTTTAATGGTCAAAAACTCAACCTTATCATGTAATCAGTTTTATTTTTTCAAAAGGTGTATGTGACACAAACACTAGTAGTCAAGCTATACCATACTCAATTATGAAATAAGAAAATGATTTAACTCTATTTTGTAGATTTTTTTTATGGAAAGTCCATTTTCCTTTACTGGTCAAACAGACGAGTCCACAAATAGCAAATTTACAAGAAAACTAGGTGGTTTTCCCCATAAAATCATACATCCATCTGCACATAATGATGCAAATGTAGCCAACTTGTGCGCTTCTTCATTCCCAAACCCGAGTACATGTAAAAAGGAAATGGCTTGAAATCTCCTGGATTGTATCTTAAATTCCTAAATTATAGTACCCACCATTGACAGGACATTACAACTTTCATTTAGAAAGATGAATAACGACAACCAGTTCAATACTTGGAAGCAGAAAAATTGTGCCATAGACCCTCTAACTTGCGTATTGGCATTTTAGACTCCGACATTTGCGTATTAGCATTTTAAACCTCTGAAAGTTTCAACCTTTGCATTTTACCCCCCCCCCACCCTCACGGCATCAACAAAGCAGCGTCTGGCCGTCCGAAATGACAAAAAAGATGAAAATACCCTCGTGCCTAGGGAAATTTATAAAAACTCTTCATGCATCCATGCATGTTCCTGGTTTTGTTGCTAGCGTGGCGGTTGAGTAATCCTAAAGGGTATTTGCCTTCCTACCAGCTTTTACACCCTTGGAAACCAAACTCCCAAGAGAAGAAATGTTGTACAAGTTTTCTTGCAAACATCTAATGCTCCCTTCTCCATCAATATTATTACTACACATTCTCAATAGCAGCACAACCGTTGTCTCCTTCCTTTTTGGAGAACCAAACCTCATCAAATCGACAAGAATGCCCACAAGCCACCTTCTATTCTCCCTCATCTCCTTCAACCGCTCACCACAACCAGCTAGCAGGCCAAGCAGCACTAACACATCATCTGTGATCCTAGCTCTTTCATCCATCAGAAGGCCGATGAGCGCAGGGACTGCGCCTGCAGCCACAGCTGCGGCTTTATTACCATGATAAACAGGAATAATGATCTTTTACGACCGGTCGATCGAGACCCCATCTAGCAACAAAACCATCAGGTGTTGGATCGTGCAAAGAAATTTGGGGCCGTTGGATTAAACCTTGAAAAGGCTGCGGGCTCATCAGGGGAATTAACGATGGCGTTTTTTTCGTCCAGCCCCTGTCAAGAAGCACCTTTTGCCCACAAGCCCCTCCTACCTGATTTCGTCTCCCGCTCCCTCTCTCTCCCGGTCCCGCGCTCTCAGTCACCCCCGCCCTCTCTCCCTGCGACCTCTCTCTCAATCGCCCTGCCCTCTGTCCTTGCGACCTCTCTCTCCTGGCCGCCCCCTCCCTCCCGCTCCCTCTCTTAATTGAGGTGAGGTCGTAGGCAATCTGATCCATTTTCGCTCTCCATCTTAAGTAGGATTGGGTATGATTGGAGGCCTTTGGTACATGGTTCTACTTTATTCTTTTAGATATAAACAATATTTTCCATATATAGGAAAGCCGTGGGACGCCAATCACGCTCTGGTCTTTTATTAAGTTTCATGGCACCTGAACTTTAGAATAATCTCGTTGGAGGGCCTCCAATGGAGATGGCAGATTCAAATAGCCTCATTGACCAAGTGGCCCATCCCTATGTAATGATAACTCTAATACAGTGATGTCGTCGGTGGCATATTTTTTGGAAAGATGACAATGCATCGCTAGTTGTAGTGGCCTTGCCTTTCTCAACTTGCATGCAATATACAAAAAAACAAGAGCCACATGATCAATGACATCCCCCCACCACCTGTACAAAATGAATGAACACCGAATGGAATGATTGGTCAACAGTCATCATTTGCATATTCTTCATGTAATCAATATCCCACCCTTTTCAAGCACGCACTTGAAAAACAAAAACCAACAGTTCCCTTCTCTCGTATCACCTGAATCGATTGATATTGGCTTTCAAAAAGGAATTTGGGCGTCCCTTTTCGAAGGAATTGGGTTTGATCCCTAGACTGTTGAAATGGTCGAGATATCTGGTTTTCTATCTGAGACAGCCAGTAATACACAATCTTAACTATGCCCTGGTCATTATTGATTAACAAAGCTCATATTTCATCTGGAACAAGTTAAAGCAGTTCTGTTATAGCCAAGATCTTTGGACATTTTACTTGCACAACCATCAACTGCTGCAGTAACCAACACAGACCTGACTTCAATGATTGCACCATGTATCTTTTCCAATATTCGAAATTCTAAGGATGCACATGAGCAATGAAAAACAATCACAAAGTTGTCGATGATAACAATCCCCAAAACAAACCTATGTTGGGCATTTATTTTCAAAGAGAGTATCACAAATGTGAAATACAATTATAAGAATCAAACTCTGTTCAAAACACAACCTTCTGATGAAGCTAAGGTTATTTTGGGACATTCGTATTGTCCTTCATTGTAACCGTGTAAGGATCTCCATTTGTTCCGTGAATGCAGACTTACACATGACATTCTCCTGGTTGTGTACAATTCATTTTCACAATCTCAAAACTATCTCCATGCAAACTTTTCCTTAGGAGGGTAAAAGCCAGAGAGCTTAGGAAGCAATGGCCTAGTGTTGAAGTGGAGCGGGAGGGAGGAGGCGGCTGGGAGAGAGAGGGATGCGGGCGAGGACAACTGAGAGAGAGGGAGCGGGAGGGAGGGGGCGATCGGGAGAGAGAGGTTGCAGGGAGAGAGGGCAGGGGCAACAGAGAGAGAGGGAGCGCAGGAGAGAGAGGTCGTAGGGAGAGAGGGTGGGGGTGACTGAGAGAGCGGGAGCGGGATCGGGAGACGAATTGGTCAAGAGGAGCCTATGGGCTGTGCTAGGCGTGGATTATGTAGATAGTTGTGCTAGGCGTGGATTATATAGCAATTCACAAATATCATAATTAGGCTAGCAAATGGGATGACTATTCAGCCATTTGTTTCCTCTTTCAATCTGGAGGTGGTATTTGTTAGGTTTGAGAGAGAGAAGGAATACAAGCTCCCTCCGAAGTTCGAGAGAGCCAGGGAAGAGATCTGCCCTCTTCCGAAGTTCCCGAATATCGATGGGCGAAGCATGAAGCCCAACCTATTTGATAACGTCATCGGTGAGATGAAGCAGGCCAACGAAAGAATTTCAAGCACCCGCCCCACGTCCTTCTCGATCACCTGAAAGCACTGGGCAACCAGTTCCAACTGCAGGAGGCTCCACAACATGCTTCAAAAGCTTAAGTTCTGTATTTAAAACATAGACACAAATACCTTTTTTCGTCATTTCAGATGGCCAGATGTTACTTTGTTGACGTCGCGAGGGAGGGGGGGTAAAATGGAAAGGTCAAAACTTTCGGGGGTCTAAAATACTAATACGCAAACATCGGGGTCTAGAATGCCAATACGCATAGTTAGAGGGTCTATGACGCAATTTTCCCCCTTGGAGTTGCATCTCTACACCCCATTCAACACCACATCTAATGGTTATTATAGAGTAAAAGTGCCATTAATTCATTTTGTTTTTCGACTGTAGGTTGCTGTAGTATCGAAAAGTATTTATTTATAAATTTAATGATTTGAGGGACTATTCTGTAATTTTTTCAAAACCTTTAACCCATCTTTTTTCTATGCGGATAGTCCCAATGGAAACAAAAATAAAAAAAAAAGAAGAAAGGAGAAGAAGAGGTGAGGAGAGAAGAGAGAGAAGGGGAGGAACTTAGGGAGAAGTTTAAGAGGATTTTTATGAGAGACGTAATGATTCATTGAGAATGGATTTCTTTGGAAAGGTTTGAAAAGCCCGGAAGATCTGAACAAAAGTGGGTGAAAATTAGATGAGCAATTCGTTCTTAATTTTTTTATTTTTCTTATATATTGCATTTATTTAATATTTTGATGATTTGGAAGTAATTTGAAATGGATTTGTGATGCTAGGTTAGAAATTTTAAAACCTAATAGAGTAGAGGAAAAAGCATTTTACTATAGGAATGAAATATGATCATGGAATTGAAATAGGTAATTTTAAAATAATTTTTATATGAAATATAATAATTATTTTAAAAATTTTGGCTAATGTGGAAAGTGGGTGTCTCTAAATAGATATTTGCAATTTGAAAATGAGAAAAATATGAATATTTGAAGATGAAATTAAAGGCAAGAATTTTCTAAGACTATTTAAGAATATTGTTATTGTTTGGTATATATTAAAGTAAAAAAGACATTAAAATCTTGTAAAGCCGACATGTGGGAATTTGGAAATTTGCATAAAATATAAGGAAAAGTTTTTTGCTTTTTTTTGGATACTTATGGATATTTATTTATGATAAGCATAGATGTTTGAGATTATTTAAATATTCTGTTCGAGATTTTCTTGAAAATTCCTTTTGAGTATACAAGATTCACTTATATATTACCAAGATATTATGATTTGAAAAATGTAAATATACAAAAATTATAGATCTATTATATATAATACCCAATAGAGACAAATTTAAAGTATTATTCACTAATATATAAATATTAATATTTATATCTTAGATGCTTATATAATAAGTTAATTTTATAAAATAAGTTGTAACATTCTATTTTTAGAAATTTCATAGCATGTACTGTACATTAAATTAATGTTATAAGTTGAATATTTATACCGAAGTTAAAAACTACAAAAATAGGTTTGTTATTTATCTAAAATTAAGTAAATATTTACTTTTATTTAATATAATATTTTCAACCTGCATAATTTTTTATTAAAGGAATTTTATGTAGAATTAATTCATAAATTAACACCAATATAATATGAGTAGTATAATGTTTATTATTATAATATTCTTAGATATTTATGAATTAAAAACAACTAAAAGATAAGATAAGTAATGCAAGAGTGAATTAACTTAATTTAATAATTTAATGAATTTACTTAAATAATAGGAATAATCTTTTAGATAAACTTATATTGATTAATTTAATTTAATTGATATTTATTTTATTTTATTATTTAAAGTTAGGTTCTATCAGACGTTATTAGACGTTGTTAGATTCGATTAAATATTTTTAGATATTGTTAGATGTTGTTGGACATTATTAGATATCATTAGATCCTGTTAGGCATTATTAGACGTTGTTAAACGACGTTAGATTTAGATAAATTGAATTAAATCCTATTAAATGAGATTTAATTAATGTATTTACGGTATAAATGACCTTATATGGAGCCTAGAAATATATTAACAGTGTTAAATTAGGATTATCATATTAATTATTATAAAACTTAGATACTGTTAGATTCTCTTAAATGTTGTTAAATATTATTAGATGTCGTTAGACGTTGTTAGATATCATTAAATCTAGTTAGACGTCGTTAGATACTGTTATATTTAGATAAATTAAATTAAATCATATTAAATAAATTTTAATTGATATATTTACAGTACAAATGAGCTTATAAGGAGCCCAAAAACATATTAGCAGTCTAAATTAGTATTATCATATTAATTATAAAAATTAGATATTGTTTGATTCTATTAAATATTGTTAATCATCTTAGATGGTGTTAAATCTTGTTAGACGTCTTTAGACACTATCAGATTTAGATAAATTGAATTAAATCATATTAAATGAGTTTTAATTAATATATTTATCGCATAAATGATATTATAAGGAGTCTAGGAACATATTACAGGTGTTAAATTAGGATTTTTATATTAATTATAAAAATTAGATATTGTTAGATTCTATTAGATACTATTAGATATTGTTAGATGTTGTTAGATGTCGTTAGATTCTGTTAAACGTCTTTAAATACTATTAGCATGATACCCGAACCCAAGTAAGGCTTATATATATGCAACTGGAATATAAATATGGATTACGTATGATTTAGTGAAATTATGAATAATTTCTCTTGCAATATTGATGATTTATTGCAATTATGGCAAATGATTATGAATAATGTTTATAAGCCGATATGGGCCAATGTAATTAAAGAGGCATAATGAGGATTAAGAAATGTTAACATGTTGAGGATAATTACCTCATATATCATGATTTAATTAATAAAAATTATGTGATAATTATAGATTTCCATAACTCTATACCGGTAAGGTAGATTAAGATGAAAATTGAAAGTTACAAACATAATTTTATGCTTAATCTTATGAAAATATTGATGAAATTAGGTGAAAAATGATCATCACCATCAAAATTCAAGGATGATTTCAAACGATCATAATTTAGACTAGAAAAGTTAGATTGAGACGAAATTTGAAATAAACGGTTAAAATTATGAGATCAATGCAATAAGAGGCTTAAATTAAGCTAAGTATTATGGGATCATGGTTGTGCAAAAAAAAGGTGGATCACCTTTGACTTTTGTGCACCTTAAAGTAGCTCTTATTTATGTTAAAGTTAAAGTGATTAATTAAATAATTAATGGCTTAAATGATGTGTCGAAAAAAGATAATTACACATGGATTTTATGAATTATTTAAAATGATAAAATCATGATAAAATCAAGTAATTAATTATATAATTTAATGGCTAATGGGCTAGCTCAAAAGAGCATGAAATAGGTGGCCACATGGACAATCAAGGGGCTATATGTGTGATTTTTTTTATTTTTAAAAATGCTAAAATATGCAATTAAATGACTTAGGCAGCTATGGTGGTTAGTGGACTTGATTTGGGGTTGATTTTGTGACAAGAAAATGCCAAAAAGTCAATGATAAGTGAACCTCATCAAGTGGACAGCAACATAAAAGCAAGGTGATGTACATGTCCAAAGCAGCTTTTGAGATTATTATTGATTTGTTTTAAAATAATAAATGGATAGCTAAAAAAGCTAATTACTTGGGTGATTAATTGTCCATTACTTAAAGCTGCAATTTTGTGAAAAAATTGCAAAAGGGGCAGCTGCATATGGACGTGAATGCATGGACAACAAGATGGGCAATGGAGATGTGGATGTCCAAGCTGTTGTATGTGATTTTTATGATTTTTTAATATAATAAATGGACTCCTAAGTAGGCTATTAGCTAGGGTGATTAATAACCCATGAATTAAAGTGAATTAGGTGCGAAAAAATGTGCCAAAGCTACTACATTTTGATGTTGAAATGTCGATAGATTTATGGTCCCTTAATGACATGGATTTTAATGGATTTTATTTGGATAATTATTAAAATTACTTGGACCATATTTTTCTATGTCAGCAAAAGGGGATAAATATGCTTTAATTAGTTGCTAATTGTTGTGGAAAATGGGTCCCACAAAGCTGAAAAATCCAGCTTATATCTAAGTATGCACGTTCATATGGTTAAAGGTTGGAGAGAGAAAAATGTTGAGGAGCAAACCCCCTAAAATTCCAGCAGTGCATGACCCTACATTCCAGCAGCAAGGAAAGCAAGAAAAAAAGGAGAAAAAAAAGAAGGAAAAAGGTGAAGAAATAAGAAGGATTCAAGCTAGCAAAGTGGAGTTCAATTATGACTCAATTCATGTAAGTATACCCCATGATTTGAGCTCTTTAATTATATATTTTTCACCTCAACTTATGAGTCAAAAATTTGATTCATAAGAAACCCTTAAAGTATGATTTATGATGCCCTTGATTAGGGTATTGATTAAGGATTGAATGAAAATAATAATTCAAGAGTTCAAGAGGGTGAAAATGGTGATTAGAGTTGAAAACGGGTTGATAATCATGATTGAAATCTCTTAAATTTCCATATGATGTTGTTGTTTTGATTTGTATTTAGGAATATATGATGATTCATGATTTAATGAATTACATATGTTGATTTCGGCTTAAGTTATGAATTTTAGAAATGATATGAATTAGGATTACACATATTACCCGATTTCTATGTTTTTATGTTAAAAATGATATATGAATTAGCCCAAATGATTTATAGATAATTAAAAAGGAAAAATACCCTAGATTTAGAGTATGTTGGATGTTCAAAATGGGTTGAGATGTGTAACATACCAGTCTAGAAAAGTGATCTCGGGCCTTGTATTTAATGCAATTTTTCAAGATCAATCACACATTTATGGCAAAATTAATTATTATAATATCATAAAAATTTTAAAATTTCACTTCCACTAGTCATGTTCCCATTATTACATCAAGGCATAAAGAAAAAAAAATTTCAAGTCTATAATTCTCAATACATGCCTTTAAAACAAATAAATAAAAACAATTATTCTTGAAAATCTTCTTGTAAATCCCAAAATGTTAGTGTCCCACTTGATTTGGTACACCTGTAAAAATAATGGGTTAGTCTCAACATGACTAGCAAGTAGAAAATTATTTGAAAATGGATAATGGCCCAATTATAACTTTATTAAATGATAAAATAATCATTTAATTTAATATCTTAAAAATTTGGCCTCAAATGCAAAATCAAACCCTTCCACTGAGTCCAGAAGTATCAAAAATATAGAAGTGGACTATTTGATTATTCAAATCGGAGTTCAAATGAATAAATCATAATAAAATAGAATGAACGACCCACATTAAGCCACATAATCATTACTTTTCCTACATATGGGACCCACCCAGGCCTCTCTCACTTAGCCTGTACTGCTGTGTTAACTGCACATCAATTTTAATTCAGAATATTTAAATGTTAAAAGCATTAAAATCATTAAAATATCAAATGCATCAAATGCAACCAAAAGAAATTTGGTTGCATAAAATCCAAAAGCAAAACTTTGACGAAATTCTACGCCCCTGACGTATCTTAGAATTTCGAATTTCAAGGCTATGTATTCTGGAATTTCAATTGCCTTAGAATTCCACATATCTATCGTGCTTGCATTTTAGTTGCACGTTTTTTTTTTCAAACTATGTTTACAACTTATGTTATACATAGATTTGTCATGCATGTTGAAATTATTATTATTATATTTTTTTATCAATCTCAATATCCACATATTTCTTGCATATCAATGCATAAAAAAATAAAATGCATGATAAAATCCAAAAATCTCAATACATGTAATTTCAAGCATAAAATTTCGACATATTTATCTGCAAAATTTTATATCCTAATAATTTAGGATTATAAAAGTTAAATATGTAAAGCATACTCTAAAAATTATAATATATATAATATACATGCTTTATACATAACAATTATATAAAAACAATCATAGCATTGAACTAAAATTAATTTCAAATAAATTCCCACTTGCCTCATGTAGCTTTCTGTCCTTCCACAATTCTCTCCCGACCTTTCTTACGGATGCCTCCCTACACCCACTCCCCAAACGCCTTTTTATAAGAGGGTTCTTGTAGGTTTCCTAAAATTCTAGGAAAGGTATAAAAGATAAAATTATCACTTTAACTTAAATTTTAATTAAACTAAATCTTATCTCATCTAATCTCATGTCATCTCATCTTACCCGGTGGAGAGATAGAGATAAAATTTGTTTTAAAATTAAATTATATCTTAACCACCTTATCTAGGAGAGTTCTTATCTCATCCTATCTTATCCTGTGGGGCTCGCATGTCTGGGGAGACAAAAATGTAAAATTTAATTATATATTTTTTTCCAATATTTTACAAGATGAGTGCCCTAAATATGATTTTTATGGGCATATATGTGGACGTCCAAAGTAACGTAAGAAGGGTATCCAAAATGTGTATCGAAGTTGCTGTTATACAAGAAAACTGTTGGAAACAATGTTTAAAACAAAACAAAATTGACCAAAGCATGTGTTTTGATGATTAACAAAGTCAAATTTGAGTATAAAATGATTACTAATGAATGTGTTGAATGTCTTAAGGAATGAAATCAGCCAAGTCGATACCTAAGTCAACTTGGACTTCGACTTAGAGTGAAGTCGATCCCAAAGTCGACTCCACCTTCGACTTCAAACGAAACCTGATGGACAAATTTGAAATTGGAAGGTGAGCAGCTGAAGTCACAGGCCAACCAAGTCGCAGAGAAATCGACTCTAGTATCGACTTGGAGATACACAGTTCCTTCCAGAGTTGATTTTGGAACAGAACATTCCGAAGTCGCGGTCGAAGTCGACTCCGGCAGAGAAATCGACTCTAGTATCGACTTGGAGATACACAGTTCCTTCCAGAGTTGATTTTGGAACAGAACATTCCGA
>JAXCLR010000050.1:20432707-20447525 GCA_035584095.1 Annona squamosa | reverse complement strand
CAATCAAGGGGATTAAGCTTTTAAGGGGTTAAGTTTTTAATTTACCAAAGAATTTTATAAGAACCCAATTCACCCCTTCCCTCTTGGGTTTTGCCATTAACTCGGGATCAATAAAAATGAGTTTTGAATTTTAAATATGTGTTAATACCCTAAATTTGAGTTAAACAAAGCATGATTAATTGCTGAAATTTATTGATTAGAAATCTGTTTTGATTTAAGTGTCAATAGAGGTGTTGAAATGATGAAAAACGGATCCCAAAGTTGTTGTTTTTGAACCCTATGATGAATGGATTAAAATTTCAAAATTAAACCCTAAATTATGTGTTAATTAAGGGATTTAATCATGCTAGAATTAGAAATAAATTACTGTGTTGAAATATTTTAAGAAACACATGAATTATGTATTGAGAAATGGTCATGTATGAAGAGATAGGCATGGGAAAATGATAAATGATTTATGTGAATTATTAAAATGCAAAAATGCATGAAAAAGGGATGAAATAGGTGAATTAATTGTTGTTTTAGTAAGTAATGATAATATCAAATTTTGAAATTTATATATGATGTCTAAATTATTAACTAAGTGCTTAAAATGAGCATCATTGTACGAAAAGTGAAAAATATGTTAAAAATGATAAATCGAGGTAATGAACCTCCAAATAATAATTTAATAAAGAATTAATATATGTATAAAAGTTTACCTTACATAAGGGTATTAAAAATGAATGAATGAATGAATAATATAATGTATAGGTTATGATACATATAAACACCCAACTTAAAAGACAAGTGGGTTAAGTTAGTATAATAAAATCCAAATGTATTTATGTAGGTTGGAAAACCCTAAGGAATGTAAGCATTTGAAGTGATGCATATAAATGAAATGTTATTTTCATTTATCTAGAGAAAGGCAAGGAAAAGAATGAAAGAAAGGGATTAAGGCGATCTCAGGTAAGCAAACAAACTTTTCAAATTATTGACTTCTTTTTATGTGCTGAAATGATTTAAGATATTATGTTGATGTTTTTATAAATGTTTTACAAGTGGGCAAGCATAAGTTTTGAAAATGATAGTTTTAATGAAAAGCCATAATTTTTAAAATGATAGCTTTAATGAAAAGTCGTAAGTATTGGAAAAGAATGATTTTAAGGAAAAGCCTCAAGGTTTGCTTCATGGGAAGTGACCAACACTTTTTACTGATAAATATTTTATCACAAGTGTTGCCAAAGTTTAGAAATGTTTTATGCTAATGAATTTAGAAATTTACTTATGAGTAAGTAAGTTCTACATGATGATATTTTAAAAAGATTTCATGTTTTATGTCGAAAGTTTTAAGAATTTTTTTTTGAGTAAACAAGTTCTTTATTATGTTGTTTCAAAATAATTTTATAAGAAAGAGAGAATTTTATCCTTTTTCACAAAACAATATTTGTAAATAAGTTTGAGTTACTTTTACGATATTTCTTACTAGATAATTGTGTTTAGGAAAGAAAAACGAAAAGGGCTTTGATTTATAGAAAAAGGATGACTTTCTATGTCATGATATTTAAATATAATTTATGGTTTGAACATAGTCCATGGGGATGTTTGGGAATGTAAAAGTTGTGGGAAATGTGATATTTAGTGGGAGTAGAAAAGGAAATATTTTAAAAATTGTGTGATTGATATGAAATGATAGGGATAAAGTTGGAATAAATATGTTTGTTAGAAAATAGTTAATAGGAAAAATGATTGGAATATAGGGGTGAAAGTGAAAAATATGATGATTGATTGATTAATGATATGCCTTAGAACCCGTGCCTCCACAATTTCCCTCCCACATTTTCCATATCCGATTCCCAAACGTCCCCCGTATGTTTTGAAATGATATTCGAAAAGCTTTCATTTCTTTAAATAAGGAAATATGTTGAAAATGTCTTGAAAAATGTTTGTACAAATGTTGTTAAATGAGATTTAAGGATGACCAACCCAATAAATGATTTCATAAAATGGTTTAATTTTGGGTTGCTAAAATGGCCTGCAAAAGGCTATACAAGCCCCTCTCTATGTAAAAATAGCAAAATTGATAAGTAGACAAGAAGTTTTTTTTTTGTGGTTGAGAAAGGGATGGTACAATTGCATAGTCTTTGTGAGTAAAAGGCACCGAAATGGAAACTAAGGAAAGACTAGGAAAAATATATGATTTATTCTTGAAAATTCAAAAGTTTTAAAATTCTTTATAAGGGTTTTCAATGTGTATTATTTTTCTCAAACATTTCGAATGTTTATCAAAATATTTTACTCAAAATATTTCTGAAAGAATTTAAGGAAGGTTATCCTGAAACTAGATTTCAAATGACAACTTGTTTAAAGTGGTTGCGTTTACTTTACAAGTTGACACGGACTACGATCTGTGATTTTTTTTTCAAAATAATTTTTAAAGATACAGACTTCGGTCTATGATGTTTTTCAATGATGGATGCGAACTGCGGTCTATGATCCTAGTTTAAAAGGACACAAGCTGTAGTCTGTGATATTTTAAACCACATGGACTACGGTTTGTGATAAAGATGTATGGTGCACCAGTACAAGGAATAGGCTGGTTGTAGAGCACGGTTGGAGATGGACCAGGGCCCACTCTACATAAGGCTAAGTCGCTAAGGGATGGTAGGAGGCCAACGGTGCCCTCCCTGACATGGGAAAAGGATGAAAGAACAACCACCTGGTTGGCGTGCTATTAAGAATTCTCTTCCAAAAAGTAGAATGATTGTTTGCTAAGTGTCACTACTGGATGGGGAGAAATATATATGCTTATGTTTTGCTTTTGAAAAGCTCAAGGATTGGAACATAAAAGTAAAAGTGATCCTAAATAGATTTTTATGAAATGATTACCCTAAAAATAGGGTGTCTTATACAAAAATATAAATAACAAGAATGAAAAGAAATATTTTCTATGCAAATGCCTTTAAGAACATGATTATGTGTTTTATATGACTTGTTTGCAATAAACAAGCCCCAAAATAGGGATTATAAAAAGAATTTATGTCAAATTTATTTATGAACATAAGAATGTCCGTTGCAAAAAAGGTTTAAATAAAAAGTATTTATAGACATGAAAATGTCCAATACCAAAGAGTTCATGAGAAAAGTATTTTAGGACATATGAATGTCCATTGTCAAAGAAAGTTACGTTAAAAATATTTTGAGACATCAAGTATCTCTTGGCTAAAGAAATTTATGATAAGAAATGTTTTTGGACATAAAAATATCCCTTGCTGAGAAAGGCTTATATGAATGATGTTTTTAGACATGAGAATGTCCTTCTTTAAAAATGATTTATGAAAAAAATATTTTGGACGTAAAACGTCCGTTGGTAAAATATGGATTTATGTAAATGTCTTGGAACATTAGAAATGTTCACACAAGACTAAGAAAAATTTCTTGAAGAAGGTAAAACGCATATGTTTTGCCTTAACAAGCCCCAATGTGGCTTGTAAATGGTTTTTAATAATGATATTTATGAAAATGTTCTAGGACATAGATTGTCCATATGAATAAAGGATTTTTATGATAATATTTTATGACATATAAATGTTCTTAAGTAAAAAGGTGTTCAACATGTTTTAAGAAAAATGTTTTAAAGGAAGTCTTGCCCTAAAAAGATAAAATGCTTGCTTACTGAGTTATTACTCACGTTTTGTTTTTCCAAACTTTAAACAGGTACCAGGAAACTCAAGAAGATGTGAACCTAAGCAATGAAGGAAGGTACGTGATGGTAGCCCTATGAGCTATAATGAATGGGATAGCATGATTTAATGTTCTTCGGTATGTTGATATATGTGAACTTATTTAGAATTATAAGTTCTATGTGGACAATGATAGAATGTATGTATGAATGTAAAATGTCAGGATTAAGTCAAAAAGACTTTCATTGTAGAAGAACATGATGATATGCTATGAATGAAATATGAAATTTTATTATAAGTTTATTGCCGCTTGTATGATGAATGATGTGGAATGCAAGGAAATGAACGATGATAGAATAAAAATTTTGGACAAGATCCAATTAAAAACCTGCCACGTGAACAAGGCAACAATTCTGATTCACATTTACCAATCAATAGATCTTGAGGTAAGGAAGTGACGTCTCAGTTTGGGGCGCCATAATTAGACTCTATTCGATTTAAATAAATTGAATCAAATCATATTAAATGAGTTTTAATTAATGTATTTAAGGTATGAATGAACTTATAAGAAATCTAGGAATATATTATTGATGTTAAATTAGGATTATCATAGTAATTATAAAAATTAGATTTTGGTAGATATCGTTAGATATTATTAGACACTGTTAAACATTGTTAGATATCATTAGATCTTGTTAGAGTTGTTAGACATCGTTGGATGTTGTTATACACTGTTAGATGTAGATAAATTGAATTAATCCTGTTAAATAAGTTTTAATTAATGTATTTAAGATATAAACTATCTTTAAAGGTGCTTAGAAAAATATTACCATTGTTAAATTAAGATTATCATATTAATTATAAAAATTAGATGTTTGATTTTGTTAGATGTTGTTATACGTTGTTAGATATTGTTAGGCGTTGTTAGATATCATTAGATCTTGTTAAACGTCGATAAACATTGTTAGACGCTATTAGATTTAAGTAAATCTATAAAATCATATTAAACAAGCTCTAAAATATGTAACAAAGGCATAAATAATCTTATAAAGAGCAAAATAATATATTATGATTGTTGAATTACGATTAGCATATGTATGATGAAAGCTAGACGTTGTTAGATTTCATTAGATGTTATTAGCTTTTGTTAGATTTCATTAGTTGTTGTTAGATATTGTTAGATCCCGTTTGACGCTATTAAATATTGTTAAATTTGATACTATTCTAAAAATTTTAAAAAGTTAATAAATTTTAAAATAAATAAAAATGTTATTCTCAAGAGTACTTTATCTATATAAATTTTAAATAATATAATAATTATTTGATATATAAAAGATTTTCTCAATTTTATCAATTATAATGAAATATTAATAAAATAATATTTTTAACACAAATATTTTTAAAAAATATCAAAATTTGAAAAATTATATGTACATATGCTTTTATAGTCGATTTATCGATTGAATGGAATAGATTGAGATTTCGTGTGTATTTAACATAAATTTATCAAAAAATCAAACATACTCACAGCAATACCCTTTTTTTACTTTTTTTTTTTTTTTTTTTTTTTTGTTTCTTTGATAAAAGTGCTTCCCATGAATGAGGCCCATTTAATCATATGAATTTTCTCCATGTCTACATAAGCGGCAACCAAACTATGCGTCACCTGACAACTTTTGTGGTTGATGTACTCAGGACTGACTCGACATGATTTGACTACCCTCCCCATCGTTTAACTCCCCATCTATGTAATGATATTTTTTCTATTATTAACTAAAGTAGGTGTACTCTTTTTTTCACTTTCACCCAGTGAAGTGGTTTTTTAATTAGACACATAAATCTTTATTGTAAAAAATTGTTAATAAAACAACACATCATTGGCGGGCAAACAAGTATCCTGTGGAGTAGACCACTCTTGTATCCATGGCCCTTAACAGAAAAATCGACAACGTATATCACCACCATTATTTAATTTTTTTCTCATTTAAAAAATTTTGAGTTGTTTCTACGTGCGCAACTTGTAAGGTGGTGAGTGGCAGAAGCACATGCATGAAGCCCGTGAGATACGAAACTGATCCGTCCATGTCAATATTCTAATCTACCCAATCGCTAGCTACAACTGATTAAAAACCATGTGCAGCCAATTTCTATGGAAGAGATCCGCATCGATCGCGCGCAATCATTTAGATTACTGAGCTTTCAGCTGCGTGCGTGGAGAATATTTAAACATGTTACTTTATTTCCTGATATATTTATTTATGTATTGTTCACTTGTCATTTACCAGCTGTGGATTTGGTGGCACAGCGAATTTTTGTTATTTTCTATTTTTTAATTTCACGGGAATTTGATTTGTATTGACATGTATACCTAGATAATTTGGGTGAAATTTCATGTGTGTCACTGCCGCATAAGTACCTACATAGTTTGTGTAAAATTACAAGCATCTTATTTTTGTTAAAATTTTTAAAAATAACTGCAGTGCTCCTAGAAATAAATAAAATATGCAAAAATAATTTTTCGAATAAAAATATTTTTAAAAACATTTCTCACATTAAATAGATCTATTTATTTCTCATATGAAATAAATATTTTTTGATGAAAATTAAGTAGATATCTTTAATGTGAGGAATATTTTAAAAAATGAAAAGTTTTGGTATTTTAAATATATGATCTTGCATTTTATAATTTAAATTGTTTAGAATGTAATTTTCTTAGATTTTTATAAGTTTTTTAAAAAGTGATATGCATGCTATTATTTTTTTCAAAATGTAAAAAATTATTATTATTACATAGAAAACCAAGTAGTTAATGGGAGTGTTTATAGATGTACATGAGTTAGAGGTCCAGGAATCGAAATTTGGTTAAGTCATTTATCTCGTATACTCCTCCCCTAGAGTACAAATTATGTTTTTGATGGTATAGATGCTGAAGAAGCAAATCTCAAATTGATATTTATTATGTTAATTCTGTATTATTTTAAGATAGAGCTCATGCACATGTTCAATTCAAGTGAAAATTAATATACCATTAAGGTAAATAATTCTAAATATAATATTGAGTAGGATAGATTTTGATTTTGATTATCGAGTTTGCTCTCTTGCAGCAAACAACATCATTTACTGTATAATCCGAATGCACTACATTGGTTTTCATATATAAGTGAAGCTCGCTTATTTATAAGACATTTTTCCTAACCAGGTACATTGTCGCAGCAATATGAACAGCCACTCGTCATCCTCATTAAGATAAAATATATTTCAAGTTATAAACTGATCATGTGGGTCGATGAATTAAATGGGTTGGATTATCTGATTGACGGGTTAAATGACTTCTACCCACAACAACTCTTTATATATATATATACACGTTTTATTTGGTTGAAAATTCAAACTCTAAGTTGGGTTGTCCGGGTCACTAGTTGACCCTGAAAGTGGGGTGCTAACAATTGTCTACCTGTATATTACTTAATTGGAAATAGGTTTCATGTAGTTTCGCCAGTGAGCAGGACACAGATGATCGAACTCAAGATTCTTTAGATTCCATTCCTTAATTAATGCCAAAAAAAAAAAAACCAAATGTTGCTATTAAGTATAATTTAGATATTTCATAAAAAAAAAAAGTATAATTTAGATAGAGTTGTTTAAGGATAAAATGGTCTAATTTTCTGAGTCAACCCCACCCCCACTCCCACACCTCAAACGATCCTAGACGTGCTTGGGTTTGGCTTTAATAGCATCTAAATAAGCCGTTTCTGCACGTGCCTACGTTTGGCATTAATAACATCTAAAATATGCTGGCTTTACTCAAAACTAATTAAACGTAGCTGCCAATTTTACAATGCTTTTCCTTAGAATATAAACTCTAAGCTTTTTTTCACCATGCTTTTCAGTGCAAATACGGCCGCCTCTTTGGTTCAAAATTACGTAATTAATGAAAAAAGTCATTGTTAAAGCTGAATATTCTATTGCAATAATTACCTTTTTTCGTATTAACTTTGAAAATAATTGCCAAAAAATCATACCATTTTCAACAAACCTGATAAATGGTTGTTAAGACGACTCAGTTTGATTACCAAACTTCATTTGGGGTTCCTGCAAGCTCATTGTGGCGTATATTTTGCTTTCAAACCTTGCCAAGGTTTTTATCATTATTATTTTTTGATATTATTATCATAAAAAAAACCGATGATTTGGAATAGAATTGCAAGCCTATCTTCTGTTTTCAAAAAGTCGCACATATGCGTATATAGTTTACGTGAATTGCATACATATCCTCTTCTGTTGAGTTAAATGTATGATCATTAAAATTTTAAGAAATAACAAAAATGCCTGCAGAACAATAAAAACAATTTACAAACATTATTTCCAATAAAAATAATATATTATTAAATAATGAAATATGAAATAAATATTTAAATAATAAAAATAATCAATTTTAATTTTTATCAAATGAAAATAATAATAGAGTACTCTTAAAATATAAAAAGAATGTTAAAGAATATTTCTCACATAAAATAGATTAATGATATGCATATTAAATTTTATAAATTCCCACAATAAATAATTTTCTAATATTATAATAAAACACCCTAAAATATCTAAATATTATATATTTAAAACTTTTTACATTAAATATATTAATTTCGAAAATTCATACAATGAATAATTATAAAAATTAAATTTTCAATATTACAACAAAATTTTTATTTTTCGAAATATTTTACACATTAATTAAATTAATTATGGATTGTTAAATTTCTATTGTAAAAGTTCTGAAATTTCATTTTCCAATACTATAATAAAAAGAAAAAATTCAGGAAATAAAAGCTATTGTTTAGAAATATTATTCACATTAAATAAATTAATTTTTTGTCCTCTAGACTACAAAATTTTCTCCCAATAAATATCTTAAAATTAACTTTTATAAAAAATTAAAATAAATAAATTTTATTTTTAAATATATTCATAACATTCAATAAATTAATTTCCCACTTATTAGCTTATAAAATTTTCTACAATGAATATTTTAGGATTTTTAATTATTATAATAAAAATATAAAAATAACTTAAACATACAAAAATTTATATCTTAAAATGTTCTTCACATTGAAAATATCATTTTTGTTATTTCAGATTTTAAAAATTACCCTGATAAATAATTTAAAACAGTTTTGAATATTTCAAACAAAAATGCTGGAAAATATTTGCAAATACAAAATTATCTTTTAGAAGAATTCTTCACTCAAAATGGATTTTTTGTGCTTCCAAGACAAATAGCCATAGAATTTTATTTTCAAATATTTCAACAGAAAAAAGCAAGAAAATATGTCAAAGATGAAATATCAAGAAAAACCTTCATATTAAATATGTTTTCAGATTTTAAAAATTTTTACTAAAAATATATTTTAAATTTATTTTCTAATATATGAATATATTTACTTATTTTCTATTAAATTTATTTTCAAAATTTTTTATTGAAGAAATTTCAAATTTTGGCGAGAAAAAATTTTCTATTTGTTGTGAATAATGTTTTTAAAGGTTGAAAATTATTATATTTTAATTTATGCATTTTCATTAATATTTAAAATTTATTTTTAAATTATTTAATATGGGAATTTCCAAAATCTAATAGAGATGAAATTAATGTAACTAATGTGAAGAATATTTTAAGAAACAAAAATTTTTGTATTTTTATGATTCTTCTCTTAGTGCCTTTTATCTATTATTTGAATTTTGAAATTCTAGAAATAAAAATTAATCTATTTAATCTAAAGAATATCCTTAAAAACTAATTTTTATGTGTATGATATTTTATTATAATATTGAAATTTTTGGATTATTTATAATGGATATTTTCAAAATCTTACATTTATAAAAGTAATTGAGTTAGTGTGAGAAATATTTTTAAAATAGTTTTTAAATTGTTAAAGTTTCTAGTAATTTTTATTGAATGCAATAATTGATTTTTATTTTTATATAAATGTTTGCTTCATATTCTATTACTAAATAAAATATTTTCTTTTGCAATAATTTTATAATATTTGCAACAGAAATAATGGTTAGAAATAATAATTTAAGTATCTGCTTGTACGGGCACTTCTGACATTTCGTTAATAATTTTGAAGGTCGTGCACCAGACATAATGAAAAGGTGCGCTTGTATTTTTGAGGTAAACTATGCACAATTGTCTAAATTTTTTGTAAATTAGACATATACTTACAAGTTAATCCAAACTATAGAGGTATGAAAGCAAAAATCCCACCACTAAAATTGTCTTTGTTAGTGTTCAAAATTCATGTAGCACCCAAGTATCTTTTTATGGTTGACACCTGTAGCTTGAATCCAACTGGACATGAAACCAAATGAAGCCCTAAGTATCTTGTGAAATTTAAAATGTGCTAGCATATAAGTCTTTTAAGTTTGTGGCAACAGTTTGGTTATTGGAAGCTTTATCTTCCTGATTATTTTGTGGAGCAGTGTCTCCAGATTTGTAAGAATATCTCAGACCTTCAGTGTAATATATGTTAAGATGTACCTTCAGTGTAATATGTGTTGAGATGTACGTAAAATATATTACAATAAAAAAATTCTTTTAAGTTTGTGAAATTTACAATTTTTAATTCTTAAGTTCATACTTGTGGTAGACAGCTTCAAGTTTCATGAATGTAAAGTTGGTCTTTCCAATTTCAAAGTTATGAGTTTCTATTAACTTTTAAATTATGTAGACTTTCTTTTAACATTAAACTTCAAGTTCCTGTTACATAATTTCAAAATTATGTAGATGCCCCTTCAATGGATTGCACTGTTGGGTTGTATCTTCTAAGATCCCTTTTATGTAATTTGTTGTTAGAAAATAATATTTAGAAGATTAAAAATAATATTTTACTCATTTGTGTTTAGAAAATAAAACTTTTGAAAAAAAAGTTTTTAAAATAAGCGATAAGAATAATGATGATGAGTAAAGATAATGAAATTAAAATAAATAGATTAGTTTTATAGATAGTTGTGTAAAAAATGATTAAAAAAGTAAGATCATTGTATATAAAGATATGAAGAAATAATTAAAAAATATAATAGATGCATAAATAAATTTTAGATTTAAAATTATTGTCAAGCTTAAAGTCATTTCCTATTAATATAAAACTTTTTTCTTTGATAAATCTTGTGAATATAAACCTGAAGGTAAAAGATTCCTATGTAGCAAGCTTGAAAGGACTATCTGCTAACGTCCCAACCCAAATATGCAAAATAAATAAATAAATAAATAAATAAATAATTGCTATTAGAAAGGAAATAAGTTGTTAGCTTTTAATAAAGAATTTACATTTTGTTGTCAAAAAATAATTTTTGGTTAATTTTTTGACACAAAGAAATGGGAATTTCAATATTTCATAGAAACTAATCGTGGTCATTTTACAGTGTGGAAAGGCCAGCATACCACGCAATTAAAAGCAGCACAAGCCTGTGAGCTCTATAAATAGAGGGGATAGAGAAAGAGAGCTCCACCAAAATCGGTCATTGAAATTGAAACAGCCACAACAGCTCTTGTTTGATTGTGGTAGCGTTTCACTGTTCTTCCCTTGCTCATTCATTCCTCTTCCCTCCCCCAAGATGCCGTTCCAACTGGGAGGAATCCTTGGCTTTGACAATGGCATTGTCTTGGCACCCGTGGGTACCGAAGTTGCATGGCCAAAGCTCGTTGCTGCTGTTGCTAACGCTGGAGGGATTGGCCTGCTCGCTAGCCCTGTTGTATGTATACGCTTATTTCATCCTTCTATGCATTCATGTGCGTTGAAATCGAGGTTGATTCACACGATAAGAATTAATCCATTAATCAATGCTATCCTATTTTCCAGTACTAATTATCATGTATATTTTGGGTACATTGATTTCGTGCAGAATAACTACGAAATGACAAAGAAAGCAATCACTGAGATAAAGAAGCTGACTAGCAAGCCATTTGGGGCTGGAATTGTCTTGGAGTTTGACAACACACAGACCGTTCACGCCATCTTTCATGAGAAGCTTGCATGCATGCAAGTCGTCGGAGGTGATTACCCAAAGGAGTTGGTTGATGAGGCACACAAGCACGGAGTCAAGATCCTGCACCAGGCGAGCACCCAACCCAAAATTAATACATATAGTAATTTCCAATTCTTCTTTTTTTAATTAATTATGTTACACAGGCATGTGGCCATTTGAATTAATAAACCGACAACAAACAAACGATTTTCATATTAAAAAAAAAAAAACAAACAAACCAACAAAAAACAAGCGAACTGACAATTAACTATTTCGCAATAAATCTTTGAGAGAAAATTAAATATTGATTTTGAAAACAATAGGAACAAATGCTAGATGATATCATTATAACATAGTCAGTTGAAAAGACATATTCGAAATACCCCAAAGATCTGAGATCCACAAATTTATGCAATTGTTTGCAGGTTGGATCAGTTAAAGATGCTGAAAAGGCAGTTGCTGCTGGGGTCGACTGCATCATCGCACAAGGTGTAGAGGCTGGAGGGCATGTGATTGGCCAGGTAAGATTGATTCCTTTACTTGAATCCAAATCGATCAGCCCCAAATTTCTGTAACGATCATAGTTACAATCGTTAAATTCAACGACGTGACACTGATGCTTTTATGCTGCAGATTAGTGTGATTGCCCTGGTTCCAAGAGTAGTTGACATTGTGGGCGACAGGGGCATCGCAGTCGTGGCTGGTGGTGCCATCGCTGACCCACGCGGCTACGTTACAGCACTGGCTTTGGGTGCAAAAGGTGTATGTTTGGAGCAGGGTACTAGGCTGGCCAAGGATGTTCTTTCCACAGACCAGATTATAAAGAACTTCATAGAGGGAGCGAAGCAGATCATCAAAAACCTAAATAAGAAATATATTGGTGGTCCTAAAGAGACCTCCGAAGCCAGTGCAGAATGGTGTGTGGTCGCACCAACCTCTTCTTAAATGGTAACAAGCTGGCGTAATGGCGATATATAGGCCACATGACTTTCATACTACGATGCTAGCATTTACACTAGCCAGCATGCATGTGGGCCATGTATCAATTCTAGGGTTTGTGTTTCGATCATGTCTGGCATATGGCACGTATGTACGTTGTGCATGCATGGGAGTCGTTGCATTTCCATCCTTGTTCATGCATTGGAAATAAGCTTCGGAAACTCCATATTCCTTTTGGGGTTTGAAGAAAGCATGTGATTAGCATTTATTTCTGCCGTTAGTGAGTTATGCATACTCTGTTTTATTTGTTGTGTGTACTGTACGGCTTATTTATACGAAAGATGCATGTCCGCTGAAAGAAAATTAAAATTTTCCAGGCTGAATTTTAGCTATGATAAAATTTTCTTTAATAAAATCTTCTCAAGACAGAAATATCCACGGGGCGTGATAACTATTTAAGGACGAAGTGGGGAATATAGAATATTTATATCCCAGATTTACCTACTTCAAAAATTCCAGAAAAATTTTGAGGAATATGAGGTTTGGTTGCACTGACACGATATAAATATCACATTAAGAACTTCATATGAAACCCATCTTATTGTCCACTTCTATGTATCTATTTCTTTTATATTTCCCCTTAATTTAAAATTTAATATTACAATGATTGATAGAAAATTCACACCATTTGTTATTCCTATTTCTAACATCATTTATCTTATCGAATTTTGATTTTTTTTTTTTATCTTTGACGTAAGGGATTCTGATCCTATGCTCTCTATAGCGTGTTGTATACTCCCGGACGCATACGCTTATTTTTTTATTTTTTTAAAAAAAATTGCTAAACTTATTAACCTAAATGTATCTTTATTATATCAATTTTTACCAATTTTGAAGATTTTTAGATGTTTATTTTGAGTTTTACAAAATAGTAGCATTTTAGATAATTTTACTGATTTTTAAAAATTAAAAATAAATATTTAAAATACTTCAAAAATAATAATAAATTTTATGTAAAGTAAATATACATGTATTAACACTATTGTAGAAAAATTTAAAAAAAAAAAAAAAGTATATATGCCCGATAAAGTGACCAGCGTTTTCAACAGCAGCTCTGTGCCGCCAGATCTG
Organism: Annona squamosa; assembly: GCA_035584095.1. Taxonomy (NCBI): domain Eukaryota; kingdom Viridiplantae; phylum Streptophyta; class Magnoliopsida; order Magnoliales; family Annonaceae; genus Annona; species Annona squamosa. The sequence goes on along the minus strand of JAXCLR010000050.1, from coordinate 20,433,768 downwards.
ACTTGTCAGAGGCATTAATAAGTTAGAAGTTTTGCAAAATGCCCTTCTGTTAGTCACAGGAAATTTTGCAATGGGCTCCCTCTGTCAATCACCGTGTCAGATCTGAAGTCGCATTTGCGGCCATTTCTCTCTGATGTCTTGCGGCTCGGCGCTCCGCAATCTTCGCTAAACTGAAATTTGGATTCAGATCATATGCTCCCTCGCATACATTAATTTTTTCTTTTTTTTTTTGAAATTTTTTTATAATAATGTTAATTTATGTGTATTTAATCTATATATATTTTTTTATCATTTTTGGAGTCTTTTAGATATTTATTTTTAATTTTTGAAAATTAATGGCATATTAGGTAATTTTAAATTACTAAAATACCACTGATTTTTAAACATCCGAAATAAATATTTAAAAATTCTCAAAAATGGTAAAAATTGATACATATGTTAAATACACTTGGGTTAACAAGTTTATGAAAAAAAATTAAAAAAAAAAACTGCACGCTCTCGGGGGTATACACCTATTTTTTATTTTTTTTGAAATTTTTTTTACAATAGTGTTAATTTATGTGTACTTAATCTGTGTATAAATTTTTACCCTTTTTAGAGTATTTTAAATATTTATTTTTTATTTTTGAAAATAAGTAGCAATGCCATTAATTTTTAAAAACCTGAAATAAATATATAAAAAATTCCAAAAATGGTAAAAACTGATGCATACGTAAGATACATTTGGGTTAACAAGTTTATGAAAAAATTTAAAAAAAATAAGTGTCGGGTGCATAGGTTCAGGATTCCTAAAATTTAGAGTGTGTTTGGTTGCAGGTAAAACTTTTGGGGTGTGTTTGGTTGGAGGTAAAACTTATGATGAAAAGTTTTTGGGGTAGAAGTTGTCAAGTTGATAGAAAGTGATGTGATATAATAAGGGTAATGATGAGGAATAAAGAGAATAAAGTTAGAATAAATAGTTTAGTTGTATGGGTAGTTGTGTAGAAATAATTGAAAAGTAAGGTAGTTTGTATAGAAAAATGTGAAAAAATAATTAAAAAATAGAGTAGTTATGGAGAGTG
>JAXCLR010000050.1:20370344-20431172 GCA_035584095.1 Annona squamosa | reverse complement strand
CGTTGTTGACGAAATCAAGGCCATTCTAAGGGATGTAGTTTCTTTCTCTGTACACCACGTTCTTCGGCAAGGAAATGGAGTTGCCCATTCCCTTGCAGAAGTGATTTTAAACTCTTCCGAGGTTCAGTTGTGCTGGTGGGACTACCCACCTCAGGCTATTTGTGACAAAATCTGTACAGACATTTTTTTGGCTATGGAAAGCTCGGATCACTCTACCCTTAATCCCTATAACGTTGATGGAGAATAGGGTTAGAGTGACTCGTCCTTTAATCAAAAAAAAAAAAAAAAAAAAACTTCTGCGGCAAGAAGAAAACCATAGCGTCGGCGAAGTTACCAACTAAAACCCATGTCTTTTTTCTTGCCCACACTTTCTGCTGAACTAATAGCCTAACATACTAGGTACGTGACATGGCTTGCGTGGGGAGTGTGGAGATGGCCGTCGAGTCTGAGCCCCCATCTTCCGCTTGAGAGATGCAGCGTGGAGGGAGACGAGCAGCAGATAAGGGAGAAGGAGAAAGGGCAAGAGAGAGAGAGGAAGCTGCGAGAAGCGAGTCGTGCCCTGAAGGGGTATTTTGCAAATCTTCGTTGTTCAGTAATTAATTTGTTAGCGCTGAATTTCCAACAATTTTAAAATGCAACTACCAATTCCAGACGCCAGCATCTTCCCCGATCGTTCCTGTACAAACCGGTGTCTTTGATTTCAACATTGCCTCCATCTGCCAAGTCAACCAACCTTGTTTTGGTTGTTTTGTCTAGATTTCCCTTGTTGCAGCCATGGATTTCAAGTTAGAGCTTGTGGCCTTCCTAAGAGAATTCCGAAGAAGGAAGGCGCAAGAAATGGCGAATGGCTTTGTCTATTAATGATTGGCAGCAAAATCTGAGCCCTAATATTCCGCGTGCAAGGAGCCACCGACGACCAGGGAGACGGGAGGAGGGAGGCTTGAGACGGAGAGAAGATTGGGAGTTGGGAGAGAAGCTCGAAATCATGGCGAGAGGGGGTGATAAACTCGAAATCGTGGTTGGGGTGATGAGCTCGAAATCATGGCAAACAGGGGTAATTGCAAAATCCCCCTCGCATTAATGAGCCTTTGTCTGCTCCTCCTTTTCAGCCTTCGATTGAACGGTGGAAATAAATCCCAGCCGAGCGAATGGTCGTAACAGACGGCCGGAAACCGACCCTATTAGCGATCAGTCGCTGATGATCGCGACTGTATCTTATCACGTAGACCCTTTCATTTTTCTTTTTTTTTTTTACCAGAATGATCTTTCACGGCCGGACGCAAGCTAAAAATATTTTTTATTTTTTTATTTTTTCATGTACAAGTAAAGTTAGATGTATTAAATTTATAAATTAAATTTTACTATTTTTTAAATATTTACAAATATTTTGTCGATTTTTAAATACAGCGGAATTTTCATAATTTTCTAAAATATTTCCGTAATTTTCTGGTCGTAGGACATTAGGCATGCGGGAATGCCAATGTGTTTAAAAATAAAAAAATATTTAAAAATATCCAAAAATAATAAAACTTGATTTATAAATTTAATATTCCTAGTTTTACTTGTCTATGAAAAAATTAAAAAATATGTTTTTAGGTCGGACCCATGTATGCCCCCGTGCACTAGGCTGTAAAAGATAAGGCCTTTTTTAGTGTTCATGTATATAGGCCCCATGTAAATCAACGTAATAAAATAATTTAATACTAAATACTAATTTTTGTTTTTAACATCTAAATCATCTAAAATATCATTATTATGTAGAAAAATGATTCTATAAAGTATTATTATATTATAATATATACGTCAATTAATCTATGTAATTTTTCTAATTTGCACATAAATTATCTATTTTTGAACAAATATGCCCCGTACACATATTTGATTTAGATGAAACTTAATTTTCTAAATAATTCTAAATACAATAAATAAATTGAATTTTACATTAGTTATCAATATCTTAAAAATAAAAGGTGTTATATGAAATCATTTCAAGGCCCTATGCTTGTGTGAGAGACATGATTTAGCACATGTAAATGTACCATAAGCTACAATGCGGTTAGCTCAAAAATAGACCACATATGATCAAAAATATAATCTACTCCACTGGTTGTATTTTGAATGTTTATTTTATTGGCATATTAATTTTCATTCAACGTAGATATGTGTATGAATTTCATTTGAAAATAGTATAAAATCAAGTAATAAAATAATTTAATGTAAATGTTTAAAGTTGTTTTTCTACATGTAAACTATCTTAGACATAATTTGTACCCATACAAATTATTATATAAAGTATTATTATATTTTTTGGTTAAATGTACCATAACTTACAGTATATGTAAATGTATTGAATCATCTCTTCATATATATGAGGCATGATTATGTACAATATATTGTACATATGCTTAAGTTACAATATTTATTTTTAATTTTAATTTTAATTATTTATTATTTTTTCTTTGTAAATATATTTTTCTAAGTGTATTTAATCCATATATCAAGTTTTACTATTTTAAAATATTTTTACATTTTTATTTTTTTATTTTTAAAAATCAGATTTTTTAAGGGGTGAAAATGACTTATATACCTCTAAAATTGATGATTTTTAAAGATAAAAAATAAATATGAAAAATATTTTAAAATGGAAAAACCTGGTTATAGAGTAAATAAACTTAAGAAAACATGTTTATGAAGAAAATTTTGAAATAAATAAAATTAAAATTAAAAAATAAATATTGTAACTTAAGCATATGTACAACATGTTGTATATAATCATGCCTATATATATAAAAAATGTTAGAGTGCTTACGGGTTACACATATATGAAAAACATTAGGCATATGAACTACACGCGCCATAGTTGCAAATATGGCTCACTTGATCATGAAATTAATATCTACCTTACTCATTATATTTAGAATTAGTTTCATTAGTAACATTCTAATTTTCATCCAAATCAAACATATGAGGCCCCATCTTAAAATTATACAAAATCAGCTTAATAAAATAGTTTAATATAAATATCAAATTTAAAATTATATTTTCAATATCTAAATCGTCTAAAATATATTTTTTAAATAGATAAATGGTTATATGATCTATTATTATTAGATTTTAATACATGTAAGGCCTATTTTGTAATGGTTTGCACCCTAATTACAATGCAGACCATTTACACTTAATTGATTCTCTGTATGTACATGCTTATATAATGTTGAGATCTTATACATTCAAATGCACAGGAGCATTCCAAAAACGTATTTTTTTTAATTTTTATTATATTTTCATAAAATTATTAACGTAAGTGTATTTATTTATATAACAAATTTTATTTGTTGTATAAATAAATAAACTTAGAATAATAGTTTTATGCAAAGAAAACAAAAAATTAATTTAAAAATATATTTTGGGGCGAGATGCAGATCCCATGCATCCAAATGTATAACATCATCCCTCGTGCGTATATACGCCGTAAATAACGTAGTATCGCATCATTTTGCATATATCATGCATCTTAATGTACAAGCAACAGTGCCAATCAAGCTCGATTGATACTAGACGTGGGCAATCTCTCCACCGGTTTGAGTCGAAACCCAATCAGATTTGTCTTCCGTTTTACTAGCTTTGATCTCCTTATAAATACGTAACTTCATTATAGGAAATTATAACTTCGGGTTTAACTTGTAATATGAGAATTAAAAAAGTGACATTATAGGTAAGATTTTTTTAAAAAATGTACAAGCAATAGCTGGTCCATTAATTGTACCAAGGCCGACATTGACTATACTCATCTATACTAACCTACAAGCGTGGGACGAGGAGGGGAACCCTCCACCTCAGCATTTCCTTCCACAGTCAATGGAAAAAAAATACCACATACGATGTTATGAAGCGATTCAATGTACAAGAGTGTATTGAAATTTACGTGCACATGGATGCAAAACCTATTTAATTAATATTCTTTGGAAATTTTTTTATGAAACTGTTAATTTATATGTATTTAACATATGTATTACATTCTGCCTTTTGAAGATATTTATATATTTTCTTTAAAAATAAAGGGGTTTAATTCATTTTCAAATAATTAAAATATCTTTGTTTTTAAAAACTTTTAAAAATATAAAAAATCTTCAAAAATAATTAAACTTGATTTATAGATTAATGGTCAAACTTTTTTGGGATATTTGAGTGGCAGACTCTCTAATTTTGTGTATTTATATTTTAAACCCTGAGATTTGCATATTGATATTTTAAACTCTTTGAAGTTTAGCAATTTGCAATGTCTAAAATACCCTTTATAGGGAAATTTGCATCCTCTAATTTTGCAGATTTGCATAACTCTGAAGTTTGCAAATTAGCATTTTAAACCCCACAAACTTTAGTTCTTTGCATTTTAGTCCCTTAGCCCTTATGGTCTTAAAAATACTATTAAAATCTTGTAAAACTTCATTTTTATTTTAAACCTTCTAATTTTATACATTTACATTTTAAAAGGACTAAGGTTGAATTGTAAAAATAATCAAATTCCATATTGGAAAAACTAGCCTATATGTGCATGAAGTGCAATAGACTATTGAATAACCACAAATTTTAAAATTCTTCCTCATTCATGAAATCAACCATGGTTGCTAAGAAATTATGGAGAAAAGATCAATTGTTCATTGCGCTTCATGCACATGTAAGCCAATTTTTCAATATGGAATCTAATTCTTTTAAAATTCAACCTTAGCCCCTTTTAAAATGCAATTATGTAAAGTTAGAGGGTTTAAAATATAAATAAAATATTATATATTTTACAAGATTTTAATGGTATTTTTTAACACCGAAAGGACCAAGAGTCCAAAATGCAAAAAACAAAATTTCACAGGGTTTAAAATGCTAATTTATAAATTTTAGGATTTAAAATGTAAATATGATAATTTAGACAGTTTAAAATGTAAATTCCCCGGTAAAGGGTATTTTAGATATTTTATAATATTTTTACAGTGTTTTTTTTATGCCATTAGGGCTGAGGATTTTAAATGTAAATAACCAGGATTTAAAATGCTAATATACAAACCTTAGGATTTAAAAAGAAATATTCGAAGTTAAAGGTTTAAAATGCAAATTTTTCAAATTTTTTTTGGTCAATGTTCTTATAACTTATAAATTTTTAAAGATCAAATTAAAGCATCAATCCAATGTTGGCAAAGATATCAAAAAAACATGTTGACAAAAACATAATCAACAACATGAAGGCAAGTACTCCATTTAGGGCTATAACTCAAAGTGGAATTGTTTTGGGTTTAGGGGAACCCTAACCCTAAACTAACCAGGTTCATGTGAACTCAAATCCTAATCATAATTAGAATTTGAATTTGTGTTGAGTTTGAAAAAGTTGGCATTGATTTCAATCTTAATTTCATATTGAAAGTGGGGTTACTTTCAAACCAAGAGAAGTAAAAATCTATCAATAAAAATAATGAACCTTTTGAATTATCACATTCACATCAATTAATTCTAAAATATACTTTTATTATGATAATTTATTTATTCATGATTTACACATAAAGATATTGATATGACCTGTGATATCTTTGATTTTTTATGGGATATGATATCTCTGATATTAATGAAAATTGGTCTCCTAATTAAAAAATAATGTTAAGTATAATAGATGTAATGAATTTATCATTAACAATCAAGATAAGAAAAATAAATGAGATTACATTAAATCACTATATTAACAAGTTTAATAAAACTAAAACTTATATATCCTATAGGTAATTTGTATGTATGCAGTAATTTTAAAAATTGGCATATTTTTAATTATTTACAAATTAAGTTGGTGTAAACACAATAAATTGAACTTTTTATGAAGAAATGTAGATGATGTTTAGGTTTTAAAATAAATGATTTGTAGTTTAAGTAAGTTATAATTATACAGAAGAACTTTTGTTATAATTATAGTTAAAATATTTAATGCATAAACTAAGATAGTTCTTTTAACAAATTAGGGGGATGTTAGTTTAGGACAAGATCAGGTTTTAGTACCAAGTTGATGTAAACTCCATATTGATTTTAATTTTTCCCAAGTTGAGTTGAAACCAGGTTTATTTTTTAAAAATTCTCAAAAATAAAATCCAACTCGTATTGAAGTCAGGTTAGATCGAGCGGGTTCAAATAAATCTGATATAAGTTACACCCGTACACCATTTTCTAACTTGTAAAATTATAATCACAATATTAATTATTGCATTTCTTTTTATATATAAATTTTTAAGCTTTTTATTTAATTAATCCATGTTATATTTTACATAAATTACTAGTACATCAATTTAATCTATTTTCAAAAAAGGGTTAAATAGGTTGGACCAAAATCAATCCCTTTGCGACAACATTGTTGTGAGTGCTCGTAATTACGGAGATGCTTCCGCGCGCGCGAGATTATAAAGAATTTCGTGGAGGGAGCGAAGGAGATCATCACACAGCTCAACCGTAAAATGGCAGCCGCTGGCATGAAAGAGATGTCAGCCATGTCAAACGCTGCACCTGCAGCCAATTCTGCATCTCGCATGTCGATGATGTCAACCCCCATGGATGCAGCGACTGTCGACATGATGATGCAACAGCAGAAGCCAAGTGCAGATCTTACTTTTTGGTTAGTCATTTTTCAAATGATACCACATTCTTGCACCGAACGTGCGATGAGAACGTAAATAATGTGTGTTGGAAATGAATAAAGATGAATTGGAAATAGTTAAAGTTGCAATGCATAAGGTCTGCACACATAGATGCCCATCACCCCATATGTATGTTTGGAATTTGCATTTGGGTGAGAAGATAATGACTCATGAGAAATAACTCTATTATTAATTAATTAATCGAAATAAGTGTTTTGAATTCAATAAAAATAGAAGTGTATTGAAAATAAGCTTGTTACCAGATACAATCTCGATCCACATATGAAGTCCAAACAAATATAGTTGTAGGAATCATTTCCCATATTTATAATTGTAGATTCAAGCACTGTAATATCGCCTGGTGATCCATAATATTCCTGTGAATGTGGATAATCAAATTTCTTTATGTATCTAAATCAAGACCATGAAAGGTTGGTACCAGAAAATGAAACAAGGCCCAAATTCATGTGGGCTAAGGAGGCCGACCCACGTATCTTACTTGAATACTTTCGGAAGGATCCTCGGGGCCGTCAGTTAAAGTGGAAATTAATAAAACACATGCTTGTGATCGACGATACCAGCTTTTCTTCAGTCGCATTAATATATTAGAATCGAAACCGTTCATTTTATATTCCAAATAGTAGCTGATTGCCCTTTTCCACCCGGGATGTGATTCCTTAGTGCACTTAGGCTGGATGTACTCAGGTGCGTTTAACTTATTTTTTTATTTTTTTGAAACTTTTTTATACAATTTTTAATCTAAGTATATTTAACATTTATATTAAATTTTATCATATTTGGAGATTTTTAGATATTTATTTTTTATTTTTAAAAATCAGTGGCATTTTTAGTATTTCAAAATTACTAAAATGTCACATAGTTTCAAAAACCAAAAAGAATATTTCAAAGTTTCCAAAAATAATAAATATGTTAAATACATTTATATTAATAGTTACATAAAAAATTTTCAAAAAAATTTAAAAAAAAAAAAAAAAGATTAAAGCGTCATGGTATACATTAAAGCGTCGTGGTATACCGAACCCCTAAGTGCACCTAGGTATGGGAATCCTTTCCACCCATCCAAACATCATAAGGCCAAGCCAAAAAAAAAAAAAAAAAAGCCCATTACAGAGGCCAATTTTTCTTGGCTTTAAGATTGTTTGAAGTAGGAATGGTGGGCCACACGCTAGATTTTTGTTTTATCCAACGGCGTGAAATGACTGTTCTAAATTTATTTTTATTTTTATTTTTATTTTTGAATTCCTTTGACAGTTTGTTTCGGATTTATCCTGCAGTGTGAAGTGTTTTGAACTTGATTTTCTTTAGCACTTCAGGATTGAATGATTAAGGGGGCTTGAATGTGGAATAGGACGAAGAGATAGGACAAAAATTTAATATATAGAATAAAAAATCATATTAGAACTGTAAAAATATTGTATTGAAGGCGATCCAGCTCAAATTGAGGCGCATAATGATCGAGACTGACTCTCTTCTCCTGTGAAAGTATTCTACCGTGGATGAATTAATTTGTGCACCAGGTAGAGCCCTCATCGACGAAATTAAGGCTTTGTTTTCTCAGGCGCTCAACATATCAGCTCAGCACGTGTTAAGGCAAGAAAATGCTGTTACCCATGCTTTAACAAACTTAATGTCTTCTTCTTTGAGGGATCAAATCTCTTGATAGGGCAACGCCCCCAAGAAATTTTAGAAAAATTATGTACGGACTATTTTTTTTGTTAATGATACCTCGGAAGCCCTTTATCCTAGTTCCCTTCCATTGTGAAAGGGAATGGGGACAGGTGGCATCCTTTTCTCAAAAAAAAAAAAAAAAAAATTGAAAAAATTATTTGAGAATGGAAAATATCATCACATGCACATATCATTCAATGATATAGGTTCCTTTGGAAAACTGCCTAGATTTTCTTACCAAAAATCATAGAAAACAGGTGGACCACACCCATGAAAACTATCATGGCTTTTTCACCAAACAGATATGTCACATCGACAAGGTCCAACAGTTACGTGATCTAAATTAAAAATTTTGGTAGTATATCGTGGTGTGTTCATTTCCACCAGAATTCGTTTCATGTGAGTGTTTGGTAGGAAACAAGTACTTCTAATTTCACCAAACGAGGCTAGCTCGGTTGGTCGCCAGCTGCGGCGCGGACAGCCGTAGCTGCGGCTGGCGGGGGATCGAATCCGCGGATAGGCGTGGGAGCGTGGTCTCCCAGGTGGAAAGTGTGGGAGCAAGGTGGTCTCCCAGGTGGCTGTTGGAAGCTGTGTCTTCCAAATTTCTTTGGGACGTTATGTGTTCCCAGATTTGTAAGAATGTCTCAGATCTTCAAGTATAATATGTGTTGAGATACATGTAATTAGATACCAATAAAAAAAAAAGTACTTCTAATTTCTAAATGCGTCTACAACAATTTTTTCTTTTATTCATATATGCAAACATGGAAGCGTACGTGGTACCCACTTCCCCCCATTTCCTTATATATTATGTCATTTTCTTATAATTATATTGTTTTGCTTAGTTAATTTAACGTTTATTATGCATTTATGTGAGAAAATAAGCTTTGCCATCTTTTTTATATCATCGTCCTTTCAATCTGGAATCAATCGATACCAAAACATCATAGCTAATCATTTTTTTATGGTTACATATATTTTACCCAACAGTATGAGGCGACCCTCCTAATGCCAATGGAAGATAAAAACTCTCACTAAACAAATAGAAGACGGAAGCTCTCCTCCCCAGCTAGTTAGATACCTGGTTTTCTAGCATAAAGCCGAAGGCGTCAATCATCGGGTCTAGGTTACCTTCAGCACCATTATTTGGTCTACTATTCTTCGAGGACATTTTTCAATGCACCATGATGTATTTAGGTTCAAATGCACCCAAATGTATTTAACTTATTTTTCTTTAATTTTTTTGAAATTTTTTTTATACATTTATTAATCTAAGTATATTTAATATGTATATCAATTTTGGAGATTTTTAGATATTTTTTGAATTTTTTAATAAATTACGAAACTTCCACTTATTTTTAAAAATTCAAAACAAATCTACAAATATCTAAAAATGGTAAAAATTGATGTACATATTAAGTAAACCTAGATTAATACTCTTATAAAAAATATTAAAAATATGTTTTTTGCATCCAGATGCATCGAAGTTAAGTTCACCCAATTCACTAAATCGGTACTCATTCTTATATACTAAATATGTTTGGCTACATATAAAAATTTTTAAATCAAGACTTTTTAATTTAAAACCTTTCCCTCTCTACACCTATACCATTATTAATTTTTTTAATATATATTTCTATACAATTATCATACTTTTTAATTATTTCTACACCACTATCAATACATCTAAAGTATCTATGTTAATTTTATTTTTTTCATTCTTCATTATTATCCTTATCATACCTATCAGGTCTTCAATTTTAAAAATTTTTATATAAAAATTTTTTCATCTAAAAATTTTATTACTTTCAAGACATAACCTTAGTTTCCTGTATAAAAAAAAAAAGAAAAAAAACCAACAATAACAACAACTCATTTCGTTCAATTTTTTCTCGCAAGAGCATTTTTATTTTTATTTTTATTTGGGATCAAACACCAAAGGAACATTATAAATGTCACTCATCGTAACACGTAGCTAACATCTAAACAAACATCTAAACAAGGCCTACTGCTAACTAATTAATTTCAAGATGATTAAAGTCATACCAAAAGTACTTTGATTTCAACATGTTGTTAAAGACAGACCAAACTTGTGCAATTTGATTTCCTTCCATTTACGTTACGAAGATGTAAATAAGCTTTCTATTTTTTCTATCTTTTGAGTAACGATGAACTTATGAGTTTGCTAAACATTAAGTTTTAAATAACTCATGAATCAAAGCGAACTAAGAAATTTTTTTATAATTATAGGCGCTCTTCTAGAACCATTTAGATGAGTATTTTACAAATCGGTTGAAGAAACGTACAGCCGGTACAAAACCACCACCTCCCCGCGGGCAGGAGCAATTTTTTTCCCGCGGTTTTGACCCAGTTGGACGTTGATAAATTGATTAGGTAACGCGCGTGGATTTATTAAAAGTTTTGACTTTTTTTTTTTTTTTTTTTTTTTCTATTCGTAGAATCACTGTCAACCCCTTCTATTTTTTTAATAATCCTTTTAGTCCTCCAATATATGTACGAAGCTTTGGCCAAACAACAAGAACAAATGTTCACACTAAAGGCCTAGTAAACGCGCGAACGCGGTTTCGATTCCTGCCATGTACAAGTCTGCAGTGTCCTTTTTTTTTTATATAGTTTATATTTACATACATCTTAACACATATTACATTGTAATTCTGAGACATTCTTACAAACAAAGAGATAAATAACTCTTCCCAAGAAATCTGGAGACACAGCTCCACCAACTCATGGGAGACAATAACTCCCACTCTACCTCAAAGGGAGACCACAGCTCCCACACCATTTTTCTGGGCCGAAATCTCAATGTGGGATTCGAACCACGACCTGCGCTAAGGGGTCCAACACCCCTGCCACCTGCGCTAGCCGCAAGTCTGCAGTGTCCCTTGATAATAAAGGTATTTAAGTCTTTCCATGAGTGGAGGTAGAGAGGATTGAAAAAATATCCGATTCCTAATATCAAATCCCAATAAAAAAAACAATGTTCACACCCTGCAAGCTGACCCATCCTTTGTGCGGATTTAAGCTGTAAATCTCGTGAATGTTTGTGCAAGGAAATTTGATTTTTTTGCAATAATAATTTTTCTGCGAAAGGTTTGAATTATCTCACAATTTGGGCAACTGAAATTTTCTTTGCAAATAGTCATGATTGATTAATGACTTCGAAAATGAGTTTTTCTTAATTTGAGGTTTATGTAAAATTAACCTCCCGATTTTGGAGAGATTCTGCGAATCATGTGAGAAAAAACGACCATTGATGATTTGATGGAGAAATTACACTTACTTATTTTTACAAATAAAATATCTTTTTCAAATATAGCATTTTTACCAGACATCTAAAAGAAAGTAAGGACAATTTCATATAAAATTAAGAAAATTACTCTCAAAATTAAGTGCTAATTGCATCCAAAAAATTATTAATGGCCATTTTCTATATAAGGTTCAATATGAAAATTTTCTAAACTTAGAAAATTAATTTTACAGAAAATTTCACTTCTATATAATCAGTTTACATAAAAGTATGTAACTCCTTTATTTTTAAGATGTTAATAACTTTTGTAAAATCTAATTCGTTCATTATAGTTATCTAAAAAGATCAATTTTCGACTAAATCAAATATATGCATGAGTCACATTTGCTAAAAAATAGATATATTATTATATAAATTAAGAAAAATATTTAGATCCATTCATATGTATATTAGAACATAATAATACTACCTAAAATCATTTACCTCTATAGTAGTAATATTGTCAATATCTAAAGTAGTATTTTAAATGGTTTAGATATTGACAATATTACTTAAAATTAGATTTAATATAAATCATTTTATTACATTGATTTCACACATTTATAGGTGGGGCTAATTTGCAATGATACTTAACAAATAATAAGTTTTTCATGATAATATAAATGATGTTAAATATAATAGATGAAGTAGATTTTCTGCCGGTTATAAAGATATTGAAAACAAATAAGGTTAAATAAAAGAAGAGTTTCATAGAAACAGAAACGCTTATACAAATATTCAAAACTGAAGCAAATCTGCTATTTTGCAAACTCACTGACAATTATGCAAAGATCACTTCTTAATTTGTAGAGACAAATGCCAGCTTTTGAGCCAGTTCGGCGTCTCCAGCGCAAAAATGATTAACTTCTTTTATAAAAATAAAACAATATTAATAAATAAATAAAAATTCTTGAAATGCTTGGTTGGTCAGATTAACAGATTCCTTGCTCTACAATACCAATTCAATTAGGCAGGAAACATTTCAGAGCTTGGAAACGAAAACATGGTTTGTTGATTTTGGCGATGCTTTTCAAAGTCAGAAAGCCAAAGGTACTAAAATTTTTATAATGGAAAGTCCAACCCCAACGAGCCAATATTATTATGATTTGCTGGCACAAGGTATAACTTATCCAGAGAATTAATCAAAGACCTGCTTTCGTTTGCGTTCAGACTAGTAAATACTTCATGAATCATATATACTTTTTTATCTTCTCATTTCCGCGTGCACTATGTATTTAATTATTACTGTATATATTTATCTAAACATCGTATTTCTTTTATTTTATTATTCATCTTCTGCTTTCATTGGTAGAGTCCTATATAAAAAGACGAGAGTTGGAAGGTTGGCATTCGGTCTCATAAACATTTTTCATGGATTTTTTTGAATTTTAAAATGAGATTTGTTTCACATTGCATAGAAGTGGTTACATCTAACTCATTTTATTTTTAATATTTAATACTTTATGAAAAATTATTTCTTTCATTATATTTAACATTATTTATTTATCAAGAAAACAAGTTTCATTCAAATTAAACATGTGCGAAGGCTACATTTATGCAAAATATATATTCATGTCTATTTTATGAAAATGCTTAGATCCATTACAATATATTATAATATAATAATATTTTATATAATTATTTATCCATATAGTAATGATATTTTGGATAGTTTATATGTTAAAAATTTAATTTTAAAATTAATATTTAGTAATAAACAATTTTATTACGTTCATTTTACATATTTATAGACAAAAGTCACGCATAACGATACTAAACGAAGAAAAGAATTTTCATAATAATATAAATTATGTTAAGTACGATAAATGGTATAGATTCTCGGCCAACATTCAAATATTAAAAATATTAAGAATTGTGTGGAAAAAAGTTTCATATAAGCAAAACCTTTTAAATGATGACTATTTTTATCCTTTTTTTTTTGCTTTTTTATGTTCTATTATCTATCATTATCTCGACATATTTCTTATCTTTTTTTAGTGCAACTTTTAGGATTGTATTTTTATAAAACCTCTCTTTTATGTTACTCTTTCCATCTTTAATATCTAGATGCTTAATAAATTTCATCCATTATATTTAGTATTGTTTATATTATCTTAAAGACCTCCTTATTTGTAAGGTATAATGTCAAGTATCATCATTATACATGGTTCCCGTCTAAAAATATATAATACTAAATTTTTAATTTAAAATTATATCTTCAATATCTAAAATATCAATACTATACCTAAATGAATTTAAACATTTTTTCTTAATTTATACGTTAATATGTATATACAGAGATGCGGCTAAAGCATAAATTTGATTAGATGAAATTAAATCTCCTAGCTAAAATTTCACAACCAAACCGAGTATCTTAAAATTTAAAAGTGTTACACGGAATAGTCAGACCCTTAGATTTTAATTCTCGAACACTCAACAATTCCAGCTTTTTAATATCATTTTCATTCTTGTCTTTATAAGTAATATAATATTTACTTATTCGAAAAATTTTATTTTTAATTAGTTCTTCTTATTTTTATTTGGATATTATTTATTTTGTCCTTATTTATTTTATTTTTAGTTTTATTTTCTCATTTGTGAGATCCTACTTTCAAATATCTAATCACATCGCCCCTGCCGCGACGTCGTCCAGTGGTAACCCACCCCACATTTACTTATTTAGCCACCGTGATGGGGAGCGCTGGTGGCATCAAAATCTGCCGATTTTACGGAGTGTTCTCCAATTCGGAAAAAATAGGATATTATTAGATATTTATTATAATATTATTTAAAAAATCGTGCGAATGCCTCTTAGTCTAATTATAATACAAAACTTTTGAGATGATTGTAAGAAGATAAGTGATCCTGTTAGCCCGGGCTAAGTAAATGTCCAACTTAGCCCACCTTAACAAATTTATTTATAACAACTTTTTTTTACCTTTTTCTTCGTATACTTGTTTATCTAAATGTATTTAACCTATAAACCAAATTTTGCCATTTTTGAATATGTTTATCTATTTTTTTTGAGATTTTAAGCATCTATGTGTATATATTTATTTAAAATACCTTTATTTTTAAAAATCTAAAAAAATATATGCACACATCCACAAAATGATAAAACTTAATTTATATATTAAATACATTTAGATAAACAAGTATGTGAAGAAAAAAGCAAAAAAAATTGTTTTAAATAGGATTTTTGACGTGAGCTAAGTGAGACGTTTATTTAGTCCGGACTAACCGGATCATTCCTCTCGTAACAATACACAACCATTACCGAAAAAAAATATATATCTAATCACATCATGCAAAACAGCCTTCGTGGAAATTCCATCCCAGGTATAAGATTTTTTTTTTTTTTTTGATGAAATCCCAGATATAAGATTAGATTAAGAATATTCATAGAATCATCGTGGCACTCCTGAATTCTGAATTTTGTCGGGTTTGGGACATAATCCTACGTGGCCACTTATCCTTGCCGAGCGGAAGCTTGTCTGCAGATACCCTTAAAAATCACCGATAATCATATAAGATATAATATGTACAATAGTAGGCATCGAATAAGGTAGATATACAGCAAGGATTATTCGAAATGAACCGTAGCATAACCAATTTCTTTGTTGATATCCATTAATCATTAATTTATATATGATAAGTCGCTTGTGCACTGTAAAATTAATTAAAATATACACTTATTAAAGAGAGGGAAAGGATTGTAGCATTATACTATCCAGTGTTTTGAAAACCAGACCGAACCGGGCAGTCGGACCGTGAATCGGTCACGTCTCAATTCGAAACTGTTACTGGTCAAACCGTGGTTCGACCACCAGTTCGATCTAGTTAAACCGGAAAAACCGAAAACCAGTTACAAAACCGGTTTAGTGACCTGTCCAATTTTAAAAACATTGATACTATCGTGCATGAGGCGTACGTTACTCTTGGAGGATAAGAAAAGAGAACTAAACGTTTAAGCCGTGCGGGGTTGGGACTTGGGGGATATGAGAATATTAACTTCATAGAAGCCTGATTTAGTTAGGCCCGGCTAAACGAGGCCTGAGTTAGTTCCGGCCAAAAAAAAAAAAAAATTATTTGTTTTATAAGTTAAATGCACATAGCTTTACCTGTTTATGCGAAAAACTATAAAAAAAAAAAAAAAAAATTTTAAAAATATTTTTGTGGCCACATTAACTAAGACCTTAGTTAGCCCGGCCAAAAAATATTTTTTTATTTTTTCATTTTTTCATGAACATATAAAGCTAGGTTGATTTAACATATAAATCAAGTTTTACCATTTTTGGATGATTTTAAGTATTTTTTTTTGTTTTTTAAACATAGTGGAATTTTTGTAAATTTCTGGACCAGAAATTTATGAAAATGCCACTATATTTAAAAATTCGAAAAAATACTTAAAATCATTCAAAAATAGTAAAACTTGGTTTATAGGTTAAATACACCTAGTTTTATATATTTACGAAAAACCGAAAAAAATAAAAATATATATATTTTTATTGTTGAGGCTAACTAAGCCTTATTTAGCCCGGCGTAACGAAGTCAAGCCTTTTAAAGTATTTAACTGGTAAACATACGGGTATCCTATCCAATTCGCACACCATGTTTACCTTCCTTTTCTTTTTAACATTCTTTCATTATAAATGTTAAAATGCGCTCAATTATAAGCTTCCCTTACAAATTTACTCTTTTTATTACGATGGAGACTATTTCTCCATTTCATACCAGATCTACATTCATACAAACGGTCAATTCCACTAAGATTACAAATTTTCAGTTGGTTTCTAAATAGATCAAAAAACTAACTCATAAATCTATTTACATAATTTAACGATTTTGCAAATATACCAACTTGGACTTTAAAATTGTAAATATACTTATATAATTTACGCATATTTATAAATATACCCATATTCTCGTGGCTTAGACGTAGCATAAGTATATTTACAAATAGAAACAAACTCTATAGGTATATTTGCAATTTTGAAAACTAAGTGAATATATCTTCTTCCTTGTAAATATTAATTTACAAAATTAAAATGCACTCAATTGTAAACTTCCCTTACAAATTTAATTTTTTATTATGATGGAGACTATTGCTCCATTCCAGACCGGAACCACATTCATTAGCACATTGTCAATTCCAGTAGGTTTACAACTTTACTTTTGGTTTCTAATACAAGTCAAAAAACGAACTCACAAATCTACGTACATAATTTAACTTATCTTTTGAAATTGCAGATATACTAACATAATTTATGTATATTTATAAATATACCTATGTTATTATGGCTCAGATATGGCATGAGTATATTTGCAAATATATACAAACTGTGTAGGCATATTTGCAATTTTAAAACTAAATGAGTATATTTTTGCAATTTTGAAAACTGAGTATATTTTTACAATTTTGAAAATTGGGTGAATAAATTTACAATTATGGTCAAAATATGTAAACATATTTGCAAATTAAAATTATAATGGTTTTCAATCGTGGTCAAAGTTAAACCTCTAATCACATTCACTTAGTTTTTTTTTTATATTTGCTAAAAAAAATACTGGATTACACTGTATGTTTGCAAAAATATGTCAACTAAGTAGATACATTTGCAATTATTGACCCCAAATGAAAGGATATGTGTATATTCCATTTAATTGTAATCTCAATCACATAGTTTTGATCGTTCCCATGTGGGGCCATAAAAAAATTTCAATTAAAGCTACTGAGTTTTCGAAAACAGTGGGCATTTTCATAAATTTACTAAATTTAATAAAAACTGCAACAACGGGTGAAATTTTTGCAAAG
Source organism: Annona squamosa (assembly GCA_035584095.1). Classification (NCBI taxonomy): domain Eukaryota; kingdom Viridiplantae; phylum Streptophyta; class Magnoliopsida; order Magnoliales; family Annonaceae; genus Annona; species Annona squamosa. Next base: position 20,413,699 of record JAXCLR010000050.1, on the reverse strand, counting down.
AGCCCTTACAAGTATTTATGCCAAACCACTACAAAAAATAAGACTCCGCTTCTATTCCTATATAACACCCTTAATTCTTAATATGTTGATGATTGATATGAAATTCAATCTATTCATTGCATTTAATATCATTTATTTAACTAGAAGACTAAATTTCATCCTAATCAAGTATATGTATGCACCACATTTGCTCAAAAATATATATGTATGTATAAATTATGAAAAATGTTGATATTCATTCATTTATATATATATATATATTAGAATATAATAATACTTTATACAATCATTTATTAACATAGTAGTAATATTTTAAATGGTTTCGATGCTAAAAGCACTACTTTAGAATTGATATTTTAGTTATTCTCAAAAAATTAATATTTTAGTATTAATTCATTTTATTACATTAATTTTACGCATTTACATATGAGACTCGTATATAGTAATACTAAATAAATAAAGAGGAATGATCCTGTTAGCCCAGGCTAAGTAAATGTCTCACTTAGCCAACCTCAAAAATCTTATTTAAAACAACTTTTTTTTTATTTTTTCATCGTACACTTATTTATCTAAGTATATTTAATATATAATCAAGTTTTACCATTTTTGAACACGTGTATATATTTTTTTACATTTTTAAAAGTAGAGGTATTTTCAATACATATATATACATAGATGTTTAAAAATCTAAAAAAAATAGATAAACATATTCAAAAATGATAAAACTTGGTATATATGTTAAATATACTTAGATAAACAAGCACATGAAGAAAAAAGTAAAAAAAAAAATTATTCTAAATAAGTATTTTAAAATGGGCTTAGTGGAACATTTACTTAGCCCGGGCTAATAAGATCACTTCACATAAATAAAAATGTTTCTATAAAAATATAAATGATATTGAATATAATAAATTGAGTGAATTTTTAATCAACAATAAAAATATTGAAAATGAAAAAAAATACATAGACAAAGACGTTCCATAGTAGTGAACCTGGATAAAACGTATACTCTTATAAAAAATTCTCATACGATGATATAAACATAACCCATAGATTCCGTACCACCTTATACACCGGTCAAGAATAAGATCATGTTCTCAATGAATAATTTTTAATTGATTATACTTTCTGTAATTTCGTTACTATTTATTTTATTTATTTTTTCACATTATAGTTTTTATGCCTGCTTTTTTTTAATTACTTGAACAAAATATTAACATGTAAGGAATAATCGGCAACATCACGCGCAGTACGGCCGCAATTTTCTCCAACCGCACAATTCGCCTTTCTCGATTCCATTTCCTTGGTCTCAGCGGAGACTCGACGCATTCCTTACCAATGGCGGCCACTCACGCACGCTAAAGAAAATGGACACTTGCATTCTCAACGGCAACAAAGAAATAATTATGAAAGATCTTGAACATTATAAATAATATAATATCATTAAAATAATTATTTTTCATCATAATTAAAAAATCTAAAAGGATAGTGGCCATAAATTTCTAATTAGATCAATATGCTGCTTAAATGGATTTTGCTGTTTTTATCGAAGTTTGAAATCTTTCGAGGTGTGTTTGGAATGTTTTTTGCTGTCTTTATCTAAGGTTTGAAATCTTTCAAGGTGTGTTTGAATTGTGATAAAGCCTTTAACGAAAAAAAATTTTGGAGTAAAAATTGTAAAATAATGTAACATAATAAAAATAATAACAATGATTAAAGAGAATAAAAATTAAAATAAATAGGTTTGATATATGAGTAGTGTAGAAATGGTTGAAAAATAAAATATTATATAGAAAAATGTGAAAAAAATAATTAAAAATATGATGATCGTAAAATTTTATCTTAAAAATAATTTAAAAAATTTTATGAAAATGTCAAGCACCCTCATCATGGGATGCTGATCTTTGCTCCCAGGTGCACACACTTATTTTTTTTATTTTTTTCGAATTTTTTTTTAGAAATGATAATATAGATGTATTTAACATGTATATAAATTTTTATTATTTTGAAGTATTTTAGATATTTATTTTTAATTTTTGAAAATTAGGGCATTTTAGGTAATTTTAAATTACGAAAATGCTACCGATTTTTAAAAATTAAAAATAAATATCTAAAAATCTCTAAAAATAGTAAAAATTTATACACATGTTAAATACACTTGAACTAATAATTTTATAAAAAAAAATTTCAAAAAAAATTATGTATGTGCCCGGGAGCAGCCAACGGGTGCAAGAGCTCAGCGTCCCATGACTTTGCTATCACAAATTTCTATTTTTACTCTTGCTTTCCCGTCAATTTTCCTTCCACCAACGCTATTTATTTCAACCGTATCCTTAGCATTTTATATCAATTACGCACTTTTAAAATATCCTTATCGTTTTATATCACCTAACACTTTCCAAATTGTCTGCAGATCTCTTGTTTGCGCGTGTGAGACTTGTGCAACGTCCATCAAAAGCGAGCAGGAACAGTTGGGGGGAGGCTGATCCAGCGTACGGCAGCGGAGCGTCCGCTGTCCGAGTTCGACGTGTATCGTCAACGTCCTTTGCTTTTGAGATACGAACCTATGCGGCTGCCCGCCCCATATGCGGGCAGCATTTATTTATTATTTTTTAAGATATGCAAGGGCCTGGTCTGGATTGTTTTCCATGTCAAATTTTATAAAAATTTTAAATAGTTCTTAATTTTAAAAATAGACAAAATGGTAATGGCTACATACCATTCTGAAAACAATTTTCATTTACGATAATTAAAAAATAAATAGTTCGATATGAAAAACCATATAATTAAGTAAAGTAAGAATAAATAAGGAATGCAGAAAAAACAATATTTTTCAAAATTCGAGAGAATCTTTGTACCAAAAATAAATATTCGTGATAAAATTATCAAAATATAGGTACAAAAGTTTAAAAAAAGTACAATTATTAAATAATTAAGATATTAAATTATTTTAAAAAAATATGTCAAGGAAAGGTGTGAAAGTTACCACCTGTTCTATTTACTGAGCATGCCGTAAATTTCTTAAAACGGCAAGAAAGCCTCTTCAGAAGTGGAGAGTTGAGATCTTAATATAGTCCGCAAATCATGTAATTCCAAAAAAATTTATTGCGCATCAAACATATTAGTTTAACAATAATTATAAACGTCGTCAAACAAATTAAGATAAAACAATATCTAAATAAGATTCAGAAAGATCCATATCCAACGGCTTGGATCTTCTAATGAGTTATGAGTGATTCGGCTGGTAGCGCGTACGGCATCGGATATGAACGCCGCGGACTACCAGATCAAGACTTATCTGCAAAGCTGCAGTTTACTTTACCATTGCTTTCGGACTTGCGTGTACGTCTTTTGCCTTTCTCTACCCTTCGCAATTCGTTGCATTCATTCCAACCGTCCGACCGATGGCCCGCTAATCGCATTGCCAGAAATCTCCCACTCTGCCACTCTCAATCTTTGTTTTTTCGGGTTGTTTGACATGGCGAAACGGTGTTTAGAACTCAGCTATTTTACCATGATTGAGGCGCATCTTTGAAGTCTGAATTTGAGGAGCCTCCGGACGAATTTCCGCAGCTGACCGTGTGATTCGCATGATCCTTTTTCCATCAATGGGGTCCCCCATATAGACCGTCTGAATTGATTGAATCGTCATCTTGTATGCAGTTGCTTTTGCACGGTGATATGTGCTTGGGTAGTGTTGGGTGCTTCACATCTCTTTCCATTGACGTCGGCTGGCGTTGGAAATTGAGATGCTTCAGGCCAAGTTGCCCTGCAACCGATGCCAGGATGCCTTCCGTCACTTCTTTTAAAAAGAGTAATTTGGAAATCTACTGTATAGTTTAATCATTATCACTGATATACTCATATACTTTTTAAATTTATAAATTATTCTACGTAGTATGACCATAATTACAAATATAATTACACTGTTTGGACACCTTTATTGCAAGAAGTGTAAATCAAGTCGGGTTAAATGGGGTTGGGATAAACATAACCTTAACTCACCTTTTAAAATTTCAATTCAACCCTATTTTTCACGCCTTAACCCAACCTATTTTAACCCTATAAAAATCGGTTCAGTTCGGGTTAAAAATAGGGTTAATAAATATATAACATTTAAAAGTATTTTGTTTAGTTAAATCTATTTTAAAATATAAATTTATTTGGAAGAATAAAAACTAATTATTTTTATTGGAATACTTTCTAATTTATAACTTATACAATAATATAATTGTTAAATAATCTTTTTTTCAAATCAATAATGTCTAGTTAATTTGTATGCATTATGTATTGATGTAAGACTATTTATTGATAATTTATTATATTATACACTAATATATGAAATCGGGTCGGGTTGGGTTGACAATCATCCAACCTAAATTAACCCACTTTTGAAATCAAGGCGGTTCAAATCATATTATATAATTTATTTTTATCAAAATGCTTAACCCAATCCTATTATACATGGAGTTGGGTTAATCGAGTTCGAATTGAAACCGACCCTATTTACTAAACTATCATAATGTGTGTATATTTGTAAAAGTTTACAAACTACATGAGTATATTTGCAAAAACTGAATATACTCACTTAATTTTGAAATTGTAAATATATTCATATAGTTTGCATATTTTTGCAAATATACTCATGTCATGATGGTGTAGTAACAAAACTGTAAAAGTGTGGGTATATTTGCAATTATAATTAAACTATGCATGGATAATTTATAATTTCTAAAACTATGTGAATATATTTACAATTATAATCAAACTAAGTAGGTATTTGCAAATCACCCTTTTAAAAAACTAACAAAATGCTTTCCTAGCCGAGTGCTCTTCTCAAATTTTGGCTATATATATATATATATATTGATGTATATTCATCATCCCAACTTGGTATTACAATGAGGCACTAAGACATTCTTGCAATATACAAACATAATTATACAAATATCTTACCAATACTATAACTCGTTCTTAATAATATTCTTAAAATCCCACCTAGCGGAGACTCTCACGGGAAATTCTAAGAAGACAATACACCATTAACTAATATACATAAAACTACGGCCATGGAGAATTGAAACGAGCTCACCACTTATTGGGGCAATTTTTGCTTATACTTTACTTCAATCATTTGGATGAATGTAAATTAATATTTTGCTAATGGAACCGAGGATATGATATTGTGCCCCTGGGTGCAAATATATATTTTTTACATTTTTAAAATTTTTGACACGATTATTAATCTAAGTATATTTAACATATGTATTAATTTTTTACCATTTTTGGAAATTGATAGATTATTTTAGATTTTTTAAAATCATTGGTTTTTTTAGTAATTTTAAATTAGTAAAATGCTAGTGCCTTTAAAAAATTCAAAAAAATTTAAAAATCTCCGAAAATAGTAAAAACTGATATGCACGTTAAATACATTTAGATTAATAGTTTTATAAAAAAAATTAAAAAAATTAATAAAAAAAATAGGTTAAATGCACACAGGATCACACAGCTTAAGCATATCCGATGCAACCGGTTACCTGTACATGGAGTCCCGTGTGGCACACAACCAAATTTCACATCCACAAATGACAATGAGATAACTGAATGTAAAGCCAAAGCAAATAATACAAATGATGAAATCCACAAAGTTTACTTTTCTGGGTATCTTTCCGATTAGACTTTTAAATACACTACTTGCATCTTAGGCCCCCTGGGGTTGTATATTTACATTTTAAAATTTACAAGTTTTCTTTTGTTACATCTTAGCGTTTGTCGTTGACAGCTTATTAATGGTTGTTTACAGCACGGTCTATTTTGCAAATTATGTAAATTTATAGAATTTAATATGCTAATATGAAAATTTCAGAGTCCAATTTGAAATGAGTGAACTTCCAGCATCTGAAATACGAAATATGCAAACTAATATATAGTAGAGAATTATCAAAAAGTTCCTTAAATATCCAAAAAACCATTTAAAAATTCCGTTACATATATGAATTCACCGCTTTCCAAATTCTGTACATTGTCGTGATAAATAATATTAAAAATTAATTTTCTTGTCTTTCAAGATAACAAAAAAGGAAAAGGTGTAAAGTATTAAAATTTGTTTTCTAAACATTTTTCTTACATCAAATAAATGAATTCAATGTCATTCCAATTTTTCGTAAGTATCAAAATGAAAGAATAATAATTAATCTGTTATAAGATATCTTTAAAATATAAAAATTTTATCTTTTAAAAAATGATTCGTATATCAAATAAGGAAATTTGGTCTCTTCTTCATATTCAGATTTTGCAAATTCTTATAATAAATGATATTGAAATTGATTTTCTTGTATTATAAAAGGATAATATTAGAAAATATAATAGAATACAAAAACTAGTATTTATACGTCGCTTATTTCCTTAGTATCTAGAATCAAATTTCGTAGTGTTTACAACTATTTACATTTAGCCTCAAATAATAATGGTATTTAACTATGAGTTATACTCCCATGCAGTCGATATTGTCGGGGAACTTCAGTCAGTCCACATGGGCCTCCTTTTTATTTTTTATTTTTATAAAATTGTTAAAATAAGTGTATTTAATCTGTAAATAGATTTTTACTATTTTTGAAAATACGTACATATTTTTTAAACATATGGGTATTTTTAGTTATTTTTAACCCTTAAAATGATTAAAATACCCCTTTGTTTAAAAATAATATATATACATTTCTAAAAATGATAAAAAATTAATTTATAAATTAAATAGACCTAATTTAATAATTTTATTAAAAAGTAAAAAAAAATTAAAAAGAGAGGCCGCATATGGATCAGTAAACGTTTCCTCAACAACGATTAACAATACGGGAGCATGGCTCTTTAACTACAATATGGTTGTAACTTCGGCCAATCCGCATAAGGCCTCTCTTTTTATTTATTTATTTTTTTCACTTTTTACAAAACTGCTAAACTAGATATATTTAATCTATAAATTAATTTTTTCTATTTTACAGATGTTTATATATTTTTATTTTTAAATACATGGGTTGATTCCTTGAATATCTTAAAATAGGCAAAGTAGGTTCTAGATTTTTTTTAAAAAATGCCCAATGCAATTTAGGTAGGGTCATGTTTTACATATGTTAGCAAGTTGGGTTGGTTTCCAAATCCGGATTCCCAAAAACCTATATTGTTAATATATATATATATATATGTAAATATTATATATCTTTTACAAAATAAATTATAAGATATATTTTGAAAGAAAATTTTGTTTACTTTATTTATTAATTAGTTCCTTAAAAATAAATGAATTTGAAAATACATTTCTTCATGTTGATTAGTCATGTTGATTACATGTTTTCAAGTAAGATCTATTATAAAATTATAATTCTTATTTATAACATAAATGTCATTGTAGACACTTGGATGGTTTGATAGTTTTTTCTTTATTATTAGAAAGATCCTGTAATTTCATTCCAAAAGCAGAGAATCTTTACAAAGGGTAGATGGCAAAAAGGAGGTGGATTACCCCACCAGGTATTTCACGTTTCATCACCCAAATATGCACGTTCAGACAAAGTGTGAGCGACTCTATTGCCGGTTCTTTTAACATGTTGGAAAGAGAAATCAGGCCTGAGCGCAGCAAGCCGTTTGATCTCCCAAATGAGCTCCCCAACAGGTGAGAAAACCTCGCGATCCTCCCCTAAAAAATTGATTGATATTAGGGAATTGCTTTTGATGATGAGTCGTTTAATCTGTAGCTCCATGCCCCATCTCACGCCAAACAAAATAGCCATTGCCTCCTTCTTCAAAGGACCATCAGCATCGGGATTTTTCACATTTGTGCCGCTAGAAAACTCCCCCCGAAATTTCTAGATGGTTTGATAGTTGACATCATTATATGTGAGTGAAGTTCATAGATCGAATTCAGACTAGGGTGAGACCAAAACCAAGGTCATTTAAAAAACTAGGGTAAGGATAAGGTTAACTGGGATGCTATACAACTCAAGTTGCAGCCTTCACTATAAATACTATTAAAATTTGGATTTAATTACATTGTAAAAGTTAGTAAGTATGAGATTTGTAGATCCACCATCAATGAAAGCAAAACTTAAAAATCATAAGGTAATATGAGAATATTAAAACTTTCATGTTTTTCAATGACTTTATGTGACCCTCAAATTATAATTAAATCAAAAAGATAATTTTATAAGACCATGATGAGGTCTACTATGCTTTATGGGATGGAATATTGGACATCAAGAATAATATATACTTGAATAAATTAAAATAGATGTTGCATTACATTGTAAAAGTTAGTGAGTAAGAAATTTTGAGTTCAAGATTGCAATCATATATAAGAATATTAAAAATTTCATGTGCTTCAAGAATTGTGTCATCCTCACATTATAATTAAATTAAAAAGATAATTTTATAAGACAATGATAAGCTTTACTATGATTTCTGGGATGAAATATTGGACATCGAGAACAATAAATAATTGCATAAATAAGAATGTTAAATTTTTTTTTATGAAAGGAAAGACCCTATCCCAACTCCCTTGGAATATGAAAGGGAGAAGGGATGGAGTGATCCAATAATTTCATTTTCAAAAAATTATTAGTTTAGATTTTTTCCACTATAACTTGAGGTGGATTGCCCTACCAAACATAACTATCCAAAAAAGACATAAATACAAAATCAGCTAAAGAATGTGCAACCGCATTTCCTTGCCTTAGCTCATGATGAACAGAAATGTTGCTGGTGGAAGAAAGAATAAATTTGATCTCACCAATCACAGTTCCAACCGAGGAGATGATGGGGCAATCATTCAACAAAAAGTTGAAGAGGATAAGTGAATCAGACTCCAGTTGAACATATCTCAATTTTAGCTAGAGTATCCATTTAACTCCCAAAAGAAAAGCATTAGACTCCATAAGCAAAGGCTCCATAGTGCCCCTTCATTTTCACCCCTTTGCTACTATAAAGAAACCCCGAGAGTCACGAATGACAGTAACAAACCCCAAATACAGTTTTATCACAATGTTTTTGGGCATCTATATTCATCTTAAAAGCACCGTTCGGCGGTTTGGTCCATCTAACCACAAGCGGCCCATCAACTATGCCAATATGGACAAGAAATTTTGCCCTCCTATACTGATCCATAAAATCCATACACCAATCCAGAATATGAGAAAACACTGGTTGGGCTCCCTCTGTGCTAAGCATATTTCGCAAGAACCACACTCTCCAACAGCAAAGAATGAAAAGGGCAAGATCATCATTTTTGTTTGTTTGGGCTAGAATTCTCAAAATATCTTGTACCGTACCCCATGACATGATGAATCTTGCAGCTCTCTGACAGATTACCCTGGTCAAAACGCATGCCATGAAGATGTGGTTTGAGTCCTCAACACCATTCTTACAAAAAAGACAAAGTGGATCCACCACAATACCTCTATTAGGGTGTGTTTGGCATTGACGAAAACTCTTTGAAATAACAAAAACTTTTCAACAGCAAGGGGCTATGTGCAAATCTGTCTTTTCACTACTTCAGTGGTCGTCTTTTAGCAAGATAGGTATGCCACACATACTAGCTATGGCAATGACGTTGGAAGAAGTGCACAATGGGCGCTATAAAAAATCTCAAAACTTCTCAGCAACGAACGACCTTTTCATACAATGTTGACCATGATAATTAATGCAGAGATGCATGAATGCTCACGCCAGAGTCCTGGATGCACTAATATATCCTAGCTTGATTGAAATTTTTTTACTCAAAAATACGTCAAAAAGTTTTCATTGATGCCAAACAGACCCTTAATCAAATTATGCATTATTGGAAGGACATCTTTGAAAAGCCTCTAACCAAATATAAGGACTTTGCTTGGAAGCTTAATCCTCCAAATAGCCCTGTTAATGCCAGACTACAAGGAATTATTAGTGATACCACTTAGGATCCTGTATGCAGATTTTACAGTGTAAGCTCCACTAAGTTCTTGTTGCCAAAATATTCTATCCTCCTCAACTATTTGTGGAAGGAGAATAAGGTTGATAGCTTGCTAGCTCGTATCCCCCACAGCAGCAACGATAAGATCCCTGTTCCATGGCCTCGTTTCATGGTTTATGAATTTGTTAACCTTCACATTCTCCTGCATCGAGGACGGTAAAGGACTAACCCGAGTCAATCTGGTGTCGAGCCATGGATCCTTAATGAACTGCATTCTATCGCCATTTCCAATACACCATTTACATCCTTGTTATACCACATCGCTTGCTTTCAGAATACTCTTCCATGTGATAGAATCAGATGATTTTGCCTGGCAATCCCATATATCTCCATGCGAAAAATATCTTGCTTTAAGCATATCATGGCATAAAGAGTTTGTGAGAGTTGATAACCTCCATACTTGTTTAGCCAGGAGAGCATAGTTAAAGGTGTGGATGTCCCTGAAACCAAGCCCACCCATGAGCTTTGACTTACACATATCTTTCTAAGCGACCCAACTCATTTTGCGCTTATTTCCCATCTCACCCCACCAGAACCTGCTTAAGAGCTCATTGATTTCATTATAGAAAGATTTAGGGAGCAAGAAGATACTCATGGTGTATGTTGGAATGGCTTGGGCAACCACTTTGATTAAAGTCTCTTTCCCACCCCAGGATAGTAACCTGCCTTTCCAACCTTGAACTTTCTGCCAAATTCGCTCTCTTAGATATTTAACTATGCCTTCGTTGGACCTTCCCAACTATGTCGGAAGTCCAAGGTAATTATGGAACTCTCGGCCCATGGATCCCAGCAGTTGAGTAATCTCCCCGTGGTGATTTTCCCTTGTGTTGGAGCTAAAGAAAACAAATGTTTTATCAACATTTACCACTTGTCCTGAAGAATCTGAGTATCGTTGAAGGATGGTCATGAAATTTCTGACATCTTGATTCTCTGCCCGAATAAAAATGAGAGCATCATTAGCAAAGAGTAAGTGAGTGAGGGACGGTCCTTGAGGATTAATCTTTACACCATGAATGCTTCAATTGGCAGTAGCATTTGATATTAAAGCAGAAAGACCCTCAGCGCACGGAATGAAAAGGTAAGGGGAGAGCGGATCTCCTTATCGTAATCCCCTTTGTGGTTGAAGGTACTTGGTTTTGAAGTCATTGAAATTTACCCGGTACGTCATTGATTTTATACAGTTCATAATCTAATTATCCATACCAGACTAAAATTCATTGCAACCATGATCTGGTGAAGGAAACTCACTCCACTCAGTCATAGGCCTTTGACATATCCAACTTTATGACCACTTCCTGCTTCTTACCCTTCTTCCTTTGATGAAGAGAGTGAATGACTTAGTAGGCAAAAAGTATATTATCGATGATAAGTCGACCCGAAACAAAAGCACTTTATTGCTCACTGATGACATCATGAAGGCACAGTTTTAGTCTATTCGTTGGAACCTTGGCAAGAATATTGTAGGCAACATTGTAGAGGCTAATAGGGCGAAACTAAGTCAGTGTTTGAGCTCCAGCAATTTTTGGAATCAAAACAAGAGTGGTGGAGTTCATATACTAAAGCTGCCTTAATTGTTATGCTGGTTCAAACCCTTCCATGAAAGGTTTGCACAAGACATCTTTACCAACTATTTGCCAATGTTTCTGGTAGAAACCAGCCGGCATTCCATTTGGTTCAGGAGCCTTTCTTGGGTTCATTACTTTCAGAGCTTTCGCCACTTCATCTTATTCCAAGGGCTTAACCCTAAGCTGCTTTTGATCATCGGATAACTTTTTGCTTATGAGAGTTTGACCCAATCAACATTTGAGGGACCCGATGAGGAATAGACGTTTGAGAAGTGTGCAACTGCAAGATCTTGCAATTTATCTTGATATCAAACCTAACAACCATTTGTATTAAGAAGGGTATCAATGGAATTTGATTGGCGCAGACTAGATGCAATCCGATGGAAGAAAGCCGTGTTTTTGTCTCCTTCATGTAGCCAATGAGTCTTCGCATGCTGCTTCCATAATTCCTCCTCATCTTCCAAGAGGAGGTTTATCTGGTATTTTATTTCCTTCACATCCTCATCTCTTTGGTTAGAGGAGTTTTGCGCATAAAGAGATATTAACTCTTGTTGTTTCTGCTCAATGGCATGCCTGAGGTTGCCCCGCTATTGTTGATTCCACCTTGAGAGCTCAATGCCACAAGTCTTTAACTTCCAACTAAAAAAATCAGTTGTCGTAGCCCCCATATTAGGTTACGAAAACGAAACCTTATCAACAATGTGATGAGCCTCCTTATCTCTGGCCCAGAAGATCTCATATCTAAACTCACGTGGGGGCTTTTTGTAGTTTTTCTTTGTGTCTAGGGCTAGCATAATAGGACAATGATCAGAGGTGGGCATAGAGAGATGAAATAATTTTGCAAAAGGGAAAAGAGTTAACCAGTTGGGGGTAGAGAGACCCCTATCTAATCAAGCTTCCACTATCTGAACTCCTCTTCTATTATTTCTCCAAGTCATGGGTGGGCCTACAAAACCCAGATCCAACAGATTATAGTTGTCCATAACATTGCAGAAGAGGTCTATTTGTGCCTAAGGTCTATTCCTCTGACTTAAGTATTCTATAGGTCCAGTTACTTTGTTAAAACCTCCTATAATAGGCCATGGGTTTCCAGACTGTGCTCTCAACTGATTTAGGGTATCCCAACTCTAAGCTCTACGATGTGTGTTGGGGTGACCATAGAAACCAGTGAACCTCCAACCTTGCACAATGGCATCAATATGGTGAATGGAAAAACTCTGGAGTATAACAGAAAAGTCATTGTTCCAAAGGAGTGCCAATACACCCCTTCTTCCAAATAGTCCATTACAAAACAACAATCAAATTTCAACTTTTACCTAATCCCCTCCATCTCCTTTGCCGAGCATTTTGTCTTATTAAGGAACACTAGATTGGGAGCTTATTTCCTGACCAAGTCAAGAAGGTAACGAATTGCACGTGGGTACCCAAGCCCACGGCAATTCCAAGCTATAAGAGCCATTTTAAATGAAGCAAGGCTGAAAGACCCCCTCAGTCTCCACTTCCTCTTTTCCACAGTAATCCCCCTTCCTTAAACGTTTTTGAGAGTGATACTGCCCACCATTCTCACTCATCTGCAAGCTCCTTTTGTTGTCCAACAGTGGTTGCCACCCTCAGAAAGAATCCTTATCATTGCACTCCATGCCTCTTACCATTCTCTTCCACCTTCCTCTAGATTTTGGGAGCATTTCCTCCCCATTACATTGCTAAATTGCAGAGAAAGGAACACCTTCCTGGTCAAAATAGACATCCCATGATGATTGTTGCAAATTTTTATGGTAAGAACCAATTTGTGGACCCACACTTGATGTCGCCTCCTCAGACAGTTTACCCCATTGTATTCCAACTACCCACCATCACACGACCCCCTTGTTTCCTTCACATAGACGAGAGTTGGAGAAAGGGGCTGAACTATAGCATTCATTGTGTTTGGTGGGGAGAGCAAGGTAGCTGGCTAGAGTGTGGTTGTGGGAGAGATGCTTAGTTTTGTGAGAGGAGAGGGACCGTGTAGCATAGGCGATGGCTCAGATACAGATGTCGTACCTTCCGTGGCATAGCTGTCACTACTGGAAGAGTATATGGATGCTGAAGACGGCTTTTCCAGTTTGTTCCACATTGCAGCCATGGAGGTGATCCTTCTTTGGAGGCACAAGTTCATCATTGGCAGCCATTATATTAAAATCAACCCCTATCGGATCCCTTTGAGCTATTTTTTCATCGTCGAGATACTGCCGTGGTTCCACTCTATTTCCATTGTCAAAGTCAAATTTCAACCACATGGGTCTAGTTCTCACTCTCAAGAAGTTGCCATATGACATATCGGCTTTTGAAATTTGCAGATTTTTACATAGGAGATCATGGCAGTTCGTATGTGCGTCGCCCATGGTATCGCAAAAATAGCAGAAAAGTGGAAGTTTCTCGAATTGAAAACTTACCCATGTGTGCTTTTGTGATTCGATCTGAATGAATAATCCTCTCCTTAGCGGTTCTCTACAATCCATCGTGACTTTAAGCTTGAGCGTAGAGTCTGTGACATCACGTCCCACGGCTCCTCAAAAGATTGGCCTACGTTGTTTCCTATACATTGTTTGTCAACCAGATAAGGGATTCCCGAGACATGCATCCACATTGGCATTTTAACAAGCAACACATGGGCATGATCAATCTTCTCTTTAAGGTCTACGAGAAGTGCCAATTTCAGTTTGAACAGCCACGGGCGACCCGCCAGCACCCTATCCTTATCATCCTAGTCAGAGAAAGATACCTTGTAGAGGTTTTCCCCAATGTCCATGAACTAAAAATTCCCCTTCGTCCTCCACAGCCTACACTTCATGGATTTAAAAAGGTCCCAGTTGTATGATTTACACACCCAGATAAAGCAGAGGATGGCTGCCCCTTGCCTAGATTAATCTTCCTTATAGAGGTTCCGGAGATTGCCATTGTTTGGAGCTCGGCACCCAGTAGGCCCCCTTCGCTTGGATTCATTGTCCTCAACATAAGCGGCTCATCCGTTCGCCGTTGTCCTTCTCTCCCCTTCTCCCAAAGCAAAAACCCGAAGTCGAGACCTTAGCCCCTTGATTCAAACCTCCGAAACCCCCAACACCTTCACCCTGTTCCGATCGCAAAATTAGATCACCTACTCAGCATAAGTAGCTCATCTGTTCATCGCTGTCCTTCTCTCCCCTTCTCCAGAGCAAAACCTAAAGTCGCAACCTCAGCCCCTTGATTCAAACCTCCGAAACCCCCGACACCTTCACCCTATTCTGAGTGCGAAACAGATTGCCTATCGGAACTACTTGGGAAGGACTTGTGGTCATCTAAGAACGTTAAATTAGATGTTGCATTACAAGAAAATTTAGTTTATGCAAAGAATAAATTTGCTACTTATAATTAAAAATTTGTTACACATACATTATGCAGTTAATATTTTGACACCATGTTGTCACATCTGCATTATGTTGTATGCTAACATGCAAAAATCAATTGCTCATGCAACTAGTTTGATTTTGAGTGTTAGCTACATATATCATTGATATGAAGTGAAAAATGTTGTGTGCTACGTGTAATATTTTACGTAACAAATATACGATGCCTTTTATTTTATATGCAACAAAACTTTATTTTGATCCATTAGACTTGTTGCAAATTTTATATTTTGTTACATTGATGGTACACTAAGAAAGTGTAAAATTAGATATGAATTAAATAAGCATAATCTAAAAGCGAAATTAATATGTAATAGGTAGAGGGTAATGAGGTCCGATTACATTGTATACAAGCTCAAGTGCTCAACTTACAATGTTTATTTTTTGATTTTATCTTTATTTTTTTATTTTTTATTTTTCATGAATATGTTTTCCTAAGTGTATTTACCATATACCAAGTTTTACCATTTTAAAATACTTTTATACACTTATTTTTTATTTTCAAAAATCGTCTATTTCAAATTTTTAGGGGCATACAAATCATTTTTATCCCTTAAAAACTTGATTTTTAAAAAATAAAAAATAAAAATATAAAATATTGTAAAATGACTAAACTTGGTATATGGATTAAATTAACTCAAGAAAACATGTTTATGAAAAATAAATAAAATTTAAATTTAAAAATAAATATTATAAATTAAGCATACGTATAATACATGATATATAATCAGGTCTCATAAAGTAATAGAACAGAAAAATAGGATAAATTAAGGTCAAAAGGATAAAAATATTGGAAAATTGAATTTATTCAAATAGAATATCGTAAAAGACAAGAAAGGTAAAAAGTATGATTAAAAATAATCAAGAAAAATATGTATGACAACATTGTAAATTAATAAGATCATAATGCATGATTGTAAAAAGTGATGAAAAAAGGTCTATGAAGTTGTACGTGTATATATATGGAATTTATTTAAGTGCATTTAGACTATATCATAATTATAGTACATTTCGTTGCAAATGGGCCTACGTGATTATGAAGTTAACATCTACCCTACTCATTATATTTAGAATTATTTATTTTAGTAACATACTAATTTTCATCTAAATCTAGCATTTGTATATGCCCTATCTTAAAATGGTACAAAATCAACCTAATAAATATAATTTAACTTAAATATCAATTTCAAAATAGTATAGTGCAGTTCACAAAAAAAGGGCCCCACATATATTAGAATGTTAAAATATTTTATACTATCTTTTATCCACATAAATAATATACTTTAGATGATTTAGATCTTGAAAATACTATTTTAAAATTGATATTTAGTTAAACTATTTTATTAGGTTGATTTTGTACAATTTTAAGATGAGACATATACATATGCTAGATTTGAATGAAAATTGGAATGCTTCCAAAATAAATAAATTAGATGTTAATTTTATACATAAGGGGCCCATTTTAGGCAATCTGCACTTGAATATTTTCTTATATGTAGAGAGAGAACCCATCCAATTATGGTATAGTCCGCTACAAAATAAGCCTTACACATATTAGAATATTAAAATATTTTGTACAATTATTTATCTATATAAATAACATACTTTAGACGGATTAAGTCTTAAAAATACTATTTTAAAATTAATAGTTACATTAAATTATTTTATTATGTTGATTTTGTACAATTCTAAGATGAAGCATATAATATATATATGTTAGATTTGGATGAAAATTGGTACATTAGAAGAATAAATAATCTTAAAATACTTGTTCGCAATCTCACCGCAAGTACACGGGTCATAGATTGTAGTATATAAATTATCGATCCTCAAGGAATTTGGGACTAAAAATTTTACTTTTAAACGCTTTTGTGTCGAATATGGAGAGAATATGGTAAATAAAATGGAAAAGAAATGAGAAGAGAATATAGTAAATAAAAAATGAGAAGAGAAAATTGAAAACTAGAATGAGTAGAGAACGAGAGTGCGAGTACCTAGGGTCTAGGATTTCACATGCGTCTTTTGCAATGGGTAAGGGTATAATTATTTAATCTGGATATTGTTTTTTAAAGGAGAACAAACTCTAATTTATTCTTACACATTTTCTCGAAATCTACAAGACGTATCCTAATTTTCTTAACCACATATTCTCATGGGATTAAGTTAATTAGAATCCATTAAGTTCTGTGATTTATTCATAAAATTTTTTAAGTTCATCATGCCTATTCTTATGGTATTAGATTTCCAGGTTTAATATCTTGATTATCGTATATTAGATTTCCACCTCTCGGTTTCATCACATAATATATGAAATTATGCCAAAGTACGGGCCCATGTACAAAACAAGCATTAAAATCATAAGATATTAAATTAACAACAATATCTACCATAAATAAATTAAAAACTCATACCACACTACATGTACGCATGGTACATCCTAAACTCTGAATTAAGAATTTAGCTAAGCATGTTTAAGTCCAAAATAAAATTTAAATTCAAATTCATCTTAAACAAGATAATTAAAATTTAAAAGTGAAAAGATATAAAAGCTTATTGGTTTGAAGCCTCCGATGGTGTGTCGGCCACTCCACGCAACTCGCCGGTCCGTCTTTTGTCGCCGGTCCGTCTTTTGTCTGTACTCCCCTCCTTGCTCCCTCTCTCTTTCTCTCTAATTTTCTTCCCTAAAAATCCAGCTCTCGATTTCTGCCTCAAATTTCTGCCGCTGGATTTTTCTCCTCTGTGTTGCATAAACATTTAGACCGTTGATTTTGGGTAGTCTGATTGCGCATAGATTTGACGGTTGGGATTAAATTGCTGGATTGAGCTTGGCGGCTGAAATTAAGAAAATTGGAAGAACAGCCTGGATCTTGCTGATTGGTGGCTGTTCAAATGCTTGGATCTAGATTAACAGTCTGGAATTATTTTCAATGCTTGGGCGAAAAATCTGGAAAGCATGATCTTGGTCAGTGAAATTTTGCTGGACAAAAATCAAGCCGTTAATTTAGCATCATAAATATTGGACGATTGTTGATCTGCATGAAGACGAACGACCCGGATCTTTGAAAATTGGATGGTTGAGATTTTGATTAATTTTTGGACATGTTAACTTGTAGAATTTTTAGCCGTTGAAAATATCATTTTGGACAACTAAGATTTATTTGATTTAACATCAGAAATATTGGATGGCTGGATGGTGGATAAAAATCTAGACATGCTGATTTTTCGCCATTGATTTTTGGTGGGCCACACATGCAATTTTCTGGACAATTTGAAATCAGATGCAAAATTCTGGATGGCCTGGATCAAATGGACATGATAAACGGCTTGAAAAATTGCTGAAGCGATGCTGATTTTTTTAGCTTGACACTTGGACGATGTGGATTTGAATAATCTAGACGGTGAATATCATGGGATTAATTGACGTGATGTACATGAGATGGACGACTGAGAATTTTTGGAAGATTTTCTGGGGAAGAATAGACGGCCTGGATTTATTTAATTTGTTGTTGGATCACATGATCAACCTGCTGGATGCTTGGTGGGCCCCACTGCTTGGATTTACAAATTTACATAAAAATATTTAAATGATTAATTCATCAAAAATCATTAGCGGGTTGTCACTATAAAAATTATTTCAAGCCCATTTAATTTCATGGCAACAATTAAAATGTAATTTCGAGCCAAAAGATTACAAAAATTATTAAATAACTTGAAATTAATATTTAATGCCCAATGTTACAAAACCACATTTTAGAGCAAATTTCACATAAAACTCAATTAATTACCCACCAAATTGATATAAAATGCCTCCAAAATATATTATTAATTTTCAATTATCAGTGGGATAGATGTTAAGTTTAATAAATGTGGGGCTCTTTTTGGGTGGACTGTACTGTAATTATGATACAACCTCTTTGCACTTGATTAATTTATGTACATATATAAAGAAGACGAGTTATCTTTTACAGCAGGGTGCATGGGGCAGCCATACGTCTGTTCCAAAAATATATTTTTTTTATTTTTTCAGTTCTTTCATGGATAGATAAAGTTGAGTGTATTGCAAAAAATTACAGACATGTCATTGTGTTTAAAAATTCAAAAAATACTTAAAATATCTAAAAATGATACAAGTTAGTTTATAAATTTAATACATATAACTTCACTTGTCCATGAAAAAATTGAGAAGATTAAAAAATATATTTTTGGGCCAGACACACGGCTGCCCTCATGCACCCAATTGTAAAGGATAACGCCTCAATAAGGAATGATTTTATTAGCTTAGGCTAAGAAAATTTAGCCTACCTAAAAAAATTCATTTATAATATTTACTTTTACTTTTTCACCATACACTTGTTTATCTAAATGTATTTAACATATACTCTAAGTTTTTATCATTTTTTGACATGTATATATTTTTTTGAAAATTTTAAATATTCGTGTATATGTATGTATTTAAAATACCCTTATCTATAAAAATCTCAATATATATATATATCCAAAAACAGTGAAACTTAATTTACATATTAAATAAACTTAGATAAACAAGTATATGAAGAGAAAAGCAAAACAACTGTTGTAAATATATTTTTTAGGTGAGTTAAGTAAGATATTTACTTAGCCTGGGCTAATGGGATAGGCTAAGCAAATGTTTAGCTTAACCAACTCAAAAAATTTATTTACCATATGTTTTTTACTTTTTTTTCACACATTTGTTAATTTAAGTATATTTAACATAAGGAATTGTTCTTATGCACCAGGGCGCAAAACCTCATTTATTATTTTCTAAAAAGTGTCATTGATTTTAAAAAAAATCTAAAAATGATAAAACTTGATACACATATTTAATATACTTAGATTAACAATTTTATAAAAAATTTAAAAAATAATAAATAGGTTAAATACACCCAAGTGCACTGAAGTTAAGTGCATCTAGGTGTATTAAATCAATTTCTTTAACATATAATCTAAGTTTTACCACTTTTTGATATGTATATATATATATGAGATTTTTAAATATCTATGTGTATATATGTATTTAAAATACCCTTATCTTTAAAATTTTTTAAAAATATATACACATATCCAAAAATTATAAAACTTAGTTTATATGTTAAATGAACTTTGATAAACAAGTGTATCAAGAAAAATTTTTTAAAAAAGTTGTAAATAAATTTTTTGAAGTGGACTAAGTAAAACATTTGCTTAAACCAAGCTAATAAAATTACTTCTCAATATGAGAAATGATCTTGTTAGCATAGGTCATGCAAATGTTTTGTTTAGCCTACTTCAAAAAATTCATTTACAATATTTTTTTTTACTTTTTTCTTTATACACTTATTTATCTAAGTGTATTTAACATATAATCTAATTTTTCTATTTTTTAATTTGTGTGTCATATTTTTTAAGTTTGTGAACTATTATTTGTGATTAAGAAAGAATTATGATGGATAGATATGAAAATGGTTATAGATAAGATAGAATTAGATGAGCTAGAACATCTTTTGTTTTGGCTTATGAGAATCCACGTTTAATAATGTTTGATGAGCATTTTGATTAAGGTTTTGGCTTTTGATTTTTCTTCATTATTATCTTATTTACTGAGTTTGTTCGGACTTACATATTTATAATTAATATTTTAGGGGGCATGCTCGAAAATACCAAGCTGCAGAATGAGTTGTGTTATTCAATATTGAGGTGGATCATGACAAGTTTAAGATTGTAATAGATTTGATTTTATTTAAGTTGGTTAATTATGTAGAAAATACATCTATATTACGTGATAAGAAGTGAGATGTATTTATATTACCATATAGTGATTTGTTAATGATGTGACTAAAATGACGTGATTTGGAACTTATTTCTGCTGTCATACGTTAATTAATGTATTTGTGCGGATATTTAGGGTTGTGCAAGTATAGATGACCTTTTGCCTCATACACAGTCGTAAATTCTGGGAAAATTGCATGATTATCATCAACTGCCGGTATGGGGCTTCAACTGATGAGGCTCCACACAGGGAAGAAGAGAAATAATTATGTCAAACTTGCCCGTTCGTTTTGGATTAATTACAAACTCGTTTCCAATAAATAATCCCCTTCAATCACGGCCGTACGTCCAAAGTTTCAGTATTTTCTTGCTACGTACCTAATACCGCTTGGCATGCATTTGGCACATGGGTGTAAATAGGGTGGTCTCAGCCTAAACTCGACTAACCCCATTTATAATATAGTTGGATTAAATATTTTGAAAAAATAAGTTATATAACTCGATTTGAACTGGCCTGATTCATAATACAGTTGGGTTAAATATTTTGAAAAAAATAAGTTATGTAACTTGATTTGAACCGAACTGATTTTAAAAGTGGATTGGTTTGGATTAGGTGATTATCAACCTGACCCAAATTCATATATTAGTACAAAATATAATGTATTATTAAAAATAATCATACATTAGCATACATAAAAATAATCATACATAAAAATTAACTAGACATTATCATTTTGAAATAAGATTATTTAGTAATTATATAATTGTATAAGTCATGATTTGGAAAGTATTTCTATAAAAAGGATTAACTTTTTTCTTTCACATAAATTTATATTTTAAAATGAATTTAAGTAAAATATTTTTAAATATTATATATTTATTAATCCAATTTTTAGCTTGAACTAAACCGTTTTTATAGGGTTAAAATAGAGTTAAGTGGTAAAAAATATAGCTAAAAGTACAATTAAGTTTAAATTTTATAAGATGAGTTAAAATTGTATCTGTGCCCACTTGAGTCAACCAGGACCAACTTACAATTCTAATTTGGCACCTGTTTCTTCTTATCTACGCTTCTAACGCAGAAAAAAAATACATTTAGCGGTTTGCCCATCAAATCAGTCTTGCCAGATTATTTTAACCATATTTCCACCCCACCTATTGTGTGGAAACACATGGCCTTTTAAACTACGTGAATTTTGCATGTGCAATGAAATTGACAGGCAATAAACAATTATTCTTGTAATTATTGATAGTCGAATTTCCATAATAAAATCTTGACAACTTGTCCCGTCCTTTCTAAGAACTACACATGGAAAAGAGCGGAAAAAGTCCAGAAAGACGTACGAAAGTGGTGCCTCAGAGAAATTGCAGGCCAACTACACATCAAACACACGCATCCAGCTAACCTATTTGCATTTCAAGTCAATCTGCATGGTCCAAAACTCAAACCTTACCAACCACTTTAATTAAATCGTGGTAGGAATTATACCCTCTGATTGATTTTTAGATTCATAGTTCACCCGAGCTCACCAACCAAATTTATTTTAAATATTTTGATTAATCAGACTGTTATAATTTTTTTATAAGTATTCATATATTATATTATTTGAATTGATATTAAAGCAAGTCTTTAAGACATTCTTACAATTTTTTAACAATATTATACAAATATGTTATCAATTTTCCTAAAGTATTTCAAAAATATATCAACCAGTGAACACTACTACTGTTACCTAGAGAGAATAACACCACCATTGATTTTTGCTTCACATGCAAATATGCAATGTTGCTGCTGTTGAGTATTGACGTCATGCTGCCGCCAAGTGTTAAAACCATAACACCCAACTTGATGGGGCAGTGCCCACAAAATAGGCCAGTGTTGTCGTTGCATTTCACCGAAATCGTTTGGGCGGCCGTGGGAACAACAAATATTGGGTGTGGTGAATTTGCATTTTATATTCTTTAATTATGCATATTTGTATTTTAAATATTAAAGTTTAGATATTAGCATTTTAAAGGAAAATTTACATTTTTAAACTTTCTAACTTAGCATATTTGCATTTTAAATCCTAAGGTTTAGCATTTTATAATCGAAAAATAATCCTATTAGCTCGAGTTAAATAAATATCTTATTGAGTCTACCTTAAAAAACTAATTTAAAATATTTTTTCTTCATATGCTTATTTATCTAAGTGTATTTGATATATCAACTAAATTTTATCATTTTTGAATATATGTATATATTATTTTAGCTATTTTTAGAAATGATAAAACTTAGTTTATATGTTAAATACATTCATACTAACAAATCTATAGGAAAAAAAGTAAAAAAAATATATTTTAAATAGGTTTTTTGATATAGGTTTAATAAGACATTTACTTAGTACGGGTTAACAAAATCATTTCTCTTTAAACCCTATGAAGATGGGTTATTTGCATTTCAAATCCTTGGCCTTAATGGCGTTAAAAAACACAATTAAAATCTTGCAAATTTTCTAAAATTCCCTTTACGGGAGAATTTATATTTGAAACCATCAGTATATTTGCATTTTAAAATTTGAAGTTTGTAAATTAGCATTTTAAATCCTATAAAGTTTGGTTCTTTGCATTTTAGACCATTGGCCCTCATGGCATTAAAAAATATCATTAAAATCGTAGAAATATCTAAAATATTATTTGCATTTTAAACCCTTTGACTTTACATATTTGCATTTTAAGAGGATTAGGGTTGAATTATAAAAAAAATTAGATTTTATATTACAAAAACTGGCTTGCATGTGTACGAAGTGCAGTAAATCATTGGATCAACAAAAATTTTATTCTTCTTCTTCGTTCATGGAATCAACCATGGTTGTCAAGAAATTAAAGAAAACTCACTACTCTTTTCCTCCAAAGATCAATCAAATTAAGCATTAAATAAAGTTTCAACAGTAAATCTCACCGACACATTCTCTAATTCTGGCCAACAATTGGTCTTTTTTCTTAATTTTTTAGCAACCATGGTCGATTCCATGCATGAGGAAGAAGGTTAAAATTTCTGATGATCTAATAGTTTGTTGCAGTTCATGCACATGTAGGCTAGTTTTTACAATATGGAATCCAATTATTTTTATAATTCAACTCTAGTCCTTTTAAAATACAACTATATAAAGTTAGAGAATTTAAAATGCAAATGATATTTTAGATATTTGGCAAAATTTTATACTATTTTTTAACATTGTGAGGTCTAAGGGTCTAAAATGTAAAGAACCAAACTTTACTAGATTTAAAATATTAATTCGCAAACTTCAAGGTTTAAAATACAAATTTGTAAAGTTAGAGGTGTTGGTCCCTAGTTTGTAATATAAATATAAGATGAGAGAGGTGAATTTGATTATTTAAAAATCTCTCGATAATTAAAAACTTAAGCCTTGAAGTTATAATCCCTTTGATTGAATGATGAGGAGAGAAATAGAGCAAACAAAGTAAAAAATAGTATATATAAAAAATTATAGTGGTTTGGAACAATCCTCTTTACTCCATTCTTCTAAAAGCACATTCTTGTATCTTGAGTTCCACTATATCAACAGATATACAATTAGAGCTCTTGTTTTCTTCTAAATTATAGCTCTAAAGGGATTTACAATCACAATACAAATAGACAACGAGTTGCACTCCAACCGCACACTACTCGTCTTTACTTGGCCTTAGTCTCCAACATTAAGCCAAATAAATTTATAAGATAATGAGTTAAAAGAAAGTTCTATACATTATAGAAGGTACAAAGAATGTTTCAGCACAGAGAAGAACTTGATTAGACTTGGGATTGACGAGAAACTTTGGCACTTGCAATAAAGGATGCAATTCTTACTTTTAGAGTACTTAATGATCACCTGATTGCTTATAAGTGGGAAGGTAAAGGCTTAATAAATGCTCTACCTAACTCTCATAACTCTCCTTGTCATCCTTCAAATAGTGGAAGTTATTTTGAATGTTGGAGGGTAGGTAGCACACATTTAATGCGCTGACATTCAAATTTTTTGACCATTACGATCCAAGTCAGATATGGAGTCAACTTTGGGTCCGACTCCACCCAAGTCACAAGCTAAAATTGACTTAGGTTGCTACTTCAGTTTCCGCACTTTCTTCTCGAGAATTTTTTTCTTGTTTTCAACCTCAAGTTTCATCTTGAGATTGACTTGGTCTAGGACTTAACCGAGTCGCAAGCGAAGTTGATTTGGTTGTGACTTCACCAACCATTGCGTTCCACAAAACTTTAAATCTTCGTGATTCAAGTGCTTTGAGATTTTTTCTTTATCATCTTCAAGTTTTAGTCCATTTGACTTAGTTCTACATCATTCTTAGAATATAGCCTTTTCCTTCTTTCAATTGAGTATCTTAGACATTGATCCAATGTAACTTGTCTTTGGTCATCCAGGTTTTGTGTTGCTTGAACTGTTCTGGTTGATCTTAAGCTTAAATATGCTTGTTTTAAATTCCATTTTGATCAAGCCGAATGTTGGGGTCAACTTGTCTTGTGATTTGACACAAGTCGAATATGAAGTCGACTTGAGTTGCGACTTTACTACTCTTTATATGTTTGGGACTTCAAAATTCTTCATTCTTGCATTTGTGTTGTCCAAGTCGTGTAGCTGGGTTAACTTCATTTGGGACTTCACCCAAGTCGCACAAGAGGTTAACTTCAAATGTGATTTGACTCCTTTAGATTCAGTATCGGAGGCTTGAGATCCATCCAAGTTGCTTACGGAGTCAACTTGGATTACGACTTGGCCCAAGTCACAAGCGAATTCAACTTTAATTGCGACTTCACTTACTCACGCGCTTAGAATTTCATATCTGACTGAAAAATCGCCGTTAAAGTTGATCTTGAAGTCAACTTGGGTATCGACTTGACTTAAGTCGATGCCTAAGTCAACTTGACTTTGCAACTTAATCTATCATAACTCGCATGTGAAAAGTTCTAACTTAAAACATTTCAACACACTTGCTAATACCTTTAAATTCTCAAATTTGAATTGCTAATAATCAAAACATGCATTATGTCCGATTTGTCATCGATTTCACAACAAGAGGGTTTAAAATGCAAATTACCCTATAAATGACATTTTAAACAATTTATAAGATTTTAACTGTATTTTTTAATATTTCTAAAATGAAAATACCCAAAATTTAGAAGATTTAAAATGCTAATACGCAAACCTCAGGATCTAAAATGTAAATAAGAAAAGCTAGAAAGTTGTATAACACAAATTTCCTACATTTTAAACTTGGTAAAGTTTATTACTTTGTATTTTAGACCTTTGGCTCTCACAAAGTCACAATGTTATCTAAACTACCTTTTTGCATTTTAAATCTTTCAACTTTACATATTTTCATTTTTAACTCTAATGTTTGTCATTGCATGTGCATCACATTATGTAGACTACCAAAGCACCAATTTAAGTATTTTGTCACTAATAATTTGCATATTTTCATATTTACTCATATGATATTATTAAGCTTAAATATTTTTATGAAACTTGTGAAAAATAATGTTAACCTAAATATTTTTTTCAATTGATTTCTCTATATTAAACAAGAAAAAAAATGACGGCAAGTGCGAATCTTCTAGTCAAAAATTAAAATTGAAGACTTCGCTAAATTGAATCAAAATTTTGAGCTTAATACTAATTTTCCACAAGTTTCATGAAAACATTTTTTAAAATAATTCAAGTAGATCTTTTAGTTAAAATATTTAAGCGTGATAAGTGATGACGTACTTAAGTTGGTGCTTCAATGGTGTATATAAACATACAATGACAACCTTAGTTTCAAGTTAGAAGATTTAAAATGCAAAAGACATTTTAAATATTTTGTAGGATCTTGAAGATTTTTTTTACAACGTGAGGGCCAATGGGTCTAAAATATGGGGTGTGTTCGGTTGGGGGTAAAACTTTTGATGAAAAATTTTTAAAGTAGAAGTTGTCACATTGATAGAATATAATTTGATATAATAGGGGTAATGATGAGAAGTAAAGAGAATAAAGTTAAAATAGATAGATTAGTTGTTTGGAAAGTTGTGTAGAAATGATTAAAAAATAGGTTAGTTTGTATAGAAAAATGTGAAAAAATAATTAAAAAATAGAGTAGTTATGGTGAGTGAAAAGTTTTAGATTGAAAAGTTTTGGTTGACATGTTTATGTCCCAAACAAACACACCCATAAAAAATAAATTTCGCATTTAAAATGGTGTGAACCAAACTTTAGAATTTAAAATATAAATATGCATAGTTTGAAAATCCCCCTGCTAAAAGATATGACGGTTGAAACTCGAAAGTGCCAACCTCACAGAGTGAAGGTAAATAGATCTAAGAAGAAATTGTTATTATTATTTTTTATTTTAGAAATTATATTATTTATTATCTCCAAAACGTGGTAACCCATAACCAATGCAGGAAATGAAAGGAAAAATGATGAAATATTTATTTTATAGCTAAAACTTCTTCTAATGATAAAATTTAATTAGATATATTTCACAGTCATTATAAGAAAATGTTATATATGTGGTCAATGTTTTTTACCAACATTTTAATTTAGCTACTTTTGATTGCTACAGGAGTTCTATTCTTATTTGTAGCCAAGTTTTAATAGCTACTTAGATATTATTTATGGTTGCACTTAATGTGAAAGTAGTCATATTTAATCAAATGACACCACTAAAAAGTAATCAATTATTTGTAGCTAAATAATCAATTATAGTCTGTATATGTTACATGTAGCCAAAAGAGTACCTATATTACATAAAATTTATTGTAGTGAATTTTTTTGCACAAATTGGTATTATTAAATATTTTTTATTTCTATGTTATGGCTTGAAATTTATCTTTGTAGGTCCAGCAATTTGACTTGAGAAGAAAATCAATGATATTTTATAATGAATGGTTCACAATGGTTTGTTGGAAGCAATTTTAGAAAGTCATTTTAATTTAGGCTCATTACGGGTTTTGGTTGAAACGTTAATTAAAACTAATTGAATGAGATTTTCATTATTTAAACCATTTGACTTGATAACAATGACCTTAAATGCAAAAATGTTAAATTACTTAGAATGGTTTATCAAAATATTAGAATGACATGAAGTTATATTAAATTAGGAATATTCTCAATGTTAGGCATTTTCAATCACAAAGCATGTTGAGTTAGTAAAAATGATAAGAATGTATGTTTGTTTTCGAATGGTTTTATAGTCAACCAATACAAAATGAGGAATAATTTTGTTAGTTCAGGTCAAACAAATGCATCACTTAACTTATCTTAAAAAATTCATTTACAAAATTTTTTATTTTTCTTCATATTCTTATTTATATAAGTGTATTTAACATATAAACTAATGTTTATCATTTTTTGATATATATATTGAGATTTTTAAACATACCTATCTTTAAAAATATCAAAAAATATATATACACATATCAAAAATGTTAAAACTTAATTTATATATTAAATACATTTAGATAAATAAGTGTATGAAGAAAAAAATAAAATAAATAGTGTAAATGAATTTTTGAAGTGAGACTCATCAGCTAAATGAGTCACTTGCTTACCTAAAGCTAATAGGATCACTTTTCATATAAAATACTTCTAGCATTTATTTGATTTTATCAAAAACAACTGATAGCAGAAAATGTTATGCATTTTAAATTAAAAAGCAAAAGTGAGTAAAAATGTTAAAAATGTACGTTTAAAAAAATAGCTCTAAAATTGTACTGGATTTAACCAAAAATAACTGATAGCAGAAAATGAAAGAGATGAATAATTTAGATTTAATTAGTGGAATATAGTCTTTTGAAAATATCTGGTGCTCTGCTTATCTTCTCCATGTCAAAAGTCGGCTATCTGCCGTCATTACGTGCAAACGCCCATCGAACTCCTTCGGATTTACGCAACAACTACCTCTTCCGAAGAAGGCGTGTGAAAGAAAGACGCGGACGATTTGCCTTTCAGTACAATACGAAATTACCCTTGGAAGACTCGTTTCGTGCGTGAGAACGCGGTCCCGCGTAAGGCTATTTTCGTCAATGCGTGATCGCGAGGAGTTCTCTCCCTTGCACGCGCATTCAGCTGCGCTTCCATCCAAGCTCAGGACGGAATGGGAAGCAGACATGTGGCAACACGTTCCGGCGAGCCACGTGTCAGTCATCCAGGCTGTGACTACCGGTCGCCGCCGGTTATTCCATCACCCGCCACTGCTTTTTTCCCGGGACTATAAATGCGTCCTCGCGTCCTTCTTTCTGCGTTTTTCTCACTTGTCTAACGAGAAACGAGATCAGTAAAAGAAAAATAAAATAAAATAAAAAGAAAATCCCAAATTTCTCTCCCCGCTTGCGTCCACAAACCCTAGTTTTGTTTTCTTATCGGCGACGAGAAGCTTTGAATCTCTTCTGTTTTCGAGAAAGAAACCTTGGAATCTCAGCCATCCGATCTGGTCTGCCTGGTTATGATCGTTATTCCAACAGCTGAGAGATGGTAGCGGAATCAGAGGTTTGTCATCCGAGCATCCCTGTTCTGGATGCGCAGTTTCGATGCAGCATCTCGAAAGGGAGCGATTTTCAGAAGATCGAAGAGATCGTTGAGGTCTCTACCCCATCTTCGCCGGTCTTTCATCCCGTTCGCAATTCGGACGCGGTTTCGGTGGAAATCTCAGAATCGGAGCTGGTGAGCTTCTGGATTGTGCTGCTTTTCATGGCATGAGGTTTTTATTTAGTTTGTTGTCTTTACAAGTGTGGATTCATAGGATCTCTTAGTTCATTTTATTTTCCTGAGAAATTGAACCGTTAGAAGAACTTTGGTTTTTTTGGTGTTTTTCCTTTCTCTCTATGTTCATCGATTTTGGTTTCGATGACGGAAAAAGTCATGATATATGCTGCCTTTTAGGCAGGTTGAGCTCTTTTTAATTATTATTACTACTAAGTAAATTGGATTTCTATTAATTAGGCAACGATTTTCGTTTTCTGAGCTCCCTTTTCTTTGAAACGGGGCCGTACGAAGGGAATCTAGGATTTTGATGGTTAACAATTGAGAAGTCAGGGTTCTATGTAATAAACAATTATATTATGTCTTGCACGATCTTTCTAATATGGTCATCTTTGCTGCTGCTGCTTCGTCACCACTTTCATGTCTGTTCGTGCAATTTTTCTTGTACTATATCTGGGATCATCTAATGATTTACAGGTAATGATATCGAGGAAAGGACATGAAAATTCTTAAGTGTATTCTTTACTACTTTTCTCTGTAAATAATCCCGGGGTTAACAAAAGAAAAAAGAAAAGTTTGAATGCCCACCGTTGATTAGGAAAATTAAAGGCTGATGTAAGTTTATATGTTATGTATTATGCTATAAACGCAGTTACCTTCAAATAAAATTAGCAATGCCTTCTCTTCTTTTTAGGATTTGTACTCTGCTGGCTTCACCTGTTACAAATCCCCATTTAGGCAAACTTGATCGTTTGGCTCAGTAGCTACAAGATAACGGCACTGTTTATAGGATCTCAGCTTATCCTATAAGCCTGATCTTTTTGCCAGCTAGGCCCATATGTTCATATTCAAAATCAGAAATTTACTTATTTAGATAGTGGGAGCTGAAGGTCTTTGTAAACATCAAACTTCATGATATATATTTTTTTTTTCTAAAAAAGAGTGGGGGTGTGAGATATTATCACTAAATCTGCAATCGGGGTTGGCTATCTCCAGTCCTCTGGTATTAGATCTCCTCAAGGAGTTCAAGTATCCACGAGATATTTGTCATGTTAAATCAAGGCAGCTATGCAAGTATGAAATAAAAAATAATAATGAGTGTTAAGCTCATCTAAGATGCAGGGATTTGCTCTTTCATGAAAATTTTCACAGTTCATTTGTCAGAGTCAGGATATATGCAAGTATGTGTTAGCTGTTTATGAAGGGAAATAATCTGATGCATAATGATTGATTGCAGGTTTTGAGAACCTCAGAAAATATTTCTGATGATTCTCAAGCGACTATCCTTGAATTTGTTCCTAGCATTCGTTCTGGGAGCTTTGCAGACATTGGACCTCGGAGATTCATGGAAGATGAACACATACGAATAGATGATCTTTCTTCTCATTTAGGATCATTGTTCAGGTGTCCTACACCAAGTGCGTTTTATGGGGTAAGCAGCCTATCTATACCCTCCATCCCCCCAACCCCCTGTGCTTTCCAGTTCTCTTGAGTGTTACAATGTTAATACAGGTGTTTGATGGCCATGGAGGTCCTGATGCAGCTGCATACATTCGAAAGAATATTATGCGTCTATTCTTTGAAGATGCTGATTTTCCGCAAGCACTTCAGGTTGATGATGTCTTCTTGGAAGAAGTGGAGAACTCTGTCCGGAAGTCCTTTCTTCTGTCAGATATTGCTTTGGCAGATGATTGTACCATTAGCAGTTCTTCTGGGACAACAGCAATCACTGCTCTTATATTTGGAAGGTGTGCTGAACACTTGAACTCAGAATGGTTCATCATATCTGGATTGTGTAACTTAAGTCTTGTATTGAACAAGTCGCCGCATCCTAATTCATTAGAATTATCCTGGGATCATTCTGATAAAGGATGGGTTCATAGGTTTCGATCCTGTTTATCTTTTTTCTGTGTTTGCGGTGAAAAGGAGAATCGCAGAGCTATCTATTGGAAAAACAAGCAAAACAAGACACAATCTGTGCATAAACCATTTTATACACGACTTATTTTGTGCTTATTTAAATAATTGGGTGGGACAACATAACTGCATTATTCTAACAGCGCATAGGTTTCATTTTTGTCTTTTTCTTGGACCTATCTCTATTTAATATCATGGTGCCCCGAACTGCAATTTCAGTTTCTTTTAGCATTACTGTCCTTGGAATGTATGGTTGAGACTTGAAGCTTCTAAACTGCAATATATATTTTTAGTTGCATGAACTAAGTTCCATTTGAACCTTCCATCACCAAAAACAAACTTATTTCAATCATTAGGGTGTTCTCAGATATAACATTCAGATTATTGCGGTGGAGATGAAAGCAAATTATTCATCTTATTATTATGGTCATTCATGATGCAGTAGTAGTGTTTAAGTTTCTTTTTCTTATTACCAACGGTAGGTTGCATGCTAGAATATGAGTGTCCTGTTTGCCCTATACATGTGAACAATCGTTGCTGGCTAGTCAGTTCTGTTCGAGTCATTTGTCCATTTTGGTAGGCATGTTTTATCGAAAGGAAAGGTGGAAATTAATGATGTTTCTTTGTATTTCAAAAAGCTGTGTTAGATCAATTTCTGATCTCAATCTATGATGATCTCTTTCTATTATGCAGGCTTCTCCTCGTGGCTAATGCAGGTGACTGTCGGGCTGTCCTCTGTCGAAAAGGTGATACTGTTGAGATGTCCCAGGACCATAAACCCATATACACTGCAGAGCGGCAACGTGTTGAGCAATCTGGTGGGTACATCGATGATGGCTACCTCAATGGTGTCCTATCAGTTACCCGGGCATTGGGCGACTGGGACATGAAGCTGCCAAGGGGCTCCTCCTCTCCCCTCATTGCTGAGCCAGAATTCCGGCAGGTCATGCTGACCGAGGATGATGAATTTTTGATAATAGGTTGTGACGGCATCTGGGATGTGATGTCAAGCCAGCATGCCGTCAGTGTCGTCCGCCGCGGACTCAGGCGACATGATGATCCAGAGCAGTGTGCAAGGGAGCTCGTGATGGAGGCCCTCCGACTCAACACCTTTGACAATCTTACAGTAATTGTCATTTGTTTTTCTTCTGATCGAGATGGAGAGTCACCCCCAGAGCGACGGGAACCAGCAAGATTGAGATGCTGCAGCCTCTCAGCCGAAGCACTCTGCAGCCTGAAAAGCTTCCTGGAATAGGATGGCCGCTAATTATTGTACAAAGTTGAATTATTTATAGTCATTCTGATTATCATTATTTCGTCTTAATTGGCTGTTTCATGAGGAGCACGTTGAAATAAAGCAGAGAAGAACTGAAATAGCCAGCAGTTTTGTAGGGTTGAAATGGTTCTGTTATTTTATGGAATGGGGGCCGGGGCGGTGTTGTGTGTGGATATATATGCATCGTTAGGGTATGCTTGAACTCTTTGGCACGGTATTTATGTGAGGTAGAGATTACGGCTGTTAATACTGTTGCTATTCCCCTTTAGTTCTTAATTTGTTTATTTGTTGCTGTTTATGTTGTCGATCGTAGCGCAATGTACAGCCAGCTTGTATGTACATTTAATTCGTTCTGGTCGCATGTGAATCCACGTTAATTTGCTACCAGTGTTGGGAAATATTCATTGAATGAACTGCTATTTGGACGGTTATTTTGTCTGTTAAAATTCAGAAACCCTCCCTTCATGGTACGGGTGGAAGTTTGGTAGAAGATGAACACATGGCAGCGTAGTGGGGAATGATTGGAAGCAGCTGTACAAGCGACAATCTTGACTTCCACATGTTGCTGTTGGGAACGGAAACTTCCGTGTTCCCCTCGGATGTTGGTTGTTTGGACCCCTGCACGGGCGACAGATGTCATGTTGTAATCGGATGATTCCAATGAGTATCTTGGATGGAACTCTGTCCTTCTTTTCGGCCTCGTAGCCTTTTTTTTTTTTTTCTTCTTCTTCTTCTTCTCAGTTCGACTTTTGGGTTGCGGATATCATGAACGCCTGCATTCATCCCACAATTAGCCTTTTCAAGTTATGATGACAAAGGTGCTTATGTAGCGGCACCTGGCGTGGCGTGGCGTGGCAAGAGGGTGCAAGTTGCAACTTGCCAGGCATGGGTGCATTAACTGCATTTCTGTTGCCGGGCTCCACGTGAACCAGAAGAATCTTGACCTACTGTTTCCCACTTCTTTATGTGCGCCTGTGAGAGAGAGGGAGACGCCGGTCTACATGTGAATGATGGATCCGGGGCTGCAGTTGTATGAACCCGGGTGCATTGGTTGCATATAATCATTTTTTTTTATTTTTTTCGAAAATTTACAAAACAGTTAATACAAGTATTTAACATATATATATATATATATATCAATTTTTACTAAAATTATTAAAAATGACACTTATTTTTAAAAATTTTAAAAAAATATCTAAAAGTCTTCGAAAATAGTAAAAATTGATACATATGTTAAATATACCTATATTAACAATTTCATAATAAAATTTTAAAAAAAAATTAAAAAATAAGTATAGCACACCCGGGTGCATCGACGCTCAGTGCACCCGGGCGCATAGCCCACCATCTTTATATCTTTTACGGATTAGATGAGAACAAACAAACGCCAGGGCTTTGCGGGCGCTTTGCAAAATATAGCAGGCAGAGGTAGGGCCGGGTGGACGTGCGTGCGTAAAAGCACGCGTTCGACTCCAGAACTCAACTACATCGTCCGTTCGAGCAAAGAGAACCAAAATCATACCATCGGCATCTCGCATCCGGATCCATGGGCTGCGATCGTATGCCCTACCTCTGCTTGCTATATTTTGCAAAGCGCCCGCAAAGCCTTGGCGTTTGTTTGTGCTCGTCTAATCCGTAAAAGATATAAAGATGGTAGGAACGTGTGAGAACGCGATACTAATGCCATGCCCACCACATTCTAAAATCCACATAAAAATCCAATGTGAGGCTTACGGCCACCGGTCTTCGTGCAGCCCAATCTTCAACTCAAGAAAGCCGCCAAACGAAATAATAATAAATTAATTAATTAAACAAAAAATCGATACCCTTTTTCGGACCCACAAGAAAATTTCCAGCAGTAACATTCCTCGACCCGACGCTCACTAATCAGGCAGCCGCACCTTTCAAATATTACTGCTACCAATATTCAACGGGGGGAAAAAAAGACCAGAAGACTCCAAATAGTCGAGCCGTCGAACTTATTTATCTAGTCTAATCCTCTTTGATATAAAAATTAATAAAATTTAAACTTCGATGTTCCCGCAGTGATTCAAGGAAACCCTTGGTTTAATAGTCTAATAAATTAATTTATGATATCTAATCTACTTAATTGTCTTTTGGATGTTTGTTTTATCTAAGAATATAATCATTAAAACAGTGACCAAAGTCATGAGTAAAAATTTTTAGTCTTAAAAATGTTTAATTGTGTGGCTCATGAGACATTTTTCAACGAAGTATTGTTTGGCAACAAAGAGAACGAAGAAAATCTTCTATTTCCTCTACACCCTTCGATAGACGTCACAGCTTTAATTATTTAATTATCCAATTTATTATTATTATTTCAGAGATCCGATGTCAAACTAGTCCTAAATTTTTTTTTAAAATTTTTTTTATAAACATATTAATCTAGTTATATTTAATCCAACACTGCTATGTAATGGATTGCATACAAGTGATTCTATATAACTCTATCTATTTTAGATATTTTAATGTTTTATGAAAAATCTAATCCATTAATTATATTTAACATCATTTGTTTAGTTAGAAGACCAAGTTTCATCAAAATCCAATATATATATATATATATAGGTTACATTTGCTCAAGAATAGATACATATATATATAAATTAAAAAAATGATTAGATTCATTTACATATGTAGTAGAATATAACAATATTTTATAGAATCATTTATCCACATATTTATGAATTTTCGATAGTTTAAATATTAAAATACTATTTAAATTTTGATATTTAATATGAAGTTATTTTATTACGTCGATTTTGCATGTTTGTAGATAGGGCTTATATATAGTAATATTAGACAAATGAAAGGGTTCTCATGATAATATAAACGATGTTACATAAATTGATGAACTTGATTTTCCATCAACCATCTAGATGTTAAAAATAAATGAGATTACATGGCGACAAGGTCTCATAGAAGCACTCTCATATTTAATCTATAAACTATGTTTTTCCATTTTTGGTATATGCATATATTTTAAAAATTCAAAATAAATATATATTTAAAACTAGTAAAAATTGATTTATAGATTAAATATAACTAGATTAATATGTTTATAAAAAATTTGTAGAAAAAACAAAAAAAATTTTTGGACCGGTCTAAAATAATTAGCCGGCATTATTTCCACTATATTTGGAATCAGACCAATCTGAAATGATCAGTAAAAATTATTTCCTCTGGATTTGGAAATATTCCACTAAAGTATCATATCATTTTCTCCTTTTTTTTTTCAAAACATTACATGCAAACTTTTACTCCATTTTTCTTGATTATCAAACGACAATGAATCATTAATGGATAAATTCAACGGAAGCAGTAAATTAGGAGAAATTTCCAAGGAAACTAGTCCTGGAATGGATATCCTTCATGTTTTTTTAGTAAAACTAAATAATTTAGTTGAAAGGTTTCGTATGTTTAACTTGAGACCCAGAAGTCTACTTTTTAAAATAGTTTATTACTTTCGTTCTGGTAAGAATATGTTCAACAGCCGGTTATATATGCTTTAACCGGTTGAACTTTTAAGTCTATTGGGAAATACTTAAGGAGCTTAAATGGGATGGAAACAAAATTATTAAGGGCAAATTCTGCGTATGTTTATGCATGTTCCTTTTAATTTCATTTACACCTATAAATTTTTAAAAATTTCAAATACGCCTACATATTTTACTTAAAATGTTGTTTACATTCACGCTATTAGGAATCCGTTAAATAGACTATTAATATTTATATAAAATGATGAATATAACTAAATCCTAATATAACTTGATATCGGTTTGCTCATAATTAAATATTTATATTCAAATAATATATAATTTTATAGTTATAAAATTACTAAAAAAATATTAGAATATGAATCTTTAACTATAAAATTATAATTAAGAATGAGTACATTTATCATTTTATAAGGAGCTAACTATCTTTTTTAATAAATACCTAACGGAATGAGTATAAATGAAATTTTAGGCAAATATATGGATATATATATATATATATTTGAAAATTTTGAAAATTCATTCGTATAAGTGGGAGTAGGGATACAATTCATGAATATATGTAAAATTTACCTATAATATGATAATATGTGCTATGAATGAAAAAATCAAGTAGCATAAAAAATGTTAAAAAATTGTGTTTGAAAATTGAAAATTATTTTGGAAATGAGAATCTGATCCTATTTGCATCTACTAATTTAGAGCCCAGATGAGATGGAAATCAGACAAGTATGAGATGAGAATCGGGGACTAAAATGTATTGAGAATGAAAAAAGCATATTTTAATTAGCAAAAATTGTATTAAAAATGAAAAAATAATCAGTTATTTTTAAAATGAAAATAAGTATTCTTGAAAAATAGAATGTTCTATTCCAATATTATCTCATCATATTTATGAACAACCCATAAGTCTCCCGAATAATTTATAACGGGCTCTTGGCTGTAAGTTTGACCAGTTTAGCCTCCAGTCCACTTTTAACAGTCATTTCTTCCTCTTGCCAAGCAAATCGACTTTACCTGATGAGGTCGGCCAATTCCCGGGGATAGATGGTGGGCCCCCATAATCTGAACGACTTAGATGATCTCTCAGATGATCTCTCAAGCTTGCCACGTCGCCAGAAGCCGCTGAAGATGTATACGAAGAATCAATTTCCGCAATGTACAGAAACAATTCCTTGGTGTAAAGTAAAAAATAAATAAATAAATTTAAAAAGGAAAATGGAGGCCCTTCTCTCCAACAGTGGGCGGAAGGCGGAAGGCGGAAGACAGAGTTCTTTCTTCGGTTCTTTCCTCCTTCCTTCCTTCCTTCCTTCCTCACAGAGAAATGGCGATGGCCAGCTTCTCGAGAAGGAAAGCTCTCCTCGTTTCTAGAAACCTCTACAAGTGCGACATCCTCAGGTTTTCTCTCTGCATTTCCTCCTCCTCCTCCTCCTCCACTAGAGCCTTCTCCTCCGCCTCTTCCGACGACAATGACGTCGTCGTCATTGGCGGCGGCCCCGGAGGCTACGTCGCCGCCATCAAGGCCGCTCAGCTGGGGCTGAAGACCACCTGCATCGAGAAGCGAGGCACCCTCGGCGGCACCTGTCTCAACGTCGGTTGCATCCCGTCCAAGGTCTGTATGCCAATCTGCTTCTATCGGATGCGTACGATCTCTTTCGCAATTCATTGAAATTCTGTTTAGATCTGCTTCTGATTATGTGAGATGCAGTTTGATATTGGGATTTGCTTACATTTGGACTTTGAATTTTAGTTTTGGGTTGGAAGCTTGCTTGGATTGGATTGCGAGATTTGGGGATAGAGAATGGGAACAATGAGAGCATTTTCAGCTTCGAGTAGATTTTGCTTTGTTATGGTTGAATTAGGAGGTTGGATTGTCAATGGCGAGTGTGTGATGATCGCCTTCATTTATTTGGTATGAGGGCAATGATTCAATACTTAATGTACGCATGGAGCTTCCATGCTTATGTTTTGTTTTTTAATTTAATTTTTTTTAAAAATCCAAACCATTTATCATGTGTATCAAGGGTAAGTACGGAATTTCCATGCGTACCGTGAGTAAATCATTACCATATGAGGACATTAAATCCGACCCAATTTCTTGGTCTTTGGAGCTAGATATGAAATTATCAGAAAACCTTACCCGGTTCAAGACACTACTGGCTTTGGATTGTTAAGATGTTGCTATCATTGCTTTGTCATTACCATTGTACCTTATCCCATCTTCTTGGTGTCTGCTACTTGAGTCCGGGCGAAACATCCACTTAAGTTGCTGACATTCCCCCCTTTCGCTATTGCCTAACAGGAGAGAATCTAGGTTCTGCCTCAGAAAGGGGAAAACTTTGGGGGTCCAGGGAACCCATTCAATCAACTGCCACTTTAGTGATATTGCCAAGTTGTGCAATCATTGTTTATAATCTCTACCATTCAGAATAACTTGTACACATTCAGAATACCTGTCGACCCAATCTTACCCGTCTATTTGGTGGACCCCACAATTGAGACAAGAAAATGGAGGAACCATATTGGCTCATCCATCTCAAATTCTAATCTGTATGATTTTAGTTACTTATTTTCTGTTTCCATTCTTCTTTTTATCATTTTTTCTAGTTAGCGTAAATAAGATAATGTTTCTGTGGTTCCTGGTTCTCTCTCTCTCTCATGTGACAGCAGATTTCCATCCACCACTCTTTGGGGCACTAGTTTTTGGCATTGATCTAATAGATTTTTTTATTCTTCATGCCTCATATTCCATTGCTTTTATTTGA
This sequence comes from Annona squamosa, assembly GCA_035584095.1. Classification (NCBI taxonomy): domain Eukaryota; kingdom Viridiplantae; phylum Streptophyta; class Magnoliopsida; order Magnoliales; family Annonaceae; genus Annona; species Annona squamosa. Next base: position 20,374,741 of record JAXCLR010000050.1, on the reverse strand, counting down.
TGCATAAGTCAGATCATGTAATAAATTCATTCACCAAGTATTAATACTAATATAGTTGAATTCATGATGGGTGAAATGATGTCAAAAGTTCACTGACCAAATATAGTTGCCTTTCGTATTTTTTCTGTATTTGAATACCATAGATCTGCATGGCTACTTAGAACGTGTGGTAGTGATTTTTTTTTTTTTTAAAACACCTTTTTGTCTCTTCTCTAATCTTGTTTCCTAGAGTGGACACATTGAGAAAATAGTTATAAGTGTAGATTTGCATTAAATTTTCTGATTGGCCCATCTTTTTCTGCCTTTTGGTATGCAGCAGATATTTCGACTTTTGGCTTGCCAGTTTTATCAACAATTATAGGTTCAACTTGTATTGGTTTATTGGTTTGTCTGAGTTGGTTTCAGCCCAATGCCCAACCCCATTTATAAAAATTCTAACCAATGCTGTCAATCTCACATTTGAGACAATCCATGGACTGGATCCTAGTAGAAAGCTAGAATATTTCTTTTATGGCTTTTGCGAATTTGAGATTTAAACAGACAAAGCTTTTTGGATGATCTGAGAATATGAGGGAGTGGAAAATAAAAGGAAGAAGGAGAAGGAGAAACTTTGCATCATGCCTGAGTTTAGGAAATCACATCCAGCTCCAATCTCTGGAAAAACTCAAAACTCAATTCAGTCTTATCGATGTTGCTATCTGTCAATAAATATAGTAATAAAAATGATACTTTTGAGATCAATAGCATCATAACTTTCTTATAACCTATTTGCGTGGGCTAAAACTTTCTCAGTTTCTCGGATTTGTCATTTTTGGTCTTTGAAAGCTGATATACCACTGTCAAATATCACCAATTTCAGGCCAATTGGTGTTCTTTGGTTTATCCTATACGAAAGTGATGAAAATAGAAAAGGAAAAAAAAAAATTCAATAATCAATGGCCTAATCTAAGTTTAAGCTGGCTGAATGATAGATCAACTCTAGGATTTTAAGAAATGTAGAAAATATTCATTTTGCAGCTTGGCAATTGATTGAATATATGTAAACAATATGCATCAGTTCCGAGTTGAACTCTGGATTCAATTTCTAATTGATTCTGCTTGAATGCAATGGAAAGAACAGGACAGGAAGTAGAGGAAGATAAATGGCAGCAGATGTTTGCATTCAGAATATGTTGTCTGGTGAAGGAGAGAGAAAGCAAGGCAAAAATATTGAAAAGTTTCAATAGCATGAGTGGAAATGCAGTGATGGCAGGTGATGATGATGAAGTATGTGTTTGAAACAAAGTGGTGGTGGCAGCAATGCACAATGGTCCTGCTGTGAAGTTGAAAAACACAATGGAAGACAAGTCGAGAAGGGAGGCAGATTAAAAAGCTGTATTTGGACTTTTAAGAAAAATATATATATTCTGGGAGTTAGTTCAACTGATTGAATGTTATGTGTGCGCGTATCTAGTGTCTATAGACAGAGCATCCCTTACGTTTTAAATGAAAAATTGTTTTATAAATCTTTGGTAAAGTCTGATAGTCAGATTGCCTAATGCCCCATGTACAGCTTTCTAAAACTTAGGGGCACAGCATGATCCCTATTCTTTTTAGGCTGGTCAGAATTGGTGAATAATGGCCCAAGCTACAGCCCGTGGAATGTTGTTTATTCTTTCTGAGCCCCCTTTTCACTATGTATGATTTTTTTCCCCACTGGCAGGCCCTTTTGCACTCCAGTCATATGTACCATGAAGCAAAACACTCCTTTGCCAGCCACGGTGTTAAATTTGGTCAGCTGGAGGTCGATCTGCCAGCTATGATGGCCCAGAAAGACAAAGCAGTGTCCAATCTTACTCGAGGCATCGAAGGTCTCTTCAAGAAAAACAAGGTTAACTATGTTAAGGGCTTTGGTAAGTTTGTTTCCCCCTCTGAAGTAGCCGTTGACACAGTTGAAGGTGGAAGCACTATTGTCAAAGGCAAGAACATCATTATTGCAACCGGTTCTGATGTGAAATCCCTCCCTGGAGTCACCATTGATGAAAAGAAAATTGTATCATCCACTGGAGCTTTAGCCCTGACTGAAATCCCGAAGAAACTTGTGGTAATCGGTGCAGGCTACATTGGCTTGGAAATGGGATCGGTTTGGGGGCGGCTTGGCTCAGCGGTTACTGTTGTTGAGTTTGCACCAGACATTGTCCCAAGCATGGATTCTGAAGTTCGGAAACTGTTCCAAAGGACCCTTGAGAAGCAAAAGATGAAGTTCATGCTGAAGACCAAGGTTGTTGGCGTGGACACATCAGGGGATGGTGTGAAGCTGACACTTGAGCCAGCTGCTGGTGGCGAGCAGAGCATCCTTGAAGCTGATGTTGTTCTTGTCTCAGCTGGCCGGGTTCCATTCACAGCTGGGCTTGGCCTGGACAAGATTGGCGTGGAAATGGACAAGGTAGGCCGCATCATAGTCGGCAAACATTTTGCTACAAATGTGAAGGGTGTTTATGCTATTGGTGATGTAATTCCTGGGCCAATGCTTGCTCACAAAGCAGAAGAGGATGGGGTTGCTTGTGTGGAGTTCATTGCAGGCAAGGAAGGTCATGTGGACTATGACATGGTGCCTGGGGTGGTCTACACACATCCTGAAGTGGCATCGGTTGGCAAGACTGAAGACCAGGTGAAGGCAGCTGGCATCAGCTACAGCACCGGCAAGTTCCCGTTCATGGCAAACAGCCGTGCTAAGGCGATCGATGATGCGGAAGGAGTGGTAAAGATATTGGCTGAGAAAGGGACAGACAAGATACTGGGTGTCCACATCATGGCACCGAATGCAGGTGAGCTCATCCACGAGGCAGTTCTGGCTTTGCAGTATGGGGCATCCAGTGAAGACATTGCTCGTACTTGCCATGCCCATCCCACCATGAGCGAGGCTGTGAAGGAAGCAGCCATGGCCACGTACGACAAGCCCATTCACATATAAGGGGTATGTCTGCTGTTTTGTGTTTTCTTCTTGTTGAGATTTTTGGAATAATTTCATATTACTCAACAACAACAATCGTCTCCGTCCTCTCGATTAGCCTGTTTGATGCTGATATCCATGATCCATCTAATGTTGCCTCTTCCTTCTTCTTCACATAAGCAAGAGGCTGATGATGCTGCTGATTTGTAAACAACGTTCCACTCAGTCGAGCACTTTTTGGATGTTATTTTACAGTTTTACTTCTCTAATTCGGGACTAACAGATTAGCATGCCAACCTTCCTTTTCTTCTTTTAACTAGTGTTTGTATTTTCTAGATGCGGAGAAACGAAAGATGATTAGAGAATGGGAATATCCGCTGATAAAAGCATGTTTTGAAAATTTATTTATTTTATAGTGATTGTTGCGCCAACTTTTATTTGATGATATGTTCTATTTTTGTTTCTAATAGTTAGAAAATTGATGGAATTTTTAATATCAATATTTTTTAGGTGACAACATATGAGTTGAAATAATTCGAACCTGCGTTTATCCAAAAAATATATAATTAAGGGTGTGTTTGTTAATTTAGAAAAGTTGTTAAGTTAAAATTTTTCTATCTAAAATCTGTCATTTCTCATAATTATTATTTTTTAAATTATTTTTTACACATTTTTCTATACAACAACCCTACTTTTCAATCATTTCTACACAACTACCAACACAACTAACCTATTTATTTTAAATTTATTCTCTTTACTCCTCATCATTACCCCTACAACATCACATCATTTTCTATTAATTTGACAAGTTTTACATAAAAAACTTTTCATCAGAAGTTTTACAACTTCCCAAACACATCCTAAATAATAATTCTAAATGCAATGTGCGGATTGGTTTTTGATATCATTATTAAAGTGGGCCCAAAATCGGTCGACACGATTGAAATATTCAATTGTGTGGACACATTAAGGGCTTGTTTGGCCTCACTTATTAAGCACGTTTAAGTGCTTCTCGTATCATTAAGTGCACTTGCAGTAGGGGTGTAACTCGGGTCGGGTTATACCGGATTTGAGTGAACTCAAACCCTAAGCCAACCGGGTTGGAGTAAACCCAAACTCAAACCATAAGAATTTAATCCGAGTTCGGGTCGGGTTCGCATTAGTTTTGGTTTGGTTTCGGGTTAAAATTTGGGTTACCAATAAACTGTTTTTTTTCCAAATTTAATTATAATATAAAAAAAATTATTGGAATATATATACCTGTATTTATGAAGTCAAGCCTTATGCTGAATTCGCAACATCCTTTCAAAAAATTCTACAACATTATGCTGAATTCCATAATATTTTTTGAACGAACTCTGCAAGTAATTTTTTAGCACCCTATAAATACAAATAAATGACAAATTAGTTAGTTTTATGACTAGTTGGTCATTTCTATTTAATAGCTAATGGAAATGACTCAAGT